>JBAMMX010000002.1:8223084-8393084 GCA_037126225.1 Dillenia turbinata | reverse complement strand
AATCTTCCTACGACATTTACTTGTTGAGTAGAATCTTCTTGCAGAGATGGACACATATCCGTAAGATGTCCGAGTATCGAGCATATGCCGCAAATTTTGGTTGCATGTATTTGCCCTACAGCCATCTGAACAACCAAAGCAGTCAATTCAGAAATTTAATTTTCAAGGTGAGAATGACTTACCTCATTGACACGTTCGTAACTCCATCCGTTCTCAACCCAAATTGTTGAAAATTTTCTGTCATATTTGTGATCAATTGTCTAGCTTCTTCAGGCATTTTATTTACCAAGGCTCCTCCATTGTCCGCATCTACCATACTCCTATCCATGGGTAGAAATCCTTCATAGAAATATTGTATCAAGAGTTGTTCTGGTATTTGATGATGTGGGCAGCTAGCGTAGAATTGTTTGAACCTCTCAAAGTAATCATATAGCATCTCTCCGTTAATTTGTCTGATCTCATATATCTCCTTTCGAATGTTGGCAGCCCTAGATACAGGAAAAAAAATTTTCAAGAATAATCTCTGCATCCCATTCCATGTATTTATCAAACCTGGAGGTAGGTAGTACAACCAGTCCTTCGTCTTTTCTTTTAGAGAAAAGAGAAAAGCTCTCAACTTAATCTGTTCCTCGGTCACACTTTGGGGTTTCATACTTGAACAAACAACATGAAATTCCTTCAAATGCTTATGTGGATCCTCACTTGGAAGACCACAAAAAGTAGGAAGTAAGTGAATCAAACCAGATTTAAGTTCGAAAGCTACCTCAAGATTTAGGTATTCGATACACAAGGGTTGTTGATTCAAATTGGGTGCAGTCAATTCCTTCAAGGTTCTCTCACGATCGGCCATTTTTTTCTCTTCTTCTTCAAAAATAGACCTATCACAAATTGTTAGATCAATGTAAAAAATTGGCCTTCGATGTAACTTACCTTTCCTCTGTCTGGCCTCCTTTCTCAATCGGCGAGCAGTTTTCTCAATTTCGGGAATATATTCCAATTCATCTTCTTGAGAAGAACGGGTCATAAAATAAAAGAAGTCAGAAAAACAAATAATAAAGAAAATGCAACTAAGAAATCAAAATAGTTCCCTGGCAGCGGCGCCAAAATTTGGTCAGGTTGTCGAAACCCTCAAATTAATACTGATTCCCCCAATACAACAAACTGTAGTAATAGTGGTTACTAGGTCGAATTCCAAGAGAACTAATTAACTTAATCTCCTAGTTAATGTTAAAAATAAAGTTTGGGGTTTTCAAACAAATTGTTAAAATAAAAATTGCTAAATAAAATTAATAACCTAAAATTTAGAAACAAACAATAATGCAACAAACTAAAATTAGAAAGAAAGTTCAATCTATTAAATACTGATCCAAGGGTTCATATATTCGATTGTCTTATTGATCATTGGTTAAAAATATTATTCTTGCGATTTAAGCATTTAACCTTCGATCTATTAGGATAGTCGTAATAAATCTTGTATTTTCCTAATTTAATTGATCAAACCCACCATCCAATCAAAACTTATCATTAATCAACTGGGTATGATAGCATTCCATATCAATATAATGATAGCATTACGTTCTGTGAAAATAGTTAAACCAAAATATAAACAATTGGGATAGCCGCAATTACTCAATTTTGTTCCATTGATTCCCTAGGTCAATTGAATACCGGTAAAAGACCCATAAATAAAAATAATCTAGTTGCTACTTGTACCATTCGTTCATGACAATTACGGGTCACTGAATTCCTGGATAGTGATAGAAAAACTAATATTGAATTAAATTATCAGATTAACCAATATTAGGCTTCCCTAAAATTAAATCAAGAATCAACGAATACTTGCAAGAAATTAGATTTAAAACATAATCTCACAATGAATAACAATTGATTAAAATTTCCCTTGAATCAAAATAAAAGAACTTGTCACTCATGGTGGTAAGTATCAACACAAAAAAATAAAGAAAAATAATGTTCCTAAAAATAAAAATAATAAAAACCTAATGGTGAATGAGCCCTTGACTTCTCGTGACTTCTGAAGATGCAGCCATCTCCTGTGTAAAATTGAAGAAGCAGCAGCTACCCATTGTGAAAGAATGCAGCAGCCAGCCCTTTTTGGAATTGTGAAAAAAATGATGTCTCCTCCTGGATCCTTAAGGAATATATATAGCCTCCAAACCCTTCTTCAAAATAGCAATATGAATTTTTAGTAACACTTTCATTCCCTCTAGACTTCTAAATCAACTAGGAGTCTCTAAAATTAGATAAATTACAAAACTTTTCTCCCACTAAAACAACTTTTACTAAAAATAAAAATATTACTAAAATGTTGAAATTAGAATTCAATCTCCTTTTCTTCAAAGCCCAATAAGATGTCTTGACCCAATTAGCTCCAAAATTGCTTCATTAAGCCCAATTTGCTCCAAGCCTTTAAATTCAACCTCCTAAAAATAAAATTCAATAAAACCAACCATTAGGACATTAAACAATTCAAATTCAAACCATGATAACAATAATAAATTCAATAAATTACATGTTATCAGTACCCATTCTCTCGGCTTTACACCTCCTACTCGTCTTATACAAGTCCTAGCACCTAACTGGGCTAACGGACCCATTCTCTCGACTCTATGCCTCATACACGTCTCATATGGGTCCTAGAACCCAACTAGGCTAATACACTCACTTTCTTGGCTTTACACCTCATACACATCTCATACGGGGTCCTAGCACCTAACTGGGTTGACATATCTACTCTCTCGACTCTATATCTACTACACGTCCAATACGGGTCCTAGCACCCGATTGGGCTAATGCATCCACGCTCTCGGCTCTATGTCTTATACATGTCTGATATGGGTCGTAGTACCAGATCTGGTTGACGTACCTATTTTCTTAGCTTTACACCTCGTACTCGTCTTATACGGGTCCTAGCACCCGATTGGGCTAGTGCACTTATTCTCTCGACTCTACGCCCCGTACACATCCTATACGGGTCCCAACACCCGAGCGGGTTAGCGATCCAATTCTATCGATTCTATGCCTCACACAGGTTTGAATATGCAAATGGAATCTAACTCCTATTCTCTCGGCTTTAACACATAAAAGGGTTCTAATCCCTCTTTCAATTATAATGTCTCTAAAGACAACTCAATGCTTAGTCTTTCTATTTCAGCACACAATGAATAAGGCAATGAGAATGCAATCAAGATGAGAAACACAAGAAAAATGAAGCTACAAAAGATCTACATTCATCCATCCAAATAATGTAGCAGGGGCAAGGCCCATAGGGGGGGGGGGGGAAAAAAAAAAGGAAAAAAAAAAAAGGGGGAAGGGGGTAATACATGGGGATCATGACAAAAGAGGTGACAGAGTCTTTTGCTATAGTGATTTGAAGTTGGCTCAGAGAGCGGTGACATGAGAGCTCGCATCAACTAATTCATTAGAAGAGTCACCATCAAGAGCACTTGCTGTCAAGCACTCCTCCAGACCCGCTCGGCAGAGAGCATCCTCTGCCCACCGTAGCCTTTTAAAAAGCTCATATGGGCTACACTCGTGGCTCTCAGGAGTCTGTAAAACTTCTTCCCTAGGTTTACCAGCCTTTTCTTCGTGACAAGACATGACTGCTTTCGATGATACACCAATTACTCAGTAGCCTACAGTATCGCATCACTCTCCCTCACTTTGGCTTCTAACCTCTTCACACTCCATGTGGCCACATCATACTATCAAAATGTAGATTCCAGGCCAGCCTTAAAACACTCTAACTTCTTTTTTTGTTATTTAAGGCCACACTAGCTACCCTCCCCTCTTTAAACTCCATCTCCCTCAAAGTTAAAGCACAGCACAATTGTGAGATCTCTTCAACCCTTTGGCTAACCAAGTGCTACAGATGCCTAACCACCTAATCTCTTTTTAGCCTCTGGAACTTGGCTAAAATAATAGCCTACACAAAACACATCATATTAGCTCATCAAAACAAAGAACTCGAGTAAAATATCCCTCTAAAAGAAAATTCCTACCTAAATCCCAACAACCATAAGGGCTTCATTACCCTACTCCATGGACAAACCATTCAAATCCAGCTTGGAGCGATGGTAGTCCAATTGGTTAGCAAACTTCCTCGCTTTGGTAATATCTATATAACTATAATGATTGTTATCGGCACTGTCAACAAACTTCCTCACTTTGATAATGTTTACATAACTATAATGATTGTTGCCGACACTAATCATTGTAGTACCCTTTCTTTCAACTCTCTCCGGCTATTGAATAACCTAACAAAAACAAGAGGAGGAGCTATCTGCTCTGACGTAACTCCTTTGCCTTTTTGTAGGTACAAGTCCCTCGAAAGGTGCCAAATAGCCCGGTTTCAAACCTTTGATCCTCACATTTGGGAAGCAAATGCCCAGGTTCAACAAGAGCCCCCTCTCGATGCCCTCTCCCTAGGCACCCACCTTGAGAGCTAACATTGTTGTCTTAGGAGTGACCGCTTCAATCTCACCCTCTTCTCCCTTTAGTTGTTTGGCTATCTCCAACTGATGCAGGACCAATGCGCCTGTTAAGCCCCCTTCTAGATTTTTCTCCACTTCCTCACTTTCTGGGCTCAGCATCCACACTTTCTCCTCTTCCTTCTCAGAATCAAATGCACTCACTCCTCATCAATGCTCCTTTTGGGCTTGACCCTCATTTGCCTCTCAGTGGTTACCTCCACAAGATCCTCCCCCTCGACAAAAGCAAGAACACCAATGAGCTTTATCGCTCTCTTATTTATTAGAAGGGGTCTCTCAATTTGCACTTTCTCACATATCGGCAAGCCCACCGCTTCAACATTTCGTTTTCTAAGGGGGCTTCCAATTAGATAGCTCTACTTTTTAATAAGCAAAAATTCCCCACAAAGTACACAAATTTCAAATGTTAGGAGGAACTCAAAGATCTCAACCCCACAAAAGGCTCTTACCTAGCCTTTAGCAACACTGGCATCAACTCCTTATTCATAAACTCGACAACAAAGAAATTCTCCATCCAATTCTTATTGATAGTCTCCTTGTAGAAAAACTTTCATCTTGACTCTGACCTCGTCTGAAGGCAAAACGAACACCCCGTGGATCCCTAAGACACACACCTCCTTAAAGCAAAAACAAACGAAAAAAAAAATCTCAAAATCAAAACTTAAACTGCAATAGCTTAGTAAGCTAGCTACTGCCACAATCAAATGCCAAGCGCTAACAAGAAGATATTTTAACCCTTCAAAATCCTGGCAAGAGGACCCACATAGGGAACTTAAAGCCTATAGTTTACATATTGCTTGTACATCGGGACGCACCCCTCCGATGCTTCATTTGCCCTTTCATCCTCTATTGGCAATCATAACCAGTAGTTATCACCCAACTCCATCTCCTTAACTAACTGATACGTGATTTTGATGTTATGATTTTGGGTAAATATACCCTAGTCGAGTGTTGTATGTAGTGCAAGTAAGTGTCGTTCCCATAAGAATATTTTGTATTACCAGTTATGAATTACCCTATTTAAATTGAACAAATCAATTCTCAATTATAAAGATATTAAAAATTATGAAAATATTAAAAGACTTAAATCAATAGATAAAAACCCTATGACGTAAATTTTGTCTGTTTTTAATCTTTCACTTGGCCAAATCTTTTAAAATCCCAAAGTTTATTAACAAATGAGTTATTGTTGATAATAACAGATTTTTCCAAAATTAGATTCACGTTATGATCATGCGATTAAACCCAAATTTGACTAACCAAAATCTAGTGGTCATGCAATTTTGATTAAATTGAATTGTATTAAATTCTGTGAAAAATCTATAATTTAGGGTTTCTCCTAAAATCCCACACACAGAATTAATCTTCCATCAGTTTCATAACTCTATGTGGATTTTATTGTATTGAACTAATCTTCTGTAATTACATTGGTCATGCATGCATTCAATTTCAAATCATCAAAGCGTAGGGTCCTAAAACGTTTGAATCTTTAACATTAATAATAAAATCTCATCACATAATAATTATGCCAATTAAATTTAAGGGAACAAAATAAATTTAAACCATACTATTAATTAAAAAATAGAATCAATCGAGTTTTAGAAACAAGAAAATTAGTTAGACATATTAAAAAAATCAAGAACATCAAGAAATTCGTGTGGAGAGAATGTGGTCAGTTTCTACCATGAGGATGCCCTCTTATTTATAGGACTAAAACCCTAAGTCATGGAATCTTGGAAACTTGTTGTTTGATTTGAAGACTTGTCCTTGTTGTGATAAGTATTATCTTCTTTCTATTTTTTATAGATTTGAAAACTTCCTCCTTATCCTTGAATTTAGAGACAACTGAAATTATTAGCGACTAAATTCCAAAAATCCATCATTAATATGCACTTAGTAGTTTCCTTTTTTAGTACGGAATTGACTTTCAGCACTATAGCAACTTCGGCCCAATTTTTGGATATGCTCCTTCCAAAATCAGCCTCTAGACTCTTCATAAGATTTGTTGTCTTGAAGTCTTCTTTCCAACACAGCAAAAATCAGCCCAATCCGACATTAAAGTAGAAAGTTATATCTAAAATACTAACAGTTATTTGTCTAGTCCGAAATTCCTTAATTATGCCCAAAATTTCCTAATTCAAAACCCACTATTGTAAAATCACAAAATAAAGTCTAAGATAGTCTTAAAATTCATAAATAAAGCCTAAAATACAAGTGTCTAAAATTATTGCTATCATGATCCTTATGTGTTGGCATGCCAAGCAAAGAAAATATTTTATGTGGCTGATGAAAGATATAAAGGATGGCTTGTTGTGTCAAAGTTAGAGATGAATTTGACATGGGTGATGAAGCAATGAATTAACATCTAAATTTAGAAAGTAATCCATTCTCTGATAATCAAGTTTGGGTTCGACTAATATTAATGAAGATAGAGTAGATGTATCAACACAGATGAATGACGATGATGAGGTTTATAGAGTAGGATAGGATGCATATATGTACGAAATGTAATGAGATTTCATTATTTACACATTATGCAATCATTGATATGTTCTCTATTTTATTCAGGGCATGATATGTAGTGATATGGCTATAATGCATAGACCAAGTGGTAACAAATGCATGATATGAAGTGATATTGTTAAAACACATGGTATCAAGTATCAGCAAGTGCATGATATGTCGTAAAATAGTTATAAAGCATAGTAACCAGTGTGATTTTTTTTCATTGTGCAAAGCACAATACGCTATCGATTTTGTTGATGGTTAAATATAGCAATTTCATATGACTGGGACTATGTAGTGATATTAACTTAACATGACTGTATTGATATATCCATAAAACATGAAAACAAGTTGTAAAAATTACATGAAATGTAGTAACATAGCTATAATACATGGTAAAAGTGATGATTTTTTGAACAACCTAAATAACGTACAATAATCATGATGATATAGGAAACATATGTGGCGGGTATTGACTAAAAATGTGAAAAAATATGAGAAATTAAAAACAATGTGAGTAATAACTAAAAGTGTGTAATAAAAAAATAGATGGGTAAAGAGTAAAAGTGTGGAGAAAAAGGGCGAAAAAATTTATAAGGAGACAAAAGGTTAAAAAAATAGTGGATTTTGAAAATTTGTTTATGAAATAAGACGGTCAAACGACTAAACCAAAATATATTATCCCCTTGAAACCGTCAAAGTCATCCTTCCCTCGAGAGCTCTCCTCCTCTCAAAACTCTTAAAATCCATCGAAAGTTCTAATTCAATCAAACATATTTTTAGTATCATTTCCCCTAAAAACTCTCATAATCTATTGAAAACTCTCACTCAACCAAACATATTTTCAACCAAAAATCAAAAGTTTTTCTTTCTCTGAAATCTATACAATCAGTCAAGTATATTTTTAGTCTCCAAACCCATCCAAAACTCTCACTCAACCTCTCACTGAAACACTTTATAATATATATTCAAACACCAACAAATCTAAAAGATGAACAATGAATTTGCAAAGTTTCATCAAAAGGTAATCGTATTTTTTTTTATTAAAAAAGTCCTTTAGTTGTGCTAGATTTTGGTAGATTGTTTTAGGAATAGATATTTGAAAGATTTTAAATATTTTTAACTACAAATATGAGATGAACTAAACGATGGATGAACATTATAGCTGACCACGAAAAATCATAACCATCCCAAGAACAAGTTTAGTATGAAGAAATTCAATCATCCCAAGATGTTACCCAAGATTTAAAAATAAACAGATCTATTTAATTTAAGATTTAATATTAATATACCATCAAGTAATTATCCGTTCTTAATTTTTTTATTTTGAGCATTGTCAAGAAATATAGAGGTCTAACGCACTATCAAGATATTAGGATTTAGAAAAAGGAAAGCGCATAATGGTTAAAATAAACAAATTAAATCAACCAATAGGAATCGATAGTATGATCTTTGCTAGATTCCTTGTCTCTATAATGAGAGTGCATTCGATTGCTCTAATAAACTATAGAATTTGGCAAGACATAACAACAGTGTATAAAGACAACATTGGGAGATCATATAGGTATCTAGTTTTATTACTTAATGGCATAGATGAAAAGTTAATATATCTAATTCTAGTCGTTACATATTTCTTTTATCTTAATTGTAGACAAAGGTTACTTTTAAATCATTCAGAGATGACACTAAGAAATGGGTTATTGGTAATTTGTGTGACAAATGGAAGAGTTTTAAAAATACTCTCAAATCAAAGTGATTTGATGATTCACTTAGAATAAATGAAAATATCAAGAGAATAGAAGATGAAAGGGTTGATCCAAATCAGTATAGGAGCTTGTTACATTTTGATTAAGTGATAAAGAAAATGTACAAATTACTAATTTTTCTTACAGAGCTTTATAATGCAATCCACTTGTTGTTCTAATATTTTTTTCTTTGTACTAAAAAATTAGTAAAAGAAATACAGAATATCATGCAAAATTGACTGATTCATATTGCTTAGGATCGAAATCATTTTCAAAGCTCATACATGAAAAAGTATAAAGAATTCATATTTTATTTTACTTGCAATTAATTTTTCCCATATAACATTTCAAAATGGTTTATTTTTATCATTATAGATAATACATTCTGATGGAACAAAGCCTTCTAGAGCTGCACTTTATATTACAAGTAGAACACGATTAGATGTCAGTTTAGTTTCTACGAAAGTATCAAAAGTTGTGGTATGGATGATCATTTTTCATGTAATTATAATTGATATGTTTATGAGACATTGAGATTTGATTCACGAAAATGATGAAGAGTTGAATGGAGTCTATTGGTAGTGAAGAAGGGCAAGTAGAAAATTTGAATTTGTCTTGAAAAAGTGACATCGTATCTGAAGTTAAAGAGCATGATTCGAGGGGATGAAATAATTGTGTGGGGAAGGTTACAACTCCATCATAACGTAAATCTGTGCATCCAACCAGACCTGTGAATGAAGATAGAACTATTATGATGGAATAATTAATGGAATAAAATCACAATCTTACTAATTTAGTGAGCAATATTCTTATGCGTATTGCTATGCATACTAGAAGTGGACAGCAAGATGAATTGATCAACTTGGTTAATGAAACAAGGCTTATTGCTAATGTTCAGGTACGAGCGTCATTTCTCTAGTTTTCAGTATAATTTTACTAATTTCACATTTATTTTTGAATAATAATCCAAATTATTTGTATTGTTAGGTTTTTCCAATATCAGATACTGGGAGTGCACATAGAAGCAATCGTCATTATTACCACCTAACTCCATCCCAGAATGTAATATTTTTATTTACAACCATTCCTTACAATTTCACCATGTAATTATATTTATTTTACTATTGGTTTTTATGAATAGATTAACATGAAGGATTGTACATGAAGTTGGTCATTACTATTCAGTCATCTGCTTAGTTTTGGAATTATCTGGTTTTGATGTTGGGATTGTGCCTTCAAATTATGATGGTAACAATTTTGATGATCGAAATGAACATTTTTTATTTGAACATCTCAGAAGACATGCAGTTGTGGGACATGCAATCTTTTTTTTTTATCTAATATGTATCCATCCTTCTACTTACGAATCAATGTATCAATCATTCTCGCATAATAATACAATCCTTATTATATTTATATTATTTTTGTAATTTCTTTATTTTGAGTCTCTTAATTTATTTATAGTAATTCAAATCTACACTATTTAAAAAAAAACCGTCACTATCGATATCATGCACTAACTGATTATAAAAAGTAGTAAATTTTCCTATCACTTATGCTAATCGACGATAAAATACAGTAACATTTCCTAATATTTATAGTCATCGATAATAAAATACAGTAATTTTTCTAATATTTGTCATAACTAATAATAAAATGTAGTAATTTTTCTTAATACTTTGTGGTAACCAATGATAAAAGGTAATAACATTTCCTAATACTTGTAGTAACCGACGATACAAACCAGTAACTTATACTAAGACATGTGGTAATCAACTATAAAAGAGGATAATTTTTCCTAACGCTTTTCTAACCGATGGTAAAAAGATAGTAAATTTTTCTAACACTTGTAGTAACCGATGATAAAAGACAGTAATGTTTCCTAACACTTTCGATAACCGACGATAAGTGGTAGTAATATTTTTTAACAGTTCTGGTAACCGATGATAAAAGGCAGTAATATTTCTTAACACATGATAACCGACAATAAAAAACATTAACATTTCTTAACACATGTGGTAACCGACGATAAAAAGCAATAACTTTTATTAATATTTTTTTAACCGACGATAAAAAATAGTAATTTTTCCTAATACTTGTGATAATCGATGATAAAAGACAATAATTTTTTCTAATACATGTGGTAACCGATGATAAAAGACAATAAATTTTATCAACACTTTTCTAACTGCTTGTTTAGATGCAGGACATATTCCAACGGTGACCAAAATTATCGAGATAGACCTATCCTAATTGGTGTATAGTCAACTAAACGTCCATCCATCGGAGAAAATTCTGTCAATGGTTTTAATGGATTTTGTAGACGGTTCTTGTCCATCTAGATAGGATGTTTGTTTTATAATGTATGGAGAGAAAACAAGAGAATGTAGTGTTGAGGGAAAACTTTTCGTGAATCTCTCTATATCATTCACTGAAGTGTCAACATCAAGTCTTGTCCATTAATTGTTGATAAATTTAATCCCAGTTATAGTGTTGGAAAGAAATTAATTCCAATTGAATGATTTGATTGGATGCTTGGACTTTCCATCTGCATGCTCACATAATGTTATGTTTATGCATTTTTCTTGACAACGAATATCGAAGATAGATCGAAGATCTAATGGTTGCTTCAACCAAGTACCAATAGCCTAATAGCTCATGAGACCAATATCTCATGGTTGAATAAGGTAGCAGATCCAAGCATCATGAAGATGGGTTATGGAGATTTAACATCTCAATGAATTGTAGTAATTGATTTATCTTTCACATAATAATACATTTTCTAACATAAGTGGTCTTATGTGGTAACTATTTGGATTGTTATGATAGTTAAACCTAACCAAGATGTGCAACTGCCAAAATAAAGATGAATTTGAATTGTATAGATATTTTGGCAGCCAAGAGCATTACATGAAGGGCGTAGAGACCAAAACACAAACACACTCCATAACAACTACCAAGTTTTGGTCTTAAATTTTCAATTTTATCTTATGTTTTAGCTTTTGAATTCAATTGCAGTCGTTTATTTCTAGTGTTTTTATAAGTTTCACTATAAAAAAATGTCATTTACCAACGGCCATCTATACTAGCGGCCAACAAAACCACTGGCACAGATGGTTCTTTGCCGATGGAAAAGAAAAAAATAGCTGGTGAAGACACATAAATTTCTCTCAGCCTATGCCAACGGCTTCACAACCGCTGGTAGAGGTCATTTTAAAACCTAGAAATGGTGCTTCCTTTCCTCTCTCTTGTCAATCCTACTCTCTTTTTGTCTCGCCCTCTCCCTGTGTTCATCATACAAATCACAAATCAACGAAGGACGGCTCATCGCCATACAAATCCACGAAGTACCTCTCTCTCAGGTTTGTCTTCTCTCCCTCTCTGTTCTCTTCTCTCCTTTTCTTCTAAAACCCTAACTTCAAATTTAGGGTTTTTATCATCTTCTTCTCCTTCAACTTTTTTAAGGCTTTGAAGAGTTTGAATTCTCCCGGTTCGAAGAGCAATTCAAGTTTCATGGTTAATCTCCCTGTTCGTCTCCTCTTCTTCACTTCTTCTTCATCTCAAGTCCATTCTCCTACGCTCAGGTAAACCCAAATCTCTCTCTCTCTCTCTCTCTCTCTCTCTCTCCCTCCCTCCCTGGATTCTATTTGTTGATCACATAGGAGTACATAACTTTAGTCTCTCTCTGGTATTTGTTTTTGTTTGTTCTTGATTATTTTGATGAAATAAGTAAAAGATTTGGGTTTGAGTAATGGATTTGTTCAATTAAGCCAATACTTTTGTTTTCTACGCTTCAACTGTTTGTTAATTTGTCTATGAAGTAATTCAATTGGTAGAAACTGAAGGCTCGATAGATTCACGTGATATAGTGTTGATGGTGCAAAGATGAGCAGGCTTGATAGATTCTTGGTAATTTAGAAATGGCTAAATGATTTAGGTAGAAACTTACTCTTGTTCATTAGGTTATTCGTGGAGCTGACATTGAGTTTGATGGCCATCTCTCTTGCATTGCTCTGCTGCATAGAATTATGGAATCATTCTTCTGATATTCTAAATGAGCAACCTGGGCCACTTCCTGACTTTTTTAGACAAACTTTTTAGGTTTGTTGGTGAAGAAGAATCTAAGAGGGCTTGCTTGAGCCTTTTTTTTTTTTTCCTTTTTTGTGGATAGAAAGAAAAAATATAAGAATTTGTAGAAACCAGTTTATTCTTGACGTTGATCTGTCTCCAACAAGGTACTTGAGCCATAATTTTTTAAGTTCCCCTCTTTTACTTTTCTTTTTAGGGTTTTTCCCCTGTAAAATTCCATACTCTTTTTCTTGCTGTAAGGGGATACTCAAGTTTTTTCTTTCTCCTAATAAATATACTCTTTCTATGAATTTGTTGTTCTGTGCCCCATCCTTTTCAAATAATTTGCAGCATTATTGTGGGGTTCTGAATTATATATTTTTTCTAGGGTTAAGTCCATTGTGGTTAAGGAATTTGTTAGGGTTTGGAGTTTTGAAGAAATGGGTTCGATCAGGTACTTGGGTCGTTTAGGCTTCCCATGTAATTTTGTTTAGTTTCAGACTCTTGGATCAAGTTGTTATCAATTTGTTGATTATTATTTCTCTACCCAAATTTGGGTTTTGACTTTTTGCATTTTTACTAGGGTTTAATAGTCGATGAACTCTAATTTGTTCACTTTGTTAGGGTATGGCGTTCTGAATAAATTTGTATGAATTGGTGTTACAGAGGGTTTAGGTTTTGAATTTTCCTTTATCTATTTTGGGACACTTGGTGCTCTTTGATTGAAATTGGTTGGATTTTCCAAAGAATTATTTCTTTTTGGTTTGGAAAATTGTCTTTGTAGATTTTTTTCTTATTGGATATCGAGTATTAGACAATGAGATATAAGAAGAGACACATTAGATTTTTGGGGGAAGGCATATCGCTAAAAGTGTCCTCATTGTTATGGACCAAGCTTTCAACTACTTCAGTTTCTGAGGTCTTCTAAATATGGGACTAGAGAATCTTTAATCAAGAACAATTGAAGGCTGTGGCTCATAATCAATGATTGGGAAAGTAGTCCATCTCAAATCCAGAAAATGGCAACAGGAGAAACAGAATTGTGAGGGTAAATCAGAATGGGCTAGTGTTATATATTAGGGTTTAATAGTCTTGGCCTATAGGCATGTCTCTGTAATTGTTGCTGAAAGGGGGTTATAACAATGGGGCTAGATGTAGTAAAGCTTCAAGCATCAGTAAGATATTCAGCTGCTCTTCATAGGACTTCAACCATCTTCATATTCTCTCTTTACCCTCTTCCTCCACCTCCCTAAACTATAAGCCAAACCCTTTGCTTATCTTTGTAATAATTTGTTGTTTACTTGCTTTTTTCTCCTTTGTTTTCAAGAAGTGATTAGCTAAGATTTCATACCAACAACCTTTTGCCTACAAAATACTTCTCGTTGCATTTCCTACTCTCATCCAATCTTTTCATTCTTCTAAGGAAGTAATGGGTCTCTGACCCTAAGCACTTGTTCCTTCTTATTTGAATGCCTCATAACATCATCAAACAAATGGAATCATTTCTTAGTGAAAAGGAAAACCACTTCAGTGTATTGCCAAAGTGGTGTAAATGCAATCAAGTCTGGTGGATTCACATCAGTTTTGATGTGTAATGGAAAAGCAATCAAGCACTTCAGTGTTATTGACATTGGTGAGCACAGATCATGGAGCTTCTGTAATGGATATAGGAAGCTTAGTTTTATCTCTGACAGGAGCAAGCCAAGGATCAACTCCATCCATTGTAGATATTCAAGAAGCTATAGGTATTGTGAAATTCATTAGACGAAAGAAGTTTCTTATAATTGGTGCAACTGGGTTCATAGGGAAAGGTATTTCTTTTATTAACCTTTTTGTGCATGTACAATGTCCTCTTTCTTTGTATCTTAAAATATATTTTTTTTATTGTACATTTTTGGCATGCAGTCCTCATTGAGAAGATTTTGCAAACTGTACCAGATGCTGGCAAGATATTTCTATTGATCAGGGCCAAGAACAAGGAAGCTACAATGGTGAGATCAATGGGAGAAGTATGTTATAAATAATGAGTAAAAACACATTTCTTAAAAGGAAAACATAATCAATTTTGAGGTTTTAACTAACAGAATATGAAGTGTGTGACATTGTTCAGATCATCAATTCAGAGCTGTTCAAATGTCTGCAACAAGCACATGGAAGATCCTACCAAGCTTTAATGTTAAGCAAACTAGTCCCTGTTGTAGGAAATATTTGTGACTCTAATCTTGGGTTAGATGAGGATTTAGCCAATGTGCCTAGAAAAGAAGTTGAAGTGATTACAATTCTGCAGGTAATACAACTTTTGACAAAAGGCAAGAATCTTTCCATTTTCTCCATGTGTTCTGTTGTCTTGACACTTAACCTATCCTGGTATCTTTTTATTAACATTTGTAGATATGATGTGGTTCTCAACATAAATACAGTGGGCTAATTTTTTTCCATGGTGTAGTGGAGTTGAGTGTTGGCCTGGATTTCATATGTTACTATTTTTGGATTAAGGGGATACTGACATGATTTGGATGTTATATATCTTGGCTCCCTTGTCTATTAAGCTTTAAAAAGATATGAAAGGCTAATGAATTGTTGGTTGGTGAATGGTACATGTAGGTATTCCAGGTTAATACGATATGCAGAGCAGACTTGCAAATTATGGCAGTAAAGGACATAATCCATCCAAAATTTCTTGGCACTTTACCAAGGAGTGGTACGGGACACTTCATTCGAGTGCAAGTCTGCTCTACGAGTCTGTTTATCGAATGCAAGAGTTTGTTTTCCAGATTCCATCTCTTGCTTAGTGTTATGTTTTCTGTGTTTTTTCTATTTTGATTTAGGGGAGGATGTGGGGATTGTTCCTTATAGATTGATATACGAGTTAACTGGGGGAAGGGGGATAAAAATCAAAATTCTGTGTTTGGCAATCATGTGTGATTTTGTAAAAATAATAAAATTTTTGGCATGATTGTATTATAGCATCCATCTTTCTACTGTTGAAATGCTTGCTTTCAGCCTCTCTCTCTCTCTCTCTCTCTCTAATATAACACTTAGTAACCAAGTGCTCCCTCAAAATGACTAGTTGAAAAAAAAAATAATTCTTTCCAAAAAATAAAAAATAGTGTAAATAAATTATAATTAGTTTATAAATATCAAAATAGTGTTTACCATAAATACTAAGTAATAATAATTAAAGTTGAGGCAAAGACTCACACCAGACAAAATAACATTAATGAATTATGTCGGTGAATGGCATGTAGGAAGACCAACCTGGCCACTGGTAAATATCTAGGCCTATGCCAGTGGCCAATTCGCTGCTGGTAAATGTCTAGGCCTATGCCAGCGGCCATTTGGCCGCTTGCATAGACCTGCCAATGGAAAATTTTGGCTGCTGGATAAGATCTTACACCCTTTACCAGCGGTTTCTAGAGTCTTTGCCAGTAGTTTTGGGCTGCTGGTAAAGGTCCTTTTTTTGTAGTGTTTCTTTATTTTTCAATCATGTTACCTTCCATGTTCTTTCATTTCCTATCAACCTTACATTTGTTTCGACTTCTTTCCCATTGATTTTATTACATATGCAGTCCATGTTTCACAGCAAGTGGAGTTTGAGTGTCTGTTATAATCTTTCTTCTATAAGTGTTCGTCATTCTAGACCAAAGCACATGTTAGTTCATTGATAAAATTCTAATCCAAGATCAAGAATAGGAGAAATGATACTAGGGGATAACTGTCTTTAATGTTTTTTAATACAATAGAAAGACAAAGCTTTTGCCATATCAAATGTTGTGTGACCTTATTAAATATAAAAATGTTACATTGTCCAAATTAATATTTTAAATTGAAAATTAGGGTAAAGTAGCCATTATTAGATATTAATGTTCAACTTTTGCTTTCTCTCTCTACTGCACACTTATACCATAAAATTTACCTTCTCTAAATAGGGCAAGAGTTCATGATAGTTGTAGAAATCTAAGAGTTTCTAAGGTAGTTTTAAGACTGTTGAATTGATTTTAATAAAGGGTTGATGATCTTAAGACATCGCTTTATGTATTTATTTAATTCAGGAAACAGATCTCCACTTTTTTTCTCTCTCTTTCTGGTCCTCATTATATCCCTCGTTCTTTCTTTGTCATTCTCACTTTGGAGTTCCTATTGTCTTGCATCAACCATTAAGGAAAGAGTCAAAAAATAAATCAAGATGAGGGAGAGACTATATCAAGAAGAGAGCAAGGTAAAGGGAGGGCGTTTGATTGATGTTAAGAGAGAGAGGGAAAGATCAATATAAAGATCGATCAATCGAGAGATTGAAAAACGAAGAAAGAGAGGTCGATCAGGACAACAGACAAGTGAGGGGCAACTAAAGAAAGAGATGATGACTTTTTTTGTCTTTTTCTCCCATTTTCGGGGAAAATTTAGTCATGTTACATGGAGACATGTAATTTTATCAGAACGAACATTATTTCAAAACTTACTCGGAATCGGTTATGGTTTATGACGTTGTCGAAAGTTTGGCATTTACACGGAGTTATTTTTCTAATATATCATGCAAACATGGTCTTTCCAAATACGAAGCAATTTTATGAAGAAAAATAAAAAAAGAAATACAATTTATCATATTTTTATCTTTTAAAAGGTTGGTCCGGTATATTACTTTTTCTTGTACTTATTTGGTTTTAGGATGTTGGTTATCGAACAAAATCGATAAAAAAGGGGAGATATAAATAAATGGAAAGAATTTTATTGTGATATATATATATATTTATAAATCAACGGTATCTAATAACCTTTAAATTAATAAATTTATTATTTATTCCTTGAATTTGAAATATAAAAATGTTGACTAATTTAACTAACATCAAACTTGGAACCTTTTTAATTTCTTACAGCTAAACGTGTAAAATAGATAAAAAATATATATATGTGTGTATATATATGTTTGTCTTAATTTCTGATTAAGATATTTTGTTACATTTTTTTATTTATATATTTATTAATTATAATGGATAAAAAGAATTATGATTTTTAACAAGAATAGATCACGCGTTAACAAGTTTAACTTCAAACCAAACTTTTAAGTGTAGCGATAAGGTTTTGTATTCTCTTAACCATAGATCTCGGGTTCAAGTCATGAGAATGAACAATTGAGATTTAAAAGAGTCAATCCCTTAATGAGGGTTATCCGATAAATCGGGTAAAATCCGAGTCAAGTACGGAATTGGCTCTAAAATTTTTTAAAAAAAAATTTAAAAAAACCTCCCAGGCAAACAATTTCCGAAATTGACCCATGTTGGTCGAGTTTTCAAAACTCGACCAACCCTCTGCACTTGAGACCTAACATTTCACATATGTGTTTTAACCCCCAATAATAATCATACAACTACCACAACACCAAAACCTTGCCCAGAAACTAAACTCAACCACCACAATACCAAAACCATGTAATCACAAACCAAACTCATATCTAAACTGAACAAAATCCAATAAAACTCATATCCAATTCAAATTTCAATTTATGTATAACAATTCATATCTAAGCTCATATCAAAACCAAATTCATATCCAAACAAATCTCTCACCGACACAGCACAACAAAAGCAGCAAATGAAGTAAAACATTTGAAAATAGAATAATCAATAAAATAAAATATGATTATCATTAACATAACATAATATATGAAATACAGAGTACACTAAATTCAATGTCTTCCTTTTCTTCTACTATAATACCTAGCACCAATATCTGGTTTATCATCTACACTAGTATCATGATATACAAGTCTCAGATCATCTATCTATGAATTCTAATAAGGACTTACATTATCGTGCTGGGGGTCAAAAAAAATTGGTGGGGATACATAGAACAGTGTTGGGGCATCATCTCTCTGAACCTATGTCAACCCCTTACCCATGTGAACATTGGGACGAGCTCCCTTATATGGAGCACCTAAAGTCAAAGCATGAGGCAAATCATTAACCCCAGGTGTGAAGAAAGATAAGGACTCTACATACCCACTCGAAGGCCCTATGACGTTGGTCAGATGTTGAGTGTGGATGGCTAAGAATATGGTGGTAACACATAGGTCTGCGAAGGCCCTAAATCATCGAGCATTGGTCTCGTATGAGTGCTCTCCCTCTTCATCATCGACATCCTCTATCATCACACTCTCCCTCGTCACCACCTATATTTGGTCCCGTCCTCAAAATCTGTTCCATATCATCAGTCAAGGCCGAAATAGCTGAATCTGTCATCTCATGCATGTCGTCGACGTCGGTAGACTCTCGAATCCAATATAAGGTATCCCAATACAAAAACATATACATATGTAAGTCAAAGAGACAAATCTAAATTAGTGATATAAATGAAAAATGAACAAACTGAAAACTTACTACGTAACTCAAGTAAGCTCCCCAACGACCTATGTAACGGTGGGTAATGGTGCGAAACCAAGAGACACAAGTAGGATCAATGGCCGGTCCAAAAGACATGTCTAGTAAAACTAAGTGGTCGTGTCGTGCTTTCCAAATATCAATATAACATGTGTGCTCCATCGACCAATCAATATCTTGCTGACCATGTGCCATAGTATCGTTGAGACGATCCTCTGTGTCATAAGGAATGGCAATGCACTGCATGCCTCTAAACTGGTGAATGATTCTGTTGGGAAAATGCCACTCAACGATACTAAAATAGATTAAAGATACCTGGGCATGCCAAACATCTCTACCCTCGTGACAATAGTTGGAAGGGAAGATAAAACATTCTCAGTATATAGTACCTATACTACCTGATCAGACCTCTGCCTATCAAATGCCTCCCTATACGTTTGAACTATGTGTGTAGAGAGGGTAGTGATATCAAATCGCACCCTCCACCGTGAAATGAGTGGACTATCGTTCTCCTTAATCGATCGTCTAATGGGAGAAACATAAGAGAACCTCTCCCATGTACAAATCTACAAAAGGATAAGAGCCCCACATATCTCATATGAATCAGCATGTGAAGCTATACACAACTGTCTATTCAAATATGCCAAATACGCTGAACCCCAATTATGATGACCAAAACTACTCAAATCCTCTAAAAGTAATAAAAACTGTAAATGCACATAGTGTGCTGTTTTATCACAAAACAACATGCCCCTATCAACATCAAAATATATGTCTGTGTCTACTATAAAATATGAACATCATCAACATCTCTGGGTAAGTCAACAAAAAACTCACTTAACCACGTCATACTCAAAGATCCACTCTTAAATGCAGAATGTGGGAGCCTAATGCCTAATAGTCACTCACACTCATCAGCCCACAAGACACTCGTCGATCTACCCACCATGGGTATCCCATCGACAGGTAACCCTAAAAGAACCTCTACGTCCTAGAGTGTGACAGTAAGCTCACCGTGTGGCATGTGAAATGTGTGAATCTCCCGTCTTCATCTCTTAATCAATGCCATGATCAGATGCCAGTCAAGTTGAATGAAACGAAGCGCAGCAACTCCCAAAAACCCCAACTGCTCCAGAAAATAGAGAACCCGGTGGTTGATATGACCATGGTTCCAACGTCATTGAACAGCCTCACGACGATGACAAACAAGCCAGGTTTGGTGCCCTCCATCCCAAACTCTGGATGAACGGTGGCCTTGCTGTAAACATAGAATGGTCTAATCAGTCGATCCAGGATCTATCTGAGGAATAAAGGAAACAAAAGTCAGTGAAATGAGAATTAGAGAGATAGTTGATTAAATGACAAAATATGAGTTATATTAAATGTAAGCCAAAATGTATGATTAAATGACAAAATATGATTAAACGAAAGTTAGTTTAAATACAAACACAATGATCAACATAAAGAAAAATGAAAGTTAGTGAAATAATCAACACTTAGTACATTAAATGTATTCCAAGTAAATTAAATGTTTCATAAATACATGAGGATGTCCGGTACACTAAAAAATACATGAATTACACTTAAAATACAAACACAATCAAGTGTCATTAGTTTGGGTCGAGCAATGTCTTCAATTGTGTCCCTGTCAGCCATATAAACCACACCTCATTTGCCTCGTGCATCTCCTCCAATTGTGGCCCTCTACACTACAACTCTGCAATAATAATTCTCAAGTATCCATCACGTTATGATATCAAGATGATTTAGTTTTTCCTTTTTGATGTCGAAGTGATACGTCGGGAATGATAAGTGAATAGAAACCCATAGGCCAACCTAATATGTCACGCCCCGATCCTCGATCGGAGGCCGTGAACAGCTGCCCGTCACCCCGTATACTGCCACCACTCGATATGCATACCGAGGCAACGAAAGTTAACACCAATACCTGTATAAAACCTATTTCTTCAAAATATTATTTTTCTAAGTAAAGAATATAAAATGCAAGAAATTTGCCTCAATACATAAGAATACAACCTATCTGAGAGTTTCAATTACATTACATAACAAAATTCCAGTCATCCCGATAAATGTATACAATGGTCATACTATAGACCTTAAATGTACATATATATATAATCCAACATCATCAAATACATCACTGTGGAAGAATGGTCGATACCATACCCAAAGTCCAAGGTCTCCAATACAAATCAAGTATGTCGAACTCTCTCGACACGTTTTCCTGTCAATCTATCTCTGAAATCAGAGAAAGTGAGGGGTGAGTATTATGGGAAAATACTCAGTAAGTGAGGGGATTGACAATATATTCTCAATAATAAATGTGAATATGGAGTGTCAAAGTACATTTCAAAACCATAATGATATCAAAACCAAGCATGTCATTTCTAGAAATTAGGTAATCACATATCATACATCATAGTATCAAAGTATGCATCCATTTACATTTCCAAATCATTTAGAGTTTGTCAATAAAACATTTCCTGTAATGGTCTACCTCGACCAATGAATGGCATATTACGGGTTTTTCATATGTAAATATATAAAATTTAGCTCTCTACCCCAACGTTAGCCAAAAGCCTCACCAAGTGCTAAACAGTGGCGTAACACATGTTCTACCCACATTTGGTTCAACTAGCTAGCCCGTGTCTATATGTATACCCAACAATCAAGTATAGTACCTCACTCAGAGCTAAACTGTGGCGTAACACACGTCTTCTCCAATTTTGTTCATCCGAGCGCAACTATACATATGGCGTTTGGGGGATACCTCCTGTAGAAGCGTATCCGGACACAATGGGTGCATCTGCCAAAGCCTTTCGTAGCTACATAAATCCATCAAGGATATCATCACATCATTATATCACAGGTAGGCATCCGACCCACATATATCATCAATTCATATTAAATTCGCGTACCAATATATTTCATCAAATCATTTCAAGTCAATGTACCAATGCAATGGTAGCATATAATTCATGTCAAGATTTCAAAGAATGGCACGATATCATTTCATTACAAACCGTGGATGCATAATATTCAAATCAAACATTTGGGGCATTCTAATGAATCACAAAAGAACATTTATAAAACATAGTTCAAACTATCTGTGCTCACAATGCCATGAAACATGTTATTTGGAAAGCTATAAACCATGAGTTTGGTTCAATTGAAAATATAGCATCAAAGTTCCACTCACTATACTAGGAACGATAGTCACTCCCGGACGTCTCTGCAGTGAATGTCCTGCCTTGTTCAGCTTTTGTTAACTCCTAAGGGACATAACCAAGTATCTATCATCATCAATATCAATTCTTTCAAGAAAACCCAAAACCCTAACATTGAATACCCAATCTTTCTCTCACTTACGGTGACTCAAAACCTACCAAATCTATTTCTTTAAATTTTAGCATAACTCCAGAGTCATGAAAGAGGAAAAATAAACCTAAGTTGAGAATGAAATATTACCTAAATTTCAGTCTTTGATTTCGCGTCAAGTCGAGTCACGATCAAACCCTAGATTTTCTCTCACTAGAATTCTCAACTCTCTCACTAGCTTTAACTTAATAGAGGTTGGGTCATGAGTTTTGGAACTTTTAGAGTGTGGGTTTAGAGGTTTTTTGATTGATCTTTGGAAGAAACAGGAAGAAAGAGAGAGAGAGGGCGTGAACAGAGAGAGAAAAGGAAGAAGAAGAAAAATAGAGTTTGGTTTTCATGGGTTCTAATATCTCACCCCTTCTCTTTACTTATAAACTCATTTCTTGAATTTACTTAATTACCCTCCTTTATTTTCAATGGACTCAGGTGCCCAATATGTCCCTTTTTAATAAATTTGGATCTCAATATAATGAGCTTAAAATGTTGTCTAGGAATGTTGTCCGGAAAGACTGATCAAGAAGGCCGATCGGGAAAACCATTCGGGAAGACTGACTAGATAGGCCATTCGGGAAAGCTGATTAGGAAGACTAACCGGGATAATCGATCAGGAAGACTAACCGACCAACCAAATGAGAATGCTTCCTTGTGGCTAGCCGATCAGTAAATAGAGGGACACAGGCTTCTCAAATTTACAAGTGTATACCGACAGACTCTTGACAACACCAAGAATTTATTGTCAACAGTATCGAATAAAATTTATAAATATCCGAAGGGAAATATAATGTGCACCGTTCAATCAATACCAAACGAAGGAATATTAGAGAAAATTTATGACCGAATGAATTGGCAAATACCCGAAGGAAAATGAAATGGACTGTCCGGTCAATGAAGAAAATTATGCCGAACGGGTGCAAGAGCAAAATTGGAAGGCACCAATAAGAATTATTTAAAATTTTCAATTTCAAGTGCCGAATAGAAATTTCCTAACATGTCGAAGAGAATCGAAAGATGCTGATTGGAGATTGAAAATGTTATTCGGTCAACAGACCGATGAGAAATAACTATTTAAACATATCAGTGAGGCAAAAATACCGATCGGGAATTCAAAATATACCGAACGATAGAAACAAATAATTGGTCTAGAGATAACAATCTCCCAAGAGCAGTCACTACCGAACAAACCAATATTCTACTAACCGATCATCTAAAATTTAAAACATCAGCCGATCAAATATTTAATGAATTTTCCGAGTAAATTTCGTTCTATGAAACATGAAGAACATTATATATAAATGTGAGGAGAAGTAAAATATGAGTACACTAAGGTGTTGGTGTTACATGATATGTCTCCTACCGGCATGAAATAATGCTCATAAACCCTAAGTTGGTGTTCCCATATATATCATTTTTTCGATGATCATATGCACTTTAGTCATCATCTGTGATAGTGCAGCAACTACATGAAAGTAAGGAATTCTATATGTTTACTATTTCACACATGTGTAATGCTCATCTCTCACATTCACAATATATTTATTTCCTCCCTTATGGCAAATCGGTGTTTGTCTATGACCTGTATCCATCTCAAATATCCCATGCTCTTTGTTAAAAGTAACAACCATATGGAGATTAACTGTACTCATCCATCTCCCCAACATGGTCGATGCCCACGTGTGTTGTTCTACTCTTGCAATTTCTGCTTTTGCCTCACCCAATCGAGCCTTGAAATAATTCACTGAGTTGTAATAAGTCTTAAGCACCAAGGCTGAAACAAGTAGATTTCTTGCATCTTTTAGTACGACATTATAAATCTTACTTATATTTGTCGTCATATAATCAAAATAAAATCCACTATCGTGAGAGAGAATCCATTATTTAGGGGTAATATTTACAAAATAGTCGGAAGCATCTTCTTTTATCTCCTTCATCCTTGCCATATATACCTTAAACTTCTTAGACTATGGCTGCAAACAGTAATGGTGGCAATCCTCTTATAAGCTTGATTTTTATGGTACATGTTGAAATTACTAATTACGTAACGTATGCAAAATCGCCATATAGCATTTGGAGATGGCCATCCAAACTGTGGACGAGTAACTATTGCTCTTATCCCTTTATGCTGCTCTGAAATTAAACAAATGAAACCCTCCCTATCTCCAACAATATGCTCTCGCACACAACACAAAAACCACGACCATGAAGCAAGCGACTCTCCATCAACCAACCCAAAAGCTAATGGGACAATTTAGTTGGCATCGTGTATATTACATGTAATCAACAACTTGTACTTGTATTTCTCATAGAAGTGAGTCTCATTTATACTGATCAATGGCTTACAATTTCTAAAGGCCATGATGTTAGGAGCAAATGCCTAAAAGACAGCTTCAAATACTCTTTCACCATTTGTATTTGACCTACTCAACTTCCAACTAACTCATGTCCCCAGATTCCTTTGCATAATTGCATCCAATAGTTGAGGGAATTATTTGTATGAATCATCTCAATTTCCATATACCATCTCTATGATCTTTCTCTTTACTTCCCAAACTCTTCTATGCAAAACTGCATATGTGGTTCTCTCTGTCATAACTGTATACAAAAAAGAAAATTTGACACTTGGATCTTCCCTCATATAGTTAATAATATATCGAGTAATTAAATTTGAATATAATTGCCTATGATACTGCATCAACCCAACATTCACATATGTGTGCGACTCGTCAGCATCGAAAATCACAAAAGCACCATGTCTTGTTTTACAAGCACACAACCTCCACCTATAATCTTGATCTCTTTGTATGCATATTGTTGTTTAAAGTGTAAGGGTTGATTTTTCAACATGAAATTGGTAATGATGCTCCACATAGTGCATTTTGATCACAAGAATAAGTTGCTCATTCGTCTCAAATCTCATCCCCTTCTTCAATTCATTGTTGATACTAAAATAATCACCTCTCAATCTACTTTCTTTCTTGAAAGTCATATAACCATCACCTCCGGGTGCAGTGGTCATGAAGGGGATCGACTCATCTATTCAGGCATAGGCATAAGGAATCGAGGAGGTACCAATTATTAAATCGTTGCCACCACCACCACCACCATTGTCGACTTCTTCATCATCTTCATCTTCATTATTATCCTCTTCTTCCGTCTCTCCTTCTGCCTCTTCTTCGACCATTTCTTCCTCATGCACATCATTCTCCACTTCTATCAAGACAAAATCCACTCGAGATTCGATATGTGGATAATCATCCATGTAACCATATCCTTGATGTGAGAATATTCCACCATCGACTTGATGTGAGTACATTCTACCATCAACTTGATGCAAGAACAATTCACCATCGACAAACTTTATGTACAATTTATGTGTGAAACTTGCTCTCATGGTCCCTGCAAACTCTATCAAATTAGTAATATCATCATCATCATTAATCGGCACCAATTCATATCATATATTCCCATTTTAATTGTTAACATGGGACACCGATGATCAACCTCCACATGTTGTGTCGTAGAATTGATCCGAAACCCTTTACATATCGCAAACACTAACTCATTAAAGAAGACATTATTTCTTATCTGAATCAACTTAGAATTCAGACAGTTATAATCAACTCCATTGACACCCGTCACAATATCACCATTATTATAACATAGCAATCTTACCATATCCACCATTTCTTCTAAACAACAAAATGACACATGTTATAATCTAACTTTTTCAATTCAAATAATGTATTCAACAATTTTATAACAAATAACATATTGGCATTAAAATTTTAATATTTTTCTTATAAATTTAACCCTAAACATACTCAATTTTATAATAACAATTTTATACTTAACAAAACAACCCTACATTAAAAATACTAAACCCTAAATTATAACAACAATTTTATAACAAAATAACCCTAAATTCAATAATTTTATAATAATTAAACTACTTATCATACAAAACTCTAAATTTAACAATCCTAATAATTAATCATATAAAACCCTAAATAAAATATACAACATTTAATATGCATCAATCACCATTAGAATAACTTATTAAATTGAAGCAAACAAGTTCTAGGAAAAGAGAATACCTTCAACAGGTCACCAGCAGATCGCGGGGGTCTTGGCAGGTGGTCACAATAAGGGGGCTGCAATGGGTTGGCAGATATTGCAGAGGTCAGAGGTGGGAGGGACAGGTCACCAGCAACCTCTTGTCATCAGATCTAGGGTGATACGGTCTAGGGTTAGGGGCAGGAGGGTTTATTTGGGGTGAGGGAAGGAAGGGAAGCAGAAGAGAGAAGAGAGAAAGAAGAGAGAAAGAAGAGAGAAAAGAGAAAGAAGAGAGAAGGGGGTGGGTTTCGCAAATTGGTCGTATTTTGAAAACTAGACTAATATTGATCGACTATTCAACATGGGTCAATTTTGAAAATTGTTTGCCTTAGAGATTTTTTTAAGAAATTTTTTTATTTCTAGAGCCAATGACTCAAAATCCGAGTGAAAAAAATTCGAGCGGCCCAAGATCAAGGGAGGGCCCAGAAAACACAGCCCCGGACCGTTTAGGCGGAAAGAGAGAATATAGAGCGGCGCAGAGCTTTCTTCGCTTAGCGTCGGCGCTTCAATCTGGTTGTTGGAGAGGCGACGCCGAGAGGAAGGAGGAACGGTGTTCAATGACAGCAGGTGAGACGCTTCTTCATCTTCATCTGCATTCTTGATGCTTCTCCCTTCTGAATATTTGTTTGATTCGATCAGATTTATCATTTATTTGATGACGAACTGGTTCTGCTATTGCTTGTTTGATTTCAATTCCATTCGATTACAAATGTTCAATCATGGGCTGTTATAATAAAGCAAAATTGCAGTTCTTAATTTGCCCGCTGGTGTCTCAATAGTTTCTCACTAGAAGAGAGGGATTATATATATATATATATATATATATATATACACATACATATATATATATATATATATATATATATATATATATATATATATATATATATATATCATTTTCTGACCAGGCACATGCCATGCATGTAATTTTTGGCTAAAATGGTTGGATGGTGCAAGTTGCAGAGGAAGTAGATCACAAAAGGCACTTTGGCACCACTGGGATAAAGTGATTTCGGGCTTAATCGCTTGGGCTATTCGAAAACATAAAATAATCCTGCTTTAGAGATGAGTATCAATAAACAGATAAAGGTTGTGGTTCACATTACACCAAGAATTGTAGTAATTAAGTACTGAAGGGTGTTAACGCACTCAGAGAATGAATACATACTTTGAGGTTTCATTTTCTCACCTCAGACTTGCATTTTGAAACCTAGGGGATTCGACATGATGATACGAACACTATAGAAATTGACACAAGATTTCTCTAACATCCCCGTGGATGTAGTCGATCAGAATCAGAAGCAATGGAAAAGAGAACTTCTATTTTGTTCCTTACAAAGTCAATGCCAAAGACATAGAAGAACAAAGAAGTAGAGAAGATGAAAACGGTGGAGGGAGAGGATAAAAATGGAAAAGAAAATTTCTGATTTGTTCTTTACAAGGTTTAGAGGCTTTGGAGGAAAGAAAAATGCTCGGTTGCTATGGAAATGTGGAATTGATCTTTTACTTGTTGTCTCCCCTCATCATACATCGTGCCAAAACGTCACATAGGTTACATTGCCTACATGAAAAGCAAAAACCTGCTGAAATCCACCCGACCTTTCGTAATCCATTTCCACACTCCTTCTCAATACGATGTCTGCACCTTATCAGACTTCCACCCACCACCATCCTCTCCATACTTTTCCACAATAATTTTTCTCCACAAAACTTCTCTCTCCATGGCGAACTCCCACAGCCACCCCCCCCTCCAAAAAAAAAATTATTAAAAAGCACAAAAAACTTCAACATAAACCCCTCGCTGAATAGATTGCTGCACCACCCCATCTCATTTTGAAAGAATCTCCGATCCCTCCCCATAAAATTCTCCTTTGAATACCCTCCAACTTTTTAGCCTCATTAGTAGGAATGGAGAATAAAGACATGAAGTAAATACTTTTATAATAGTAAGTTGTCCCTCACTCTTAGACAAATAGTTCCATTTCCAACCAGCAAATCTCTTCTCGAATTTTTCCAGAACTGAACTTCAAAGAGAAATTTCCTTAAAATCACCCTCCTAGGTTGTGGAAGTCTAAAAGCTTCTTAAATAGTTTAGGAAATATTATACTTCTCTTTGAAAGGGTTTTGGTGCTCCTAAGAAGAATGTTTATGTATTGATTGAATTGGGAAAATATTTCTTTCCTAGTTGTTTGTCTCTCTGCCCTTGGTATCTCCTCCCTTCTTTCTATGTCCTCATCACTTTCCCTTGCAGTAACTGTTATCTTGCATCAATCAGAGGTGGTGGTTCCCCATGCAGCTAAGAGAAAAGTGTTTTTTGTTTTTAATTTTATTATTATTATTATTACCATTATCTCTTTTTTTGTTTCAAAATTAAATTTCTTAATATTATTCAAATCAAACATGTGCTGACCCCCTCCCAAAAAAACAGAAAAAAAAATGGGCTAGACCATATGGGGCACTTTGTTTGTTTTGAGCCATGGGGGAAAGGTGATCTTGGGCTATATCCTTTAGAATATACTATACGATGTGCAATTTGTTTGATTTTGCTTTCAAAAGTTGGTGCAAGGGGCATATGATGCTTTTACACTTGATCTCTGAACTTAGGTAAGTTCCCTTGTTGACAAGTTATAACACTGATGCTCTTTGCTCCTTATTCTTTGTTGAGTCCCAATTTAGCTGTCTATGCCTCAGTATATTTTAAGCTCATAGTTATTGTCTCTTCTCTTTTCTTCATTTTCTCAACTTTTGTTCAATCTATATGACAATATTTCCTATTTCAATCATGTATTTTGAGACTTCATAATGGTTTTTATTGGTAATATATGTATTTCTTTTTTTCCCCCAACAATATGTGAAGCTCGTTGGTCAATAATCAACCAATATTGCTTTACAATTTTATGTTTTGTGTTTTGTGTTTGTGTGTGTGTTCAGGGTGGGCAGGCCCCACTTAGTTACAGATGCCGGTAAGCTTTAGCAGTGTTTGTAACTTTTTACCTATGCTCATCATTTTTTTTTTCCTTTAAATTCTGTAAGGGCAAGCTTCGGTCATATGCTCTGGATCTCAATTAAAGTGTGTTGTATATTCATGTCTCAACCTAAGTTTTCTCTCTTGTTCGTTTTGTTTTCTTTCTATCTTTTGCCAATTTATTGGTGATAAATTAATTTTAAAGCATTTAGTGTAGCTTGTTTAAGTTTTATCTTTTCCACCTTACTTTTTTCCCATGGTAGTTCGATATTTGTGTAGGAAAGGCTTTCTTCAACACCTAAGTGGTTTTACCTAAGTTTGCTGGCCTTCAATTATTTTATTATCGATTGCTTGGTGGCCTTGGCCTCTTTCCAGGTTTTTTTTTGTCCCCCTTTTTGGGGGGATCTTTTTTTCCTGTGACCCATTTTCAGATTACACTATTACTAATTGTTTCTTAAGATGGTCTCCCTCCATGTGTCACACAAAAAACTGCCTCTCACATTGCTGTGAACCTGGTTCAGTGTGGTGCGTTGATCTAAGCTTATTAATGAGTATATTTAGATGGAGCTATGGTGTGTTTGCTAACTCGGGGGGGGGGGATCTAATTTTGTAACCATGAAATTTTCGTTGGTAGTAAGAACCATTACAAGTTATGTGATATGCATAATGCGTTTATTAAAAACAAATATTTTATAAAAATATTTAGAAATTAATAAGAAGGAAGAATTCTAGAAAAAAAAATAGTAACTTTCTCATTTTAGTTTATAGCAATCTTTTTAATTAGTGGTTAACTTATTATTGGAAGGTCTTTTTAAAATAGTAGCTTTCATATTAGGAATGATTATTGGGATTTGATTTTAGTAAGACTTCTATTTTATTGTAACCTCTAATTTTTCCTATTTAAAGGGGGTATGATCAATAAAGAGGCAAGTTTAATTTCTCCTAAAGAAGTGTGGTGAGAGATTTGTGAGGGAACAAGTTTCCAGCCATCAAAAATAGGGTCTAAGAGAGCAAAAAACTCGGGTAAGGGAAGAGAGGAATTCCCTGCACGGTATCCATCGACTAGATCCTATATTAGGGTAAAAAAAAAAATGCTGGTAGTAAGGAGAAGGTTAGATACTGAAGGAGAAATAAGACATGCTCCATGGACAAAGTGCCATGAGCAGCAGGAGTGTCATCACTCAGCTATAAGCTGTGGTCCATGCTTTCCTGATCAAAGAGAAGATCCCTTTAATGATGCCCTCTTTTCATCTTTGGAGCCTGTTGAGGTGAGCAAAAAAAAAAAAAAAATAGGATCCCCCAATTTAGGATGTCTGATCAAACTTGTTGCAGAATACAGGAGACGGTTGATAATTGAATCCTAATCTCCAAGTGAATAATTTATGCCTCTATTAAGCCATTAATGTGTTGGAGTGTTGTGTGACCTAGTATGTTGCTGGTGTCATCAAGAGGTGGTTCTGCCTTCTCTTATTTATTTGTAAATTCTGGTGTCAACTAGAATTTATTATCCAATGTTCATCACAATAAACAGAACCATGGCTTCTAATGTAGTAATTTTTGCTGTAAAACACTAACCTATTTTCCTCATCTTCTTAGGAAATTCTCCCTTCTCAGCAAGATTACCCCCTGGAAACTTGATTTGGCAATTCTAATGTTGACAATTTTACCACCTTTCTAGGGAAAACTACAAAAAGCAATCTAGGTTTTGATGGTGATAACGCTTCGCGCCTTTCATTTCTAAAAGTAGCTGTTTACTGCACCTTGTATTTTAATTCCAGTTACCCTTTAATACTTAATTAGTGGGAGTTGTCTTTTCTTGTGGATAGTCTAGAAAACCTTCCTTCAACCAAAAGCTTTATAGACAGGCAATGGCACGGCACAATAAGCCTAGATACCAGAAACAGCACCAATAATATATAACAATAAGAAAACATTTGCAAGAAAATGAAATTATGTGAAATGCATCTCTCTCTCTCTCTCTCTCTCTCTCTCTCCCTCTCTCTCTCTGTACAAAGTTGTTGTGATTAAAGTCAGTTGAGTTGAGAAAAGATGAAAAATTATGTGAAAGTCAAGAAATCTACTTTGCAGTGATGGTCAACTCATTCTCCAAACATTGCACCTGAGCAACATTATTGTTTTTATGCTTTTTATTGTTATGGTATTGTTACTGCTAGTGTTAGTGTTACTGTAATTTCTATGGCACTAAGAGTATCACAAGTCATTTTTGTAGCATACATATTTATGGAAATGAGTGTCTTGATATCAGGCATTTTTTTTGGACATAATATGATATATGACCTTTTGACTTAACTTTTGTTGGGTTTCTATGATCCATGTTGTATCCAATGTTCATTTTTTATGTGTTTGCTACATAGCAAGTTTCTGATCATGAGTAATAGATCTCTTGAAAGCAAATTCTGCCTTTTTGTTTCATCTAGTGTTTAATTTCTATGCATGTGTGCTTACTACATTGCAAGTTGTTGATAATGAGAAATAGATCTCTTGAAGATAAATTATGCCTTTGTGTTTTCATCTGCCATGTCCTTAATGTCTTGCAAATTTTTATTTGGAATGATTTGGTGAGTTTACACCTAGTTCACCAAGCTTGTTATTTGATCGTCACCAGAGTAAGGAAAGAAAAACGATGAACTTGTTCACGTATGAAAACTTGAAAAAAATAAATCACCATCCTTGTGGGTTTGATACCATGCAAATAAAGCATGATTCAAATATTTGAGTACTCTTTCCTATATAGTGGTATAACAAGTAATCACTTACCTAGCATCTTTTTTCTGTTTTTTTTTTGGGGGGGAAGGGGGGGGAGTTATTCTAGATTACAAAAGCAGAATGATAAGGTAGAATAGAAGAACTATGGCGAGAGATTATCTTGGAATTGTATGCTACAAAGCACTGAATTTCCTCTTGCATTAACACTTTGGAGAAACACTCAAGGGCTGTTTCATGTTTGAAGCATGGAAGGTGGAAAGGTTGAAGATGGAATACTGGATGAATTACGCGCGGATAAATGTGAGATTGGAAATGTTCCATGAAAGTGGATTGTGCATGTATTAGGTAGAGAGTGCAACAATGTGATCAATTTAGGTGCACAAAACCATGTGCTTTTGGTAGAGTTCTATGATGTGCTAGAAAATGGTAAATGAAAAGGTGTGAGGAAATTTAGGTGGTATGGTGAATGATTCTCAAGAGAGCAAGATTAAAAGTATAAACTTCCTTAATGTTCTAAGCCTGACATAGATATAAGTGCACTACTTTTGTTAGGCTTGACCTGCCACAAAGCCGTAAAACCATCATCTTTAATCATGGTTTTAGGATGGCTGTTATGAATAGCAGTTTCACCTATGAGGAAAAAAAATAAATTTCTAGCATTTTTTTTTAATATATAAATTACCATATTGAATCAATGCCTTTTGTGACCTGTTGTTATGGTGATGAGTTGAGCCATGCCCCCTTGAATTGGCAATAATCTTGATCCAGCCACGAAAACCAAGATTATTTGGTGTGCATGGCCTGGAAACAGAATTTGTCAGACTAGCTGAGATGTATTCCAAGTGAAGATCTTGTAAGTTTCCTACTCATATTTATGCCAAATTGAGGTCATGGTTTTTGAAATGTGAATTGCAACTCCTATTTTATATTGAAACAAGACTTTGGTATCTTGTGTCTTAGTGGGGCAAATCATGAACAGCATGCCCTTTTGCTTGCATTCTATTTCTTTGGTTTTTGTGAAAAATATAACTGACAGTCTAGATCCATGTATGTTCTTGTTTACCATTGACATTATACCCATCTAATTTTCAGGAAGATCTGATCTGATTCTGCTTGTAGTTGTTGCAACTATCATGAAGAAGACAATCTAGTTTCTGTTTTTATTATGCTAAAAATTTGTGTTGCCTCTTGTAGTTTGGCCCAAAATCACTTATTGCATGGTATGTAAAATTTCATATTGTTGGAATATCCGTATTCTGTATTTTATTTTATTTTTATCTGCAAGAACTTATAAGGACTTGAATCTCTTTTCTTTAGGTTTTCCTTACCAGTGGTGGCTTGAATTCAGGAATCTGTTCTTGCATTTGATGCTTCCTGAAGGTTTTCCTCTTAGTGTTAGCAGTGATTACTTGGATTGTTCTCTTTGGAGAGGCATCCAAGGTATTGCCAGCCAAGTCAGTGGTGTGCTTGCTGCCCAGTTTCGATAATGTTGTCCTTGTGCCCTTCCTTTCACTTTGATTCAATCAGGACACCACTGACATTAGTGAATTCAAGTGGCTAAGGCTTAGTTCCAAATTCATCATCCCTAAAATGCTGGTTAGATTGCTAGCCGTTTGTTCAAATTCAGTAATATCTTCTCTTTGCTTGTGTAAAGGCATTACTTTATGCTGTTGGATTAGGGAAAGGGGCTATTCCAACTGCAGCTGCTATCAATTGGGTATTGAAGGATGGAATAGGTTATCTCAGCAAGATTGTCTTATCAAAGTATGTGAGGCATTTAGATATTAATCCCAAGGGATGGAGGAGGTTTGCTGATTTTCTAGAGAATGCTGCCTTTGGGATGGAAATGTTAACTCCTGCCTTTCCTCACCTCTCTCTTAATTGGTACTGCAGCTGGAGCAGGAAGTTCCGCTGCTTCACTCATACAGGTAATTAGCTCTTAAAATATCTGAACCTGCATCATCCTTTTATTCCATGTCTCGAAAGGAGTATATTCAATATCTCATCTTCTTCATTTCTTTGTTAGCGTTCTATTAATATGTTTGAACTCATATGCTGCCCATCTCACAGTTCTGTCTGCCAAAAATGAATAGCCAAGTGTTTTCCTTTAACTTGCAAATTCGTGTTTTAGGCTTCAGTCATATACCAGGGCCACTTTTCTTTACTTGATACAGGGCATACCCACCGTCATGAAACTGGGGAACCTGCACCTTTATAAAGGTGCATAACTTGGTATTTCTGTCCACATGGCCTCTGGCTTTGATCTAATGCCAGTTGTCTGGATCAAGTACTATGCTCTGATGCACCTACACTTCCAAAAATGTACTGTGCTAGAGCAGGACGATTTTTTTGGAGACGACACTGGGAATGGCACTCTGAAGATACATAAAGGACAGATCTTAGCCATGCCCTTTCATGTTCAACTAAACATTCGTTAACAGTTTGAGGAAACTTCACTTTTTGAAAATTACTTGGTGGACACAGCAATCTATAACTTTGTTAAGTTAAAAATTAAAGGACTCTGACGAAGGGTAGTGGAAAACTAAAACTCATGTGGACAAAGTGCAGGACAACTTGGGTTTCTGGAGATCAGAGATAAATGTATGTGATCTTGTCTATTAATCTGTTCGGAGACATTAGTTGATGTCTTTTAACATGTGTGTCCATGTTGTGCCATGTTCTATTTTCATGACATGGCTTCTTGTCAGTGCTTCATAGGTCCCAACCTACCTCTGCATATGAGAGCTCTCAATGCTTGCATCATCACATTAGTAGTTGATGTCTCTAACTCTCAAGTACATTGTCGATGCAATATATTCAAATCGTGATCATCGTTAAAATGGGCTGTAATGATCATTGCTGGTGAGGATGTAATCAATATTGGTATTGTGGACCAAAGAAACTTCTTGTTTCTAACCTACCAAAAGAAATTCTGATTTTTTTTCTCTTTCCATACCCCACTGCATGATCTTCTCTAGATAGAACACACGAATTACCTCAAGGAGCTTATAAAATCCAAAGAAGCTTCCTAATTCCTTTTCCTTGGCATGCCCCACAAACTCGATAACTTTACAAAATGTCATCTCCAGATGTTGATTTTCATGGTCCACTTTGCCACTGAACACTCATGTCCATGTTTATTCTTTCTTCCTTTACCGTCGCACAATTAGAACACACACAACTCTTTTATTTAAAAAAATCTTGAATGTGCAAGTTCAGAATCCTTATGTTGTCATTGCCTGCTTATTTTTCTTGTGGGACCTATTCCTGCTACAGGCTGCTACTAGTAGCTGTTTCTATGCTGGATTTTCTGCTCAAAGAAACTTTGCAGAGGTAAAGTTTTTGTTTCTTTGTGCTCACATTATTCTGTCTTTCAAGAATAGATACATGTTAATAGGTTCAGACATCTCGTAGCACCTTTGTTATAAACAGGCCAATTGGTTGGCAACGCTTTTAATGCTATCTCTTCTCTTACCATAAGAATATGTGTAGCTAGGTTTGTCTATCTGGATGATACATGTCTTCCAAAAGAGATTGTCATGTGCAGTGATTGTAGCACTGGAGTTTGTCGTTGTGATTGCTTGCTTTAACATACTCCCGTATCTTAGTTCATTAATATTACATTTTTGGTAGTTTAAGATCCACATTAGGGAATAAATTTGAAGGACAAATTGAAAAAACTACCAATAGTTTAAGGATTGAACATATGAATTACTCTTATTGGGGTTTGTGAAATATCTTTATTTTGTGTTACAGGCTAATAATTCTCACTTGTAAAACTTACTTCTGTTGTGTCATCTCTGCATGCTTATCCTGATCTGGATTAGTGATTTTTTCCCAGATTTGTCCTACCTACATATAATGCTGAGACAACACAAAAATGCTAGTAGAAAAGCTATTCCAGTTCCAAATCTTGTCTGAGAATGGTAAGTCCTAAGCTTCACCATCTTGTTTGAAGTAGCCTGTTAGGGTAAGTTTACCGCATGCTCAAAGCAAAGACTTTGATCCTTTATGTACTGAGGTGATAAGTTATTCTACTTCTCATAGTTAGTAATATTGCCATATTAGTGACAGAACACCAGAATCAATCAGCTCTATAAAATCTTCAGAAGCAACAACTGAACTAGTTTGTAGTTTTTCCCTTCCCATTCTCTTCATGATTTTTGGTGTTGCGTTATCTAATGGGTTTGGTCATAATACTTTCTTATTTTTTGGTTCAGTACATAATACTTTCTTATTGCACACCACAAGATATGGTAAAGAGACTGTTCCATGCCAACCATTTGCATTGGTTGGAGAGATTTGGAATCAAATCAAGAAGGGCCCTTGAGGATTGTAGAATTGGGGTGGAGGTTGCAAATCTCTTTGGAGTATGTCCAAAGTGAAGTTAACCACGTAAAACATGATGCAGGAGTAGTAGGATGGCCCACTGATGGGCTGATTGCAAAGCCATTGCCAAACAGGATTGTTCCGATTGATTCCCATTGGGCTCCAGTGGGTTAATGTGACCTTGTGGAAGATAGTTTCCCTGTTTTGATAACTTCTAAAAGTGGGAGGGAAGCACTATCAAATGCATGTTCTCTTTAAATGGTGAGATCTTTTAATCTTCCTGTACCTTGAGAGAGCTGCTTATTTGTTGTGGCAAACATCTATGGATGGTACTTGAAGTCGGCTGATAGTACTTGCACACAAAATATTCAACCGAGGAAAAGGAGTAACATAGTTCATCCTTGGGTCTTCTTTTACGGGAAATATGAGTTCTGATGGGGAACCAACGTTGGCGAATAACATGTATGGTCTTTGTTGAGAATCATGACCCCACCCTCAGATCATTTTTCATTTAAGGATTTTATCTGTGCTGATGTAGGGAAAGCTTTCCAGTTTTGTACCTCTTACATCCATTGTGGTGGTACCACTATTGTATATGAGTCCTAGACACGGATGGTAAGAAGGAAAAACCGTACTTGGCCTGCAGTTTGTGAAAGTTAAAAAAACTTTGGGGGTGAATATTGTAAAACAAATAAAGGGGGTGAATAGTTGGTTTTGTATTTTTCGTAATTTTTTAGTATTTAAAAATTAAGGCAGAAAGAATTGTAGAATTTGAAAGTAAAGGACATCAAATTTTATAGTGGTTCTATCAATTCGGTGTACCTTTACTCCCGGACAATCTTTTTAGATTTTTCTATTTTTCACAAATAGTATCCATCATTTGCTTACCAGATGCAACTAAAACCATTACAAATATTTCAATCATGAATTATCCACTTTCTCTAAACCTAGGTCGTGAAACCTTCGCGATCTTCTGATTCTTTCGAGTACAAGTGTTATAGATGATGAGACTAAATTTTTGAAATAATGAAATTAAAGTTAAATAAATGTTACACACAATAGAAGTGGGGGGAATTAAAGATAAAATGTGTTAAGACAAAATGAGTTTTTGAGTAGAGAGTTCGGAGTATTCAATGTGATCATATTCAATTTGTAACAACAATATTTCTTTTTTTTTTTTCTTTTTTGTTACAACAATACTTCTTTGTTCTTCATAAGTTCGACATTTATATCTCTCTCGAAGAGAGCTATTCACTTGGTAGGTGAGGTATTTTTTTTTTTTTTTTTGTAGGACGTAGGTGAGGTTGAACGTTGGAAATTAATATTCTTCACCTTTAACGGTCAATGCTTTTAGTTGCTTCTCATTTAATATTTTTGCCTATTATTTATCCTTAAAGTAGCTTTTTGCTTCTTTTTGATAAGCAGATCCTATTTTTAGAAAATTTGAAATGTTTTTTCCTACAACAGAAATGTGAGCACAATAGATAATACAAATGTTTGAAAATTATTCGTTGGTTGACTAAATTCAAATTACCCTTAGATTTTGATTAATCTATAATATGCATCGGTCAATTGAGGTTTAGTTTGGTCAACTTATATTACTGAAATGTCATGAGATTTTGATTAAATAAACAATTTTCAGTGTACATGTTATCTAAATTTGAAAATTCAATAGATATGCTCAAGGTACACATCATTCATCACTTAATATTTATTGATCTTTGTGAACAAGCAGTCAACCGTGTGAAAATCAAATTGACTAAATTTTAGATTAGGTTGACTGAATTTTGGATCAGGTTGGCTGAAGAAAAAAGCAGGTTGGCCTATGATTTGGTCTGGTTGGTCAGAGGAGTGCATTGCACCTACTAAGGCTCACGGGCTGACCGCTTGAGCCTGCAATCAACTGCTTGAGCATAATGGGCTGATCACTTGTGCTCACGGTCACCTACTGGAGCGTTATGGGTCGACCACATGCGCTCAGGGGTCGCTCGCTTGAGCGCTGCGGGTCAACCGTATGCGATCAGTAGTTACCTATTGGAGCATTGCATGTGCTCAGCAGTCGCCCGTTTGAGCGCTGCATGAGCTTGTGGTTGACCGCTGAAGCTTAGCGGTTCAGCCACTGGGTTTCTGTAGGTTGCCATTTGTACATGATGGTTGACTATCTACTTCTATGGGTCAGCCGTTCGGAAGGTTTATTCAACCCAATTTTCAGATTATTTCCAGATCACAAACTTAATTTCCACTTAATCTTCTTATTTTTAAAATCATCAAAACCTATTTTTGTTAATAATCTCTCCCATTTTTATTATAACAAAACTTCTAATAAGCTAAAAATCCATTTAAATTCTCTCTCCCTTTTTATATGATTAAATGTTTTAAGTTCTCTGATTGTTTTAAGTAAAAATTTGAATTAGATTTGAACTAATTGTTTTATCTCCCCCTTTTTGTCAAGAAGGGTACCAATATAAAACTTAGAGGGCAAAAAAATAATGCAAGATTGAGATTATTGACCTATTTTTGGGGAACGAAACTCCCTTTTAAAGTTTACCTAGGTGCCTTACAAAAAATCAGAGACAAATATGAATTAAAACACACTCATACATTGATAAGGAAACATAGAAAATATCACTAGCATATAATGTTTTTACATTACAGGAAAAGAGAGATAGGCATTAGCAAAATATAAAAAATATCAATAGCAAAACATGATAGAAGAGAGAGAGAGGGGGCCTTAGTATAGAAGTTAGATGATATGTTTCTAACTTTTGACCTAACTTTAATTTTTCCCTTGTCTTTACTATTGGAGAAAGTGGAGGCAGAGACACCAATATCGAACAGAGTATAGTAAGGTGTAGGCATTATGGTAGGCATAGACTGAGTGGTGGCACTAGAAGAGGTATTAGCAGTGGCGTGGACACTAAATGGATTCACAGAAGAAGGTTGAACTAAAAATGGATTAGGAGCAGGAGCTCAAGTTTGGGTAGTAGATAAAGGTCTAACCAAACTATTTCTTACACTTTGAACAAAGTTAGCGATGATTTTCTAATCATTAGACATGTTCATCAGCTTGAATTGCAAGTCTCTGTGATGTTCCCCAGTTTGTTTCCTAAACTCGCCCACAGTCCTTTCAACGTCTTCCACATTCCTTTCAACCTCTTGAAGTTTATAATCCATATTATCAAAATTCTTGTTGACTCTAGTTTCGAAACCATTATTCTGTTCATTATTATTGTTTGCATGGTGTCCATTTGTTTAAAGATTTCATTGCACCTATTCTCAAAATAAGGACCTTGAATTGGTATGATTTGCATTGAGTATTGATTCCTCTCATACATATCCTCCTCATTTCTTTCTTCGTGCCTTATCTGTTTGCATTTCTTCCCCTTTTTTTTTTCAAGTTAGTCCATTCTCCATTCTCAAAAATCCAATTTGCTCTATGCAAGGATATGGTATTTATGTTGTTTTTCATATCGATTTCTATCTTGTTTTCTTTACGTAAGCTAACCCCATGGCCTCCTAAGATATCCGTTATCATACTAGTATAAGACATGTTTGAACTTTTTGAAACTCGGACTGCTATCATAAAGTAAGGAATTAAGAAATGTAGACATGGATTCTTTTTACTTATAATACAAGCCATGAGTCAGAATTCTTCTCTAGTGAATGGTCATGTAATTTTCTCCTCTTGAGTGTTACCAAAAAGTGCAAAATCCTTTCATGAATTCCTAGGTGGGCTGCATTTGTATTTGCCTCCTCCATATTAGGGTCATCAAACACAATTCTAGCATCGTCTATTACCTTTGTTTGTAGAAATGGTTCACATCGACTGTAATCAATCCATTTTAGTCCACTTTCCCCGTATATAGACATGGGGTTTATTTTAATTCCTTGACCATCAAAGTAGGTCCCAAATGCACAACGCCATGATTGATCATCAATCACAATGTGTATATTGCCATCTACTCCTTCTGTGTCCTCATTAACTGTTTCTATATTATTCAAAAAAAAATCCTAATTGTCCTTCCATAAATTTTTTTTTTTTTTTTTTATTTGGATGGAGAATCTAATGTGAATAGACTTGATGTTAATAATTTTCATATTTAAATTCTATCTTTTGAAAAAACTTCCGATCTATCAATCTTTCATACGTAATATTTCTATTAGAAAAGAGTCTGTCGAATAGTTTACTTTTCTCTAAAGATGTGAAGTCTTTCTTGTTATATTTCACAGTAGTTGCCGATTCAGTTGCAACAACTTACTTTCCTTTTCTTGTTTTGGGTGCCATTGATAATGATCAAAATAAGAAGATTTAACCGGAAATTAACTTTGGAAATGGTCTGAAAATATTCTAAAAATTAGATTGAATTAACCTTCTGAATAACCAAAACATAGAAGTAGACAGTTGACCATCACATGTATAGACGGCCAACTCATAGAAGCCCAGCGATTGACCCACTGAGCTTCAGTGGTCGACCGCAAGCGCATGCAGCACTCAAGCAGGCAACCGCTGAGCGCATGGAATCAGCCCACAACACTCCAGCGAGCGACCGTGAGTACAAGTGATCAGCCCGCTGTGCTCAAGTGATTGACTATAGGTTCAAGCAGCCAGCCCGCTGATCCTTAGGAGGTGCAGTGCACTCCTCTAGCCGATCGGACCAAATTACATGTGGATCCGCATTTTCCTTCGATCGACCTAATCCAAAATTCGGTCGACCCCATTCTCACATGATCGACCCCTTGTTCACAAAGATCAATAAGTATCAAGTGATAAATGGCATGTACTTTGAGTATATCTATTGACTTTTCAAAATCAAATAACATGTGTACTAAAAATTCATTATTTAATCAAAGTCTAATGAAATGTCAGCAATATAAGTCGATCGAACTAAATCTCATGTCGACCAATGCATATAATAGATTAATCAAAAGCTGAGAATAATTTGAATTTGAATCAACTGACAAATAATTTTTAAACATTTGTATTATCTGTTGTGTAAACATTCTTGTTGTAGTAAAAAGCATTTCAAATCTTTTTTAGACAAGATCTGCTTATCTTTAAGGTCAAATAACTGACAAAAATATTAAATGAGAAGTAGATGAAAGTATCAACTGTGGAAGGTGAAGAGTATTAATTTCCAACATTTAACTAACCTACTGACTCAATGGCTCCTTTCAAGAGAGATATAAATGTCAAACTTATGATGAACAAAGAAAAATGGTTGTTGCAAACTGAATACGATCACATTGAATACTCTGAACTCTTTGCTACTCAAAAACTCACTTTATCTTAACGCACTCTGCCTTTAATTCTCTACACTTTTTTTGTGTATAACATTTATTGAGCTTTAATTTTGTTACTTCAGAGGATTAGTCTCATTATCTGTAACACTTTTGTACTCAAAAGAATCAAAAGATTGTGAAGGTTTCACAATCTGGGTTTAGAGACATAAAGTGAGTATTTCAAGATTGAAATACTTATAAAGGTCTCATTTATATCTGGTAAGCAAGTGGTGTATACTATTCATGAAAAATATTGAAAATCTAGAATGATTGTTTAGGAGTAGACATATACAAAATTAGTGGAACCACTATAAAATCTGATATCTTTTGCTTTCTACTTCTGCAATTCTTACTACCTTAATTTTTAAATACTCAAAAATCACAAAAAATTCAAAATCAACTATTCACATCCTCTAATTGTTTTACAAAAGCTATTTGAATTTATATAAATATTTATTTATTATATTTTAATGAATTGACTCACAAGTTTTCAAGTGGAAGTAATAAAAATCTCAAATTTAGCTTATTTATTAAACAAATTCGATTGTTAATCTTAAACTCACTTCATTTAATAAAAGAGCCAATTGAGTCAAATTTTTTACCAAATCGAGTTCAAGTTACTTATAATAACTCATCTCATTTACACTCCAAATCTGAAGTTTGTAGATGATGGAGGTATCACTGCTTCTCGGATTGCATATGGAATCTCAACTCTTTAATACCAAGGCACTACTCTCAAAATTAGGTTTGATAAGTACTTCCACAGCGGTAGCTCCATATCAGCAAGCCTGTACTCTTGGCCGTTTTGGTTTAGTGTGCTAGACGCCTGTACTGTCCGGAGGCAGAGCAATTTCCGGACGAGGATGCTTGCATTTCATTCTTTCGTACCGATGGCCCCACCCGATTAATCCATAAACATGCAGAAGTAAATATTGGATTGAACTTAAACAAAAAATTGGTTCAATTATTTGAACTGATTAATTTTACAAATATTGAACCGAAAACTAAAATGTACATCTGCATCACAAGCAATAGAAAAATTATGAAAAAAAAAATGCATCTTTATAAATAACAACAAATAAATATGAATCAGTCCCTCAGAAAAAGATTAAGCGGTAGAGTCTTCAGTAGTTGGAGTTGCCTTTGAGAGACTTTGTGAGAACAAAAATATGAGAAATTTTGAGAGTTGTTGAGACTTATCCTTCTTTGATACTAAATTTCTCCTCAGCCTAAATTTGTGCGTGAATTTTTTTCTTTTGTTATATATATATTTAATCTAATACTAATAGAATCTGTTAAATAATAATTCTTTTTCAAATATCTTAGGAGTTGGAAATTTTTTTTTTCACACAAAATCAATCACCTAATTGATATAATACATACATACATACATACGTACATACTCCAAACAAATATCATGACATATCATTTGCAACTGCATGTCACGGATTTTGCAAACCAAAATTGGATTATCAAACAATTTGTCAATTCTAGTTAATATAAAAATCCAATTTCTCGAACAAATTACGAACATTTATGTTCTTTCGTGCATTCGATGTTGTAATTTCGATATTAAACTAAATTATATTAAAAAACATCAAAAAAACAAAATTTTGGTCTAAAATTATTTTCCAAATTCCTGATTATAACATTAATTTGGTGCCAGTTGTAACTATTAATTTTTTTTTGTTTTCTCATATGGTATCCAGAATTTTGTCCCGACTAATCCGGATCGACCTACTATCGAGCTCTTTTCGGGGAGATCTCCTAACGTGATTTTTTTCGTACCCATGGCGATTCAAACTCACGACCATAGTTAAGAGAACTCAACTCCCTTCCAGTTGAGCCAACAAACTTAGTCCAATTGTAACGATAACATCACCATATGTGTTTTCTTTTTAAATTATGTATATATAATTTGATGAGATCCTTTCAAAAGATCCATTTCGAAGTACGTTCAACCTTATGAAACTCATGATCTAAAGAGACCCATACTCCTAGACGTGTCAGTGGACCGAAATCAATCTCCCTGAAAGGTGGACACGGTCCCGACACATTGAGAGCATATCATTAGCATCGTCCTAATCAATCGATTGGTTAGTTCCCAATGAGAATAGTTCAACCGATCTACAAAGGCATTCAGTAAGCCTGAATGGCCATAACCCAATCCTTGATCGATGATCAACAGCTCCTTAAGAGGTCAATCGCTTTTACTCTCACCATCTATAGGTAATACTCAACTAAACCTTACGATGACCTTTATTTTCTATCATGGCATGGAACATATCCCCTAGGTAAGAGAAGAAATCTCCCTGAATATTTAAACTTCCTAAATGATAAAGATCACACATCTCTTAAATGTTTTGACTATCGAGTTTTGGAATTTTCAGATCTCCCCAAAAGGAAATTAGGGTTGTAACACCCCGAGTACATATGGCTCTGGTGGTGCCCTCATATATAAGCCTTCGGTATTTCAAAACACAGGTGCGTACTCTTGGCCCCAAAACACCTAACACATAAGTCACAGGGAGACCACCTCTCTCTCTCTCTCTCTTGCTTTCAGTTTGTTTTTTTCTTATTGAAAACCGCTTTTTTTTATTTGAGCATCGGAATCTCTCCCATCGGAGCACCCTCTGGCAGTCTTTCTATAACCAGTTGTTCAAGTCGAAAGGAGTCAAAATCTATAGAGTCAAAACCCACCTCCAATAAATTGGCATCATTCCTAGGAACAGACTAGAGCAACTTCAATAAAACTCCCCGAATCACCAAATAGCCATGCCTCTTAAGAGGAGAATCAGAACTACCTCGAAAGTTGTATCCGCTACAGATGGACACACTGCTACCCCGATTGATGTTGTCTTGCCAGCGACCTCCATCCACCTTACTGATAATCTTAACATTCGTCCTCAATCTCCTCACTCAGGGTAGGTTTCCATAGCCTGCATCTCAAGAACATCTGATCGCCCCCTCGTGCCAATGTCCACCCATCCCCAGTTAGAAAGGCTAGAATCCAAACTACGTAGTATGAGCAGACAACTAGAAAGACTCAGTCTCACTATTAGACCCGAAGGGCAATCTTCTTCGAAAGGATTAGGGCATACGCACCCCCGACAGCTCGCCCCTTATCTGAACTACAAATCGTCGGTGATCTCCCGTTACAAGCCTGATAACTTGAGAAAGCAGGTCGTACAACTTGTCGTAAACGAACTCAAATGAGCTAATATTAGAAGGAGCGATGCCCCTCTTTATCCATTCACTATGTCACCTTTCAATCCAAAAATTTTCTCAAAACTAGCACTCCGAGGCATACTTCGACCTCCCATGGAGTGGTATGATGGCACGACCGATCCCCGTGACCATGCAGCCCACTTTGTAACAGTGATGATCTCAAGAGACACGATAGGTGCCGCCATGTGCAAACACTTGTCCACTATCCTCAAAGCTAATGTACTGATGTGGTTTAATTCACTCTCCCCATTTAGCATCAAGAGTTTCTCTCAACTCCGGTAACAGTTCGATACTCACTTCGTGATCAGCTGAAGAGCCAAGAGGAAGTCCACCACTCTACTCTCGCTATGACAAAAGGACGATGAGTCTCTGAGGGACTTCTTGGAAAAATTCAAAAATTGAAATGATGAACGTTTCAGTTTTGGACCATTTTATTGCGTTAGCCGTGCTGTTCACTAGATTACGCCTCTCAGGCATGAAACCTTGATTACGAAAAATCCTCCCTCCACTATTCAAGAGTTCTACACTAATGCTAAAAAGTATATTACCACTGAAGACATGGAGGCATTCAATTGATGAAAGAATTGATTGTCCCGAAGAGAATGTAGCCAATCTCCTAGGCCGTCTTGGCCAAAGAAGAACCGATCAGGACTCCCACCTCAGCGAAGGTTTAACACATACACTCCCCTAAGTGAAACCTCGAGTCAAGTCTTACTCCAGATAAAAAACAAGCTGTACATTAAGTGGCCTCCTCGCTCCACTAACGACGACTCTAAAAGATAGGACTAAGTATTGTCATTTCTATCGGGACTATAATCACATGACCGATGAGTGCAAAAAACTCAAAGACGAGCTAGAGTTCTTAATCTGTAGCTGAAAGTTATAGAGATTCATCAGTATAGAGGGGAGAAACATGCCTTTCCCTGATCGGTACAATCTACCATAAGATAGATCGAACAACTAACCCAATGGTAGGCCACCACATAACAGGTCGAATGGGGTGATCCTCCAGATCTATGACGAACAGTTTTTACACGAACTGTATATTCCTGCTAGTATTTTCCTGGCATACGACCCAGAGTTTCCAATGCTCTTTTGTGAGTAAACTCTCAACCTTCCTCTTTGACAATCTTCTTTAGACTAACTCTTGACGAATGGTCCTTAACTCTCGATGTTCACATTCAATCAATTCGTCGTAAAATTCTTTCTATAGTAATATACTTTACGATTGTCTGCATTGAGCTAAATCACAATCCTACCGATGGGATCAATCTCCCCGAACAGAACTACGTCGCCCCGACCTACTAATGGAATTAATCTCCCTAAATGGGCATGAGTCGCCCCGACCTACCGATGGGATCAATCTTTCCAAATTGGTCTATGTCGTCCCGACTTATAGATGGGATCAATCTTCTTGAATGGCCCTAAGTCTACCCGACCTATCGATGGGACTAATCTCCCTAAATGGGTCTAAGTCACCCCAATCTACCGATGGGATTAATCTCTCCGAATGTGCCTATGTTGTCCCAATCTACCGTTGGGATCAATCTTCCCGAATGGGTCTGAGTCACCTAACCTACTGATGGGATCAATATCCTCAAACGAGCCTACATTACCCCAACCTACCGATAGGATGAATCTTCCCGAACGGACCTATGTTACCCTAACCTATCAAAGGAACCTATCTCCCTGAACAGGTTTATGTCACCTTGACTGACTCATAGAATCATACCCCTCATACAAGCCTACAATCCATCGAATGAGTCAACGATGCTTCGGCCTATCGATAAGATCTATCCCTCCTAATGGGCTTGAGTAGCCTTGACTTATCATTAGGATTCACTCTCTCGAGGGACTCGGCGTCGCTCCAGTCCATCATCTAAAGGTATTTTCTCCAATTGAAACTTTATCTCGTCACCGAGGTTTTTGAGAGGACTAATGGAATCTAGTCTTCGAAAAAGATAATTACCTTCCAATCGATGAGATTTCCCAATAAAAATGACACATTCCTGGATAAGTTAATGATATCCCTTAAGCTTACTGATTTAGAGATTATCGAAAGTCACAAGATATACACTTTTACTTATGCAGCTAAAGAAGATCTCCTACGAAGATAAATAGAGGGCATAGTGATACAAAATGTTTCTCGATTAAAAAACTTCATAATACAAGAATCACGAAGAATCAGGGGGATCAAAAGGGAATGCTAAAACCTATTGAGAAGAGGATCCTATAGTCATTTGAACCATAGCCGGTCCGCTATGCCCATCGATCAGAGTTACAGGGACAAGACCCTAACTCGTTGCCACCAAATCCGCTATCTTGTCTGGAGGGGGTAAGGCATCATACATTTTAACCTTGCGACCTATCACCTCACTGCATTTCAATCTCTCTAGCAATTTACGTTGGGATCACCCGAGGGCCGCGGCATCCTTAGTGATGGATTCCTCGAGATGGGATATTTTTTGTTCGGCCTCCTAAGGAGACTCTTCCCGTGACCAGACTAGCGTCTTAGCAGTTACCAGACTAGCCATGTGAAACTGAGCCTTGGCCTCCAGTTTTTCACAGCGCTCCTGAAACAGGGCCAACTTCTCCTGAGATAAGGCCAACTCCTCCTGCAAGTATTTAATCTGCTCATCCTTCTCAGCAAGCAAAGCATTTGAGGGCCTCCCCACCTTGGCGTCTCCCTCCTTCTCTGTAAGAACATCCTGCAGTGCCAAAATTTGGTTGCCCAAACGGTTGACATGCTTTTCTATTTGTTCCCTTTGGAGTTCCAATAGAGTGGTAGTTTGGGAAAAAGAACATAGATCAGTTGATGGGCAAATAAGAACAAAATAAAATGATCCCTAGTGGGAAGCGATACCATTAAACAAAGAGACTAGAGGGCTTTGTCAATCTACTCTTGAGACATCTCTGACAACTCTAGGCTAAGATCTCCAAAGTCAAATCGCTTGGTCAGTTGGCGCACTTCCTCAATAGCTTCAACACAATTATACAGATGACCCCCACACAAATAGTAACTAACCATTCCTCTTGCAAATCCTTTTGATTGCCAAACGACTTGACAAGAATGGGTAGCAGAACCCTAACCTCACTTATTCTCTCGTATGGAGAGCACTACGGTTCCACAGGAAACTGTATAGACATCTCGCCTATGGGTGTGATAGAAACAGTCAACTCCTCCGAGGGGCTTTCACGCACTGCTGGAGTAGAAGCATCCCTCGCTTCTTTCATCTCAGGGGCCTCGCCTACGGGGATGCTACTGTCAGCACCATCCATCAACGAATATACCTCATCGGCCCCCTTTGATTCTACTCCAATCAGTTCAGAATGTATTGATGCTGTGAGTGATGTGTGCTCCCTAACCTCCTCAGACCCCTCCTTTTATTCAGATGTCTCAAGCAATTGAACTTTTCTCTTCTTCAATGGTCGAGCCTTATGAGTCCAATCTGCTTCCTTCAAGGGTCTTTTTGCGTTCAGCCTCATTTATATATCGGCCGAAACCTCTTTTAGAAGGGTGTCATCTACAGACATTAAAACATCAACAAATTCCTTCTCTTTCTGTTACAACAAGATAGGTCTATCGATTTTTCTCCTCTAATCGATTAGTAAGCCGGCCAAAAGCAACATCTGATCCTCTACGAGAAAGTCCAACTAGATATTTCGTTGAGTGGAATCACAATAGCACCTGACAGACCGCATTAAATGAGAATGGCACTTAGGGATCAGAGTTTTTACCTTTAGCAGTGGTTCTTGATCGGCACTCAGTAACATAGGCAGGAGATCCATATTTTGGAACTTCACAAAGTAATGCTTTTGTATTCAGTGCTTATCTTTTGATTCATTATAATAAAACATCTAATGGGAATCCATAGTTTGTACCAACCCTGAGTGGAGCCCTGACCTCTGCACCTTACCAATGAAAAAAGGACCGCCAAAATTTCTATGTCAAAGTGAAGACGACAAAATCTTAGTAGAGAAATCACCGTAGCAACAAAGTGCCAAGCACCAGGGATGAGTAGTGTGGGGTAAACGTTCCAGTATTGTTTCACTACCCCAAGCGGGCCCGTATATGGAATTTTCAGGCCGTACTTCACAGACTGCTTATATGTTGGGACGCAACCATCGAGCGCTTTGTTCACCCTATCCTTATCAGTGGGTAACACCAGCATATAATCGCTTCCCAGTGATATATCAACCGTGATCTCTCGAAACTCATTCTTGGTCATCGTGCTTCTTATGTCACCGATGCTCTGATGAGAAGAGGAGGAAGAACCCTTCGACATTTTCTCAGAGAAAGCTATCATATGAAAGAAGTGATTTGTGAAGGATAGAATGATATAGAAATGTACAATACCCCCATACACTTGGCTTTATAAAGAGTATAGAGGACGGTTCACGAAAATCGAAACGACATATATCACATTAAAACGTTTTGCACCTTTTCGGTAATATTATTCATGGTACCTTTCTCACAAAACGACATCACGAGTCAAAGGCAAACGATGAGATCCTTTCAAAAGACCAATTTCGAAGTATGTTTAACTTTACGAAGCCCATGATCTAAAGAGGCCCGTACTCCTAGATGTGTTAGTAGACCAGGATCAATCTCCCTGGTGAACACGGCCCAACATGCTAAGTGTCACGTCTCGACTCATTGGTGAAGCACGTGAACAGACCGTCGCGACTTCTCGAGGCGTAGGTATGCCCTACTCGCACATCGAGGTGACGCAAGGCTAATATTATAGCCCTACTCGATATCACTAAGTTAAAATCATACAATAAAATATTTAAATAAGATAGTTTCAATAAAAAAAAAATCTTTAAAAACATTTGCCTCCAATTTAGATATAACATTTATATGCATGGTCCAATAGTAAACAAGGGTGGGTATGAACACATACCTGATAGTGTCTCTCGGTAAAGCTTGTGGTACAGTATTTCAACGTAAGTCAACACAGTATAAGCTAAAAATATAATTATGAGGGGTGAGTATAATCCACATATTCAGTAAGTGAGGTGCAATGACTATATAATGACAATAAATGAATTTGTGAGAGTTGCAAGTTAAAATATCTTTTTCAAATTTATATTTCATTCATTTGCAAATATATCACATAATTCAAAATAATAAGCAGCCTTATCATCAATCATGCATCAATGGGACGTAAAAAACGCATTCTACCCATAGTTTGACCTAATTATGGTAAAATCTACCAAGGGGCCACCAAAATGTCATAATAATAAAATACATATATTTTCCCTCTTCCCTTGGTGTTGACACGGTCCTCACATGGTGGTCGTCTATTGGATCCGTTGGACAGAGACAGAGGACTCAAACCCCTGCTCTCGTGTTACCCCACCACGTCATCCTATCAGATAAATGGTCAATACCGTGGTAGGAAGTGCGCTATAGCCACTATACACCATCTCATAATCATACACATGTGTCATATATCATCATTCATAAATCTTTACTCATAAAAATAAGACACTATCAAGTAACCATAATGTCAAGATGTAATTTTTACCGAACAACATTTTAGAACATGCCACAAATACTAAAATATTTCTAAGTCACATTTTAAATTTCATTTATAAAATCATGATCAAAACTATTTTTCATTTAAAGTAAAAAATAGTTCATCCCACTTACCTCGACTGGGGAGGATACGCACTCCCCTAACTATCCTCGTTTCTCGAACGAGTCACCCCTCAAACCCTAAGCCTAAGTTTAAACAATATGCATCACTTATCAATTTAATATTATGTCATCGAATTACAAAATATATATAGAAATGTTCTCTTTTATAAGGGTAAATTCTCAAATTTTATACTTAGAAAAAAATTTCTACAAAACCTATCATGCGTAGATTTAGTAAAATCACGATATTTTCTAAAATCTTGATCGAATTCAAATGATTTAAATTTTCTTTTAAAGTTAATCCAACTTTTATGTTCAGACCAACTTCAAATTTTGAACACACGAATTTAGAAAAATTTATTACTTTTTCACTCTAAATTCCTAAAATCAATTCTGCGCAGTTTTGGGAGAATTTCCATATCTTCCTATATACTTCTCCAATTTAAGTGATTCTTATCTCAAATTGAAGATAAGACATAGATCTAAAACTTTCTAGTTTAGACCATTCTTAGATTTTAAAAGTGATTATACACAATTTTAGTAAAAACGTCATAACTTTCTGTTTATAACTCCGATTCGAGTGATTTTTATTCAATTTAAAGTGAAAGAGAGATCTAAAACTTTCATGTTTAAAGTTTCTCCAAATTCCATTAAGAAGATATCTCAAAAATCTAAACAACGTACTGATCATACACAGGACATGAAACAGAATTTGCGAAACATGCTAAACTTTCAAAAATCACCAAAAATCGATTTCTTCATGAAATACTTCAATTGATATACCATTTTAAAGTTTATGAAGTTTATTTTATAGAAAAATAAATATATTAGATTTTTGATTTCTACAGAATGAGATATCATTAGAATACTATACAAGACTCAATTTAGAAATCACTATCTAGCATGCTAGTATGGGTACCAAAGTAACTGCTCATCAAGAAATCAAATTTTAGTACAAATTTAGACATGTTATCTCCTTTGTAAAATCTCTTGTTAATAATAAATACCAACACTCCCTTTGAATTCTTGAATTTTTATCATTTTAGAAAAATCAAATCACAATGAACATAAATTCCTATACAATATATCTATACTTCCAATTAAAATTCAAGAATTCTAAAAAATGTTCTTATCTCTTTGGCTCCATGGTTGAACTCAGAATGGGTATGGAGTCTACAAAATTTTGTCCAAGGGGGGTTTGAATGAAGAAAATGGGCCAAACTCTTACTAAATAAGTTCTTTTATAGACCTAGCAAAATATTTTTGACCATTGGATCATTCCATACATCATCTCAACCTTCCACTTGTCCTAGCACTTAAACCATGCAATTGTTGATTCAAGCAACCTCCATAAACTCCATTAGGTGTCTTGTGGACGTCCATGTCAAGGGTGGATGTGTCACAAACTAGAACAAGCTACTCTAACTAAGTTTCATTGAAAAATTTCTATCTAATAAGATTTAATGCATAAATTTATATCCAATGAATTTCTTGAATGTGAAAAATCCTATGTGGCCACTAACCAACCTTACTTTCCTCTTGACCAATCATTTGGCTCCAATAATCCATTTTTGAGTGGTTTACAACTTAGTCCCTTAACTTTCTTTAATTACATTTAAACCCCTAACCTTTAACAATTTATATTTTTGGTCCCTATAAAATTTTGTTCGAAATTTCTTAAATATGTGAAATTTTATTTAAATATCTTTATTTAATTATGTAGGCCTTCTCTTAACCATTTTTTATTTTTTTAGGCCTTGTCAGCGCTTTTCGAGAAAGTTTTCGACTTACCGATAAAATTTTCGATTTTAATGATTTTGAGGCGAAATCTCAAAATAAATAAATAGATAATTAAACAGATATCTCAAAAGGATGATTATATATTTAGAATCATTAGGAGTAGTACATGATATACAGTTATCGAAAATCGGTGTTACACTAAGAGCATATCATTGGCATCATCTTAATCGATCGATCGGTTACCCGACGAGAATGGTTCAACCAATCCATAAGGGCGTTCGATGAGCCCGAATGCTCATAACCCAATCCTTGATCAATGCTCAACAGGTCCTCAAGAGATCAATTACTTTTACTCTCACTATTCATAGGTAATACTCAACTAAACATTATGATGACCTTTGTTTCCTATCATGATATGGAACGTATCCCCCAGGTAAGGGAAGAAATCTCCCAGAATATTTAAACTTCATAAATGATAAAAATCACACTATCTCCTAAATGTTTTGACTACCGAATTTTGGAATTTCGGATCTCACCGAAAGGAAATTAGAGTTATAACACCCCGAATATACATGGTTCTGACGGCATCCTCATATATAAGTTTTCGGTATCCCGAAACTCAGGTACGCACTCTTGGCCCTAAAACACTTAACACACAAGTTACAGGGAGACCAATTCTCTCTCTCTCTCAATCTGTTTCTTTTTTATCAAAAAACACTCTTTCTGATTTAAGCGTCGGAGTCTTCCCCATCGAAGGGTGTTTTGGTGGTGTTTTGGGGTGTTTTATAAATTTCAAACCGCTTCTGCAACCAGTTGTTCGGGTCGAAAGAAGTCAGAATCTGTGGAGACAAATCCACCTCCAACATAATTAATCTCTGATAGAATAGAATTAAAAAATATATTTACAATTTTATAAAAAAGAAAATAGTAATTTTTTTCCTAAGAATCCTACATCGTCCGTGCATAGAACGGGCCAAGGTGAAGGGAGGGCACAGCCCAAGACCGTGTAGAGAGCGATATAAGGAGGGAGAGAGAGTGATTAGCGCGGCGTGGAGTTGTTTTTCTCAGCCTCGACGCTTCAATCTTGGAGCAGGGAGAGGCGACGTGGATAGGAAGGACGAAAGGTGCTCGACGACAACAGGTGAGACGCTTCCCTTCATACTTCATCCTCCATGCTTTTCTCTTCTGTTGATTTGTTTGATTCAATTCGATTTCGTGTTTATTTGATTATGAACCGCTTCTGTTCGTTTTCAAATTTCATTCTTTTAACATAAATAAATAGATTAGGGCTTTTTCTTAGGATGCTTATAGTACTCTTTCAGATCAGATCTTTCTGTCTCTCTAATGGTTCTGAAAGTAAATGAAAAAATCATATGACACGCGGGCCCGCGACTGCGAACGCAGATATCATTCAGAATCTTTTTCTTGATGACTCTCGAATTATCCTGTCATGGGGTTAAGCCCTAAGGGAATCACTGAGTATATTAGTTTTGAGGAAATGAGTGACATTCATCCCAGTGTCTTAGTTTTGTGTTAGGATATGTTTGGTAGTAGAGAAATTAATGGAAGGGTTACAAAATTCATGATTACATTAAAATGGCAGCCTTGTTTGGGCATCATATTCACAAAGATAGTGTTGTATTTATCCAGTTTTTGTGACCGCTCTACTCTGTTGCAAAACCATTAGGCATCAGCAAAGTGATCATCATACTCCCATGTATTGCATATACTAAACATGCCCACCTGTAGTACCATGCTTGGCCTTAGTTTATTTGCTTTTTCAATTGTCAGGTTTTACTTTGATTCCCATTAAAACTTGATCCTTGAGAACCATGGCTGATGCACACGAAACAGATAGGAATATTGAGATATGGAAGATCAAGAAACTGATCAAAGCATTAGAAGCGGCACGTGGTAATGGTACCAGCATGATATCCCTCATAATGCCTCCCCGTGATCAGATTTCTCGTGTGACTAAGATGTTGGGCGATGAATTTGGAACTGCTTCAAACATCAAAAGTCGTGTTAATCGGCAGTCAGTGTTGGGAGCCATCACTTCTGCCCAACAAAGGCTGAAGCTTTATAACAAGGTTCCTCCTAATGGGCTGGTGCTCTATACTGGAACTATTGTTACCGAGGATGGCAAGGAAAAGAAGGTTACTATTGATTTTGAGCCTTTCAAGCCTATAAATGCATCCTTGTATCTGTGTGACAACAAATTCCATACTGAGGCACTTAGTGAACTCTTGGAATCAGATGATAAGTTTGGATTTATTGTCATGGATGGGAATGGTACCCTCTTTGGCACATTGAGCGGCAATACTCGAGAGGTCCTTCATAGATTCACTGTTGATTTGCCAAAGAAACACGGAAGAGGAGGACAGTCTGCGCTTCGATTTGCCCGTCTTCGGATGGAGAAACGGCACAACTATGTCAGGAAGACTGCGGAGCTTGCCACACAGTTCTACATCAATCCTGCCACAAGTCAGCCCAATGTTGCGGGGCTGATACTTGCTGGATCAGCTGACTTCAAGACTGAGCTGAGTCAATCGGACATGTTTGATCCACGTCTCCAAGCAAAGATTCTGAATGTTGTTGATGTCTCTTACGGGGCAGAGAACGGCTTCAATCAGGCTATTGAGCTTTCCTCAGAAATTTTATCAAACGTCAAGTTCATACAAGAAAAAAAATTGATTGGGAAATACTTTGAGGAGATTAGCCAGGATACTGGGAAGTATGTCTTTGGCGTGGATGATACATTGAAGGCTCTGGAAATGGGTGCTGTGGAAACTCTCATTGTCTGGGAAAATTTGGATATTAATAGGTATGTTCTCAATAACGGCACCACAGGCGAGGTCATTATAAAGCACCTGAACAAGGAGCAGGAGCTTGATCAGAGCAACTTCCGAGATGCAGCTACCTCTGCTGAGTTGGAAGTTCAAGAGAAGATAGCCTTGCTTGAGTGGTTTGCCAATGAGTACAAAAACTTTGGTTGCACGCTTGAATTTGTGACCAATAAATCTCAGGAAGGATCACAGTTTTGCAGAGGATTTGGCGGAATTGGGGGTATACTTCGATATCAGCTTGATATGAGGTCATTTGATGAGTTGTCTGATGATGGTGAAGTTTATGAGGATTCTGATTAGCAATCAATGAAAGTTTCTCCGTGCTGGTGGCGGAGGCTAGCAAAGATTCCGCTGCCAGGCACAATCCATCTCTATCTAAGAGATCCTAAATCTGAATTGAGGTTTGTTTCTGCCGCTCTTTTAGTTAATAGTCACCTATTCTTCATGTTGCTTCCTCTGCCTAAATGTGGTTGTCTTTCTTGGAACAGTTGGACCTTGATGATGTCTGAAGCCCCGAGGACCTGTGCTGCTTTATCCATAAGGTTTGCAAGTTCAATGAACAAGAAAGAATGGCGAAAAGCATCAAGGGTGTTTCAAGTTGCAGAGCTTTGTAGTTGCTTGAAGATTGGGTCCGGTTGGTCTGAAACTGATCATTATTAAATAAAGTAACATATAAAGTTATAAGGGTTGACGCATGTATTATTAGTAGTAGCGATAGTAATATGTTTGAAATCTTGAATGATTTCAAGAACAGTCATGAGAGCAGTCATGAATGATCATTCTTGGCTCGGAAGATGACCTCTGACAGTGACAGTGAGCAAAGTATGATGAGGAGTACACAGAACCCCCCCCCCCCCCCTCGCCGGGGGGTGTTTGTAATTGGGATTATTGAGGATTGCATTTTGGAACTTTACCTATATGTAATATTAAAAACTAAATAAATGCCAAGGTTATGGTATCTTCACTTTTTTTGCGTTTTTGGTGATTTGACATCTACTTTCCCCTGTATATAAATCGCCAACGGCGCTTATTGTTCACGGAGCACTGTAACTTTCTTTTCGGACGTCCCTTGTTGGTCATCCACTATTTTTCACGTCCCGCATTCATTTTTTTTTTTTTTTTGCCTTTTTGGATATTTTCATTTCAGTCTTGCATAAATTATATTTATTTATATAAAAATGAGATAAAAATATTAAAAAAAATATAAAATTTTAAAAAAAATTAGAAGTGATTAAAAAATATTAAAAAAGGAATAATTAAATAAATATAATTTGATATTATCTTAATGTTATATCAATATAAATATAAAAAATATTTTTTATTAATATTAAAATATAAATTAGAAAGTTTTTATAAAAAAAATATAAATTACTATTTTAAAAAATATTAAAATAATATTAAATTTAATATAATCCTTTGATTATATAAAATGAGATCAAAACTATGATAAAAAACTAGGTAAAAAACTACCGTAGACCCTTTTTTTGGGAGAGAGAGGAGAGAGAGAGAGAAGGTGATTGAAAAAAAATATATAACGGGGTTAGAAAAATAGACGATGACCAAAGAGGAATGTAAAAAAAAATGTGGTCTTGGGTAAAAAAAATATGAAAAGGTCTGAATAAAAATATTATTTTTAATATTAAAATAATATAACTTTTTAATATTTGAATTAAATGATATAATTTTTCTAAAATATTAAAAATACTTTTGATTTTAAAAATATAATTTTTTATTATAAAAAATGAAATCAAAATCTTTTGATTTTATATTCTTTGTTAATATTTTTTTATGACTTCTAAATGTTTTTTCTTAAATTTTATATTCTTTTTAATATTTTTATCTTATTTTTTATATTTTTATTATGAAAAGGATATAACTTAAAATTTATTGTTAATGATATAATTTATTTTAATTTAATTATTTTATAAAAATTTGAACACAATGCATTTGTAAAGATATGATAGTTATCGATTTAGTTGAGTAGATGGTTTTAAATAGGATTGAGTGGCGTAGGAGAATCCGCACAAACTAAATCATTTTTATTTTTTATTTTTTTATTTTTTTTTATTTTGATATTTGTATCTCATATAAGCGATCCCAAATTTTGGAATAGAATATTTAGATTGTTGTTGTTGTTAATTATTTTATAAAACATTTTATTTTCTATTGATTTTATAAATATTTATATAATTTATATAATTTATTAAGTTTTTACCATTTTTTTATTTACTGTCATAATAAAATTTTTATAAATTTTTACTTGATTCATTAATTTTTTTATTTTGCTCAAAATTTTTCCCATTAATTTATTCGTCTTTTTTAGACATTAGTTTTCTCTCTTTTTTTTTAACCTTACTTCTCCATTCAACTCCTATCTATTTTTTTACCCAATTTTTTCATTTTAGTGTTTTGTGTTTTTTGAACATCTATTTTCCTCTTTTTCTTTAGCTCCATGAATGGTCATCATTTTATTTTTAAATCGCTATTTTTAATTTTTTCTATTCTAGATCTTTATTCTTTTTATTCCTTTTCCCTTTCTTCCCTCTTGAGTCCTTCAATTTTTTTTTAACATAAGTTTTCTCTTTTAAAATTTTAATCTTACATATGGTCATCCCATATTTCTATTACCTTTTTACTTCATTTATTATCATTTTTTTAATCTTATTCCTTAGTCTTGTTTAGTATTCTAGTGACTAGACTCTTTTTTTCACTATTGTTGATATATATCATATCTTTCACTGATTTATAAAATAATTATAAATTTAATAAATATTTATATAATAAAAAAATATGATCTACACCTTGTGGGCACCCCGTCCATTTGCATGGGCATTAACCGGTATCATTTATTTTTGTAAGGGTTTTTTTTTGGGGGGGGGGTTAGATTTAAGCTCTTGTGGGGCATGTAGGGATGTACAACCGGGTCATAAAACCGACTTAGCTGATCTACCCGAGTCACCCATACAATAGCCGGTCGGTATTTACTCCGGATTGGGTGGGCTGCTATTTGAATTATCGATTAACCAATTTTTTGGTTGGCAAGTTCAGTTGGGTTTTTTAAAAATCGACTATTAACCGAGTTGATCAAATTTTGAGTAGCACCAGCAATTACAGAGGACAACGCCATTGATAGGGTCGGGGGAATTTTTTCTTCGGGCTTCTAATTCAATATGATTTCTATCCTCTTGTCCCGTTTTCTCTTATCTTTGGGCTTGACCAATCTTAATCGCTATTTGTATGGTTTTTCCTATTAGATGTGGGTTACGGCTCCACAGATACCGGCTCCTTGCTGATCCGAGCGGTTACCGTCAAAGGGATGTGATACCTGTAAAAACCGTCGGAGGATGCTCTGGCGGAAGACTCCAACCGATCAAATCAGAAAAGAGTGGTTTTCGTATGAAAAGAAAACAGACTGATAGTTCGAGAGAGTAATTCCCTGTAATTAGAGTGCCTAATGTGTAAGACCCCGAAAGCGTATCTGTTTTGGAGGGTTTTTGAGATGTTTTATACTTGTGAGAGCCATACGCTGCTACAGTGCTTCAACCCTACCTTCCTTATCGAGACGATTCGGAAATCTTAGGGATTCAATATTTCGAATCAACTGTAATTCTCATCTTTTGGAAACTTTCGTATTCTGAAGGGAACCTCTTTTTAACTGAAAGATCCTCAGGATGCTGTTTGCCGTGGGGGACGGAAGTCAATGAGATATTTTGGTCTTCCTTTAGGATCATTGGAATCATTAATTATCGATCGGTCGTTCGACTGATGAAGGGTCTTAACCTAGGCGACTAAGGCCCTCCAATGAGCAGTTATAAGGGGTATTCGAACATTGGCTGGTAGTCATTCATTTTGGACTTTCGGTAGATAATCATATATGAATCTAAATCGATAGATGTCTTTGTGGTCTTTTCATGTGGACCTTTCTCAAGCTGACTCATCGGATCAAATCCTGGGACCTGGTCCCATCATTTGCCCCCGACTCATGGCTCTCTTGACAAAGAGACGTCATGAGTACTGATCTTTGAAAAAGGCATGGAGCTTTTTAATGTGACTCTCATCACTTCGATTTCCACAAATCATCTTTTGTACGCTTCATAAGAGTATACACTCTGTAGGGAGTATCTTGTCCCAACATTCTTACTGCTTTTTCAACTTTTCTTTGAAGAACCTCTTCTTGTGGACAAAATGTGGAAAGACACTTCCTCGTTGCGTCGTATAGACAATATTCAGAGTACCATGACCAAAGAGGATTTGATGAAAATCCAGAAGGAGATGTCGCTCGGAAGCGACTTCGAGTTTGTGTCGCCCAATGGAGGGGATAGAGCGAATTTTATCCCCGAGGGTTGTGTTCCAGTGTACAAGCAGAGTGTAAAGTATGGCTTGAGGATCCCGTACACAGGCCTGCTAGCGGAGGTCCTGAGGTATTGGAATATCCACCCTTCGCTGCTCATCTCGAGCACCTAGCGTTTTGTGATTGCCTTGATTTCCTGTTAGGGTTTTTTCGTATTCGTTTTGACTTGGAGATTTTAGGGGCCCTCTTTTCTTTAGGGCGATATAGCTCCAAAGGGTCTACTCACGGTTAGTATAAACTCCAGACCCGCCGGGAGTCTCGCTGGAGATTTTTTTATAGTGAATCCCAAGATAAACACTAGATGCAAAAGTTTTTCTATATAAGGTTCCTGAATAGGGATCTCTTTTCGGTGCTTCCATGTGCCAACCAAACGCCTTTCTTGAATATGAAGATCCCGGATCTTCTCCATCACTCTCGTTTCTTGCGAGCTGTAGCCCGTTATTGTGAGGCCTGTCATCAGAACTTATGGGTAGACCATTTGATAGAAGATGAAATGTTGCTATTGTCTGACTTGTTAATGGGTGAAACGAGGCAGATTACCAAGCCTCTCTTACTGGAGCAATAGGGAAAGCCAATGGCTGATTCTACGCGGGTTGTAGATTCCAATCTTCTCGATGAGGTTTCTACCGCGCGCGAAGTGCGACCGAATACAAAGAGCAGGGTAGCAGATGTTTCCCTTGAGTCCCATCAGAAAAAACCAAGAGCTCAATCCCCCAGTCCGCCTGCGGAAGGGGAAGAGTCGACAGAATTTGGAGAGCATGAACCTCCCCTGGGGTATTCTAAAATGGGGGAGGGTTTACAGATCAGCCACCCGGTGGCTCTTGATGCCCCTTTTGAAATTGGGGAGAGGAATGAGCCGGACGAGGGTCCTTTTGAGGTGACTAGAAGTGCTCAAGTTCAAGATTCGCGCGGCCAGAAGAGGCCTTGGTGACGCATGCTTCTACTCCCACTATGGGAGGGGTATCGGAACAGTCTCCTCAGGAGTTCTAATTCCTTCTGCAGGATATAGTAGATGAGTACTGTATCCCACCACCTATTTCGATTGAATCACTTACCAAAGAGGAAGAAGATTTTGACGAAGGATCTGTTGTGGTCAGTGTGGGGAGTCGTCAATTTAACTTCATCGATTCTCAAGCGGTTTTGCAACTAGCTGAAAGGTTTGAATTCCCTGCACAACTTGCCATTCGAACGATGCCTTTGAATTATGTTGACAAAGCGATTCATTCTCTCTGTCTTACAGTAAGTATTCTTTCTATTCGAACTACGATCGGTTCTAATTACCTTACGGTTCTGACAAGTATACTTCTTTTTAGGCCTCGGCCCTGACTGAGCTTCAAAGGAAGCAGAGGGAAGAGCATGATGAGAAATTTACTTGCATGAGTAGCCAAGTGTCGGCACTGAAGGATGCCCTGGGGAACCAGGAGAAAATCATCGGAGAGGAAAAAAGATAGGCAGATTAGGCGTCTTCAGGAAGACCTTACTTCAGCCCAAGCTCGTTGCGAAGAATTGGAAGCGGAGGTCAGCATTCGAGGAGCACGGCTGACAGCTGTTAAGACATTGGCTCGTTTCTGGGAGGAATCCCTTCGAAGGGCTGAACAAGAGATGGCCGATCTCAAGGGATCTGCTGCCAAAGGTACTATCAATCTTCAGCTTTCTCAGCACAAGTTGCTCGAATATTTGAAGTGCGCTGAAGAGATTCTTCAACAAGTCGATCGGTACGAGGCTCTACCCCCTCTTGAGGGGCCAACGGATTCGAATCCCGCCTAGGTTGCTTCCGGCGCTCCCTCCATTCCCTTATAATTTTGTGTCATCTGATATAAGGAAGTTTCTATTCCTTAACTCAGGATTTTTAACGAAAAACTTTTGAATGCTTTATCTCGTTAGTCTGATGAGGACTGGGGGACTTGCCCCCTTGATAATGTACCCGATCGATTGATCCAGGGTGCCCAAGACCTGATGTTCATTGGGAACCTCCATGATTAGGGTTATGTTTACCCGTTCGGGGCCCATGGGCGACTGAAACCTTTCGGTCAATTAGAAACTTAAGAGTTAGGGCTGTGTCCACCCGTTCGGGGAGTTTCATCCGAACTTAACGACATATTCGTTCGAAAGATCTGGTTGACTAAGGTTTGACGGTAGTTTAGAAAATTTAGGAGTTAGAAAACTTAGGAGTTAGGGCCGTGTCTACCCATTCGGGGAGTCTCATCCCAACTTAACGACACATTCGTTCGGAAGATCTGGGCGATCGAGGCCCTACGGTCGTTTAGAAAACTTAGGAGTTAGGGCCGTCTTCGCCCGTTCAGGAAGTTTCATCCCAAATTAATGACACATTCGTTCGTAAGATCTGGGCGACTGAGGCCTGACGGTCATTTAGAAAACTTAGAGTTAGGGCCGTGTCCGCCTGTTTGGGGAGTTTCATCCCAACTTAATGACACATTCATTCGGAAGATCTGGGCGACTGAGACCCAATGGTCGTTTAGAAAACTTAGGAGTTAGGGGTGTGTTCGCCATTCAGGGAGTTTCATCCCAACTTAGCGATACATTCGTTCGGAAGATCTGGGCCACTGAGACCCGACGGTCGTTTAAAAAACTTAGGAGTTTGGAGGGGTGCTTTCTCAACAAATCATTAAGAATCCCATGTCGCATGTTATCGATGAGTAATAAGAGAAAATCGAAGCCTTCATCAAGGGAAAAGCGCGAGGAACTCCAGGTTGTAGGCCGAGCAAATGCTAGTGGGCACATAAGGCTCGTGCCAACTGTCTTCACCTCGGACTTAGAGGATTACCCTTCCTAGTTCATTATGCAGTGATCTAGGATCCGATCGATGGGCGGCTCATTCTCCCGTGGTGCATTATGCCTGTCAGGGGAGGGTAGGCTCCTCCTCTCTGCGCTGATGAACTTTTGCAGTTTACCACTGCGAACCAAGAATTCCAACTTGTCCTTAAGCCTTTTACACTCGTCGGTCGTGTGGCCGTAGTCCCGATGGAAATGACAGTACTTGGACTTATCCTTCTTAGGATCTTCTTCCGCGGGACGAGGGGACCATCTGACGTACGACTTGTTTTTTATCTGATATAAAACCTGACTTGGGGTTTCGTTCAACGTAGTGTAGATGCTGAACCTTTGTGAGGGTAGAACTCCCGGTTTGCTTCTTTTCAAAGAAGGCTGATGGGACGATCGGCTGTGTTCCTTTCTGTTAGGGCGGTTTCCTCGTCGGTCGAACGCCTCTGCTTCCTTTGCTGCAATATATTTCTCCACACTGGAGTAAAATTCTTGAATGGTTGGTGGGGGCTTTTTCGTGATAGAAACTTTCATGTCGGAAGAACACAAACCTGTTAGGAGAGCAGCTAGTACGTTGTTTTGGTCCATAGCGGGAACCTTTAACATTTCTGTCTTAAATCTTTCCATGAAGTCCCTCAGAGACTCTTCCCCCCGTTGCCTCAATGATAGCAGGGAAGTGGATTTTCGCTTGGTTTCCCGACTGATTACAAAATGGGTCTCAAACTATTGTCGGAGCTGTGCGAAGCTCTTGTTACTAAGCGGCGGAAGAGAGTTAAACCACGTCAGGACATTACCCTTGAGTGTGGTGAGCAAGTGTTTGCACATTGCTACATCTGAGAGGTTCCTAGAGACCATAACCGTTATGAAGTGGGCAGCATGGTCACGTGGGTCATTCGTTCCTTCATACCGCTCCATTGGATGTAAAAGGACATCCTTCAGCATTGGTTCCGAAGAGATCTTCAAGTCGAATGGCAATCCGCCTAGAAGGTGTAAGGGATCTTCCCTACCCTTTGTACCTACTCTTTCAAGTTCGGCAGCCACGAATTGTTCGATCTGTTTTTTCAGATCTTCGGGGTCATATTGGGAGACAGTGGATGGTTCAGGAAACTCTCTTCTTGGTGGTCGTTCATATTCGGACTCTACTGCGGATGAGTGGCCGTTTGGCCCAAGAGCTCGACTGAGTCCTTCTAATTGTTCACTCATTCTTTGGAGTCTCGACTCTAACCTCTCCATTTGGGGTTGGTTTACCTGCTCTGGCACTGACACCGAGGCCACGACCGGTTGTTCCTGGGTCTCGGGTTGTAGGATTTACTCCGGATGGGACGACTAGGGAGAAAATACGTGATCATGAACAGAATGATCAAGCGTTGGAGGGGCGATGGGTTCGGCGGACATAGGAGCGTGCCATTCTATAGTGGGAGCAGCCCTCGAGGACGCTCTAGTTCTCGGAGGCATAGCTGTCAAAATAACAGAAATTGCTCTAGTTTGTTTCCCACAGACGACACCAATCTGTTGGACGTAAGTTACGGCTCCACAGATACTGGCTCCTTGTTGACCCGAGTAGTTACCGTCAAAGGGATGTGATACTTGTAAAAACCGCCAGAGGGTGCTCCAGCAGGAGGATTTCAACTGATCGAGTCAGAAAAGAGCGGTTTTCATATGAAAAGAAAACAGACTAAGAGTTCGACGGAGTAATTCCCTGTGATTAGAGTGCCTAATGTGTAAGGTCTCGAGAGCGTACCTGTCTTGAAGGGTTTTTGAGATATTTTATACCTGTGAGAGTTGTACGCTGCTGTAGTGTTTTAACTCTACATTCCTTATCGAGCCGATCCGAAAATTTCAGGAATTCAATATTTCGAATCAATTGTGATTCTCATCTTTTGGAAACTTTCGTTTTCTGGAGGGAACCTTTCTTTAACTGAAAGATTCTCAGGTGCTGTTCACTGTGGGGAACGGAAGTCAATGAGATATTTTGGTCTTCCTTTAGGATCGTTGGAATCGTTATCTATCGATCGGTCGTTCGACCGACGAAGGGTTTTCAGAGCTCTTTCGGCTGAGGAGCCAATCATTGGATGCCTGATCGGGGCGATTATTTTCGCTCGGTGAATCCTATCCGGTTAACGGGGTAACTAAAACATTTTGTTCGTGAGATCTGGACGATTAAGGCCCTCTAGTGAGCGGTTATAAGGGGTATTCGAACGTTGGCTGATAGTCATTCCTTTTGGACTTTCGATAGATAATCGTATATGAATGTAGATCGATAGTTGTCATTTGTGAGCTTTTCATGTAGGCCTTTCTCAAGTTGACTTATCGGATAAAATCCTGGGACCCGGTCCCATCATTTCCATTTTAATTTTATTTTATTTTATTTTTTTTGTCGGAGCAGTTATCAGAAATAATTGACCAATATTTTCATTTCTACCAGGAATATGGTCAATTAACTAACGAGACAGATATACACTCCTAGGTTACTCTAGGTACCCTTTTTGGTAGTTTATCTTGAAAAATTGCATGTAAAGCTTTGAAACAAAATTTTAATTGGTATTTTAATATTTATTTTGTCACGATTGAATTCTAAAACTTTAAAATATGACACAATTAAATTCTTAGTCTAACGTTGTTGATGATGTGACGTTTATTTGCTGATGTGGCATGCAGACTTGTTGAATTGTTAATGATGTGGACAAATTCTGTTGACGTGGCAATAACACCTCAATAAACAATTTCACCATAATCTCGCCACCTTTACCTCAAGGGAGAATGTGTTTCGGAGATACAAAAAGAGAAAGAGTAGAGTGAGAGTGTGTGTTTCAAAAAGAGTACTCTTCTTACCCCTCTCTCCCCCTCACACCAGTGCAGTGATAACACGCTAACACCATCATCAGTTTCAGTGCTTGGCTTTGTCTCTAAAAGCTATTTTGATCATCGCAGAGCCTTTTCTAAACAGAAATTCTAAGTTTTGTTAACCTCATCATCAATTTCAGAGTTTGATCTACCATTGATGACCATCAAAAAAGCATCAAATTCGAATGCTCTAGCTTCAATTCCTTACGCATTTTAACTCAAAATTTCATTTGGATCACCTCTGAGACTTGTTCTAAAAGGAAAACTGAATTTAGAGCAAGTCAGTCTTCATTTTCAAATTCGAGTCCTTCATTAACCGCTTCTATAAAAACTTCAAATTTCCTAATCATATCACATTCTTAGCTTCAATTTCAATGTCCATGAAACCTTACACATGCTTTCAAAGCTTCAGAGTGAAATTTTGCAGTCAATTGATAAAAATTTCATCTCTGCAACTCGATCGTCCTCATTGTAGGATGAGTAGAATGTGACGCTTAAGGAAAAAATGAAACTTAAAACCCTTTCATTTCCTCTTTTTCCAATATTTTTTATCATTCCGATTTGATGATCAAAAGCAAGCAAAATCTTCTGCGCCCGTGTTCGTCATAAGCATAAAAAAAGTCAAATATTCTGGTCATCGAATGGCGAACATCCCTTAAAACCACCATCTAATGACTTCTACAACTTATTTGAACATTAATCAAGGTTTTTGCAAGATTAAAACCCCCCAATTGCCTTTTGGTTTCAGAGAAGAGGAAGAAGAAGATGCTGGTGCTGGCGCGTCATATCCGCGCTTGCTGTAAGGGAGAGGGGAAAAAAACTCTCTCTCTGAAACACACACACACACACTCTCTCTCTTTCTCTCACAAACACCATCTAGGGATAAAGGTGATGGTGAAGTCATTTGTTGACGTGTTAATTACCATATGACAAAACTTGTCCACGCGATCAACAACTCAGCATGAGTGCATCCCATATCAACAAAGAATAGCCATATCAACAACAACGACGTGAGACTAAGGATACAATTTGTAACATATTTTGAAATTCAAGAATTCAATCGTAGCAAAATAAAACTTAAGACCCCAAATAAAACTTGGGTTTAAATTTCAAGAACTCTACATGTAATTTTCTTTGCCTTTAACGTGTCTTTACATTTTGTGCTAGCCAGTTCTGATTAAAGATTGTGCTTCTAGGGGCTAAATTTAGCGGTGAGAAAGGATAATTTTTAATTTTTGGGCATCCCAAACTATTTTCAAATTTGAAAGTTTGGTTTATCACAAATAAAAAATCTTTGAAATGAATTGAAAATCACCTCACATACAAAATTTCACACAGAAATGTTGGAGGCGGGTTGAACTCCACGTACACCAACTCTGCTAACTCGAATGATCTGGATGGTAGACTGGCGGCCTTGATGTGATTACCATGCAAAAGACCGCCGAAGAGTGTTCTGGCGAGAGAGATTCCGATACTCAAATCAGTGAGCGGTTTTCAAAAAGGGAAGAAACAAATTGAGAGCAAAGATTCGAGGTGTTCTTGTGTGATATGTCTCGGTTGAGAGGAGAAAAGAACTTACTTGGACCACCCGATTGATGATGTATTTATAGCTTTTACATGTGAGAATCGTGTACCATTGGGATATCGAAATCCTAATTTCCTTATAGAGGTATCCCCAGATTTGTGGGTATTGTGCCATAAAATTATCAAAAATTGTGGAATCTTATCGATATGAAAAGTTCAGATCATCGTGGAGATTCTTTCCTTTATTAATTACGATTGTAGAGCTCCTTTCTATCCCCATAAGATTCTTTCAGCATCTATAGGAGAAACAAATATTCCCTTAGCAAATCGAGTGGCCTATATTGATCACAGTGAAACGATCAGCCCTAACACCGAGCAATTTGTTATCGAAAGAGAATGTGATCTGTGGGTATTGAGAGGATCAATTAGTGGGCCTAGCTAGCCTGGCCTTTACATGATCTGCGCTATGTACCATCACTTGCTTCCTACTCCTTATGTCATTCCAAAGGAGAGGCGTAAGGAGTAAGTAAAGAGCCATTTTATGGAATGTCGGGGAGGTGTAAATATTGATAACTGTTGAATAAATTACTTTCGAAATAAATATTACGTAGGAAGTTAAAGAACTTGAATTTTCCATTTATTATGCATGCTTTTCATTGGGCTGCTTCGCTTGCTCAAGATTATAATAATCATGTTCTTGCGGCTATAAATAGAGGATGGAGGATTACGCCATCACATCAATGATGCGAAGTACTTCTGAGAGTGATTTTGTGATTTCCTTCTATTGAGGGTTAGTGTTTCCGAGAGGTTCTATAAATATAGGTTTTAAGCCACAAAACCCTACAGTTTAGAGAATTTCTGCTGATGCGAGATTCCATCAAGGATGTAGCTGCCAACTAAGGTTCTATCACGGCGTCTGGTGTCTAGACGTTAGGGTAGAGCCAGTCAGAGCTCTCATCAGGGTTCTTGACCTTGAGGAGAATAAGATACTCCTCAGAGTAATCTCTCTTCTTAGGGTCAGAACTATCGTCTGACTCTCGGGTGTAACAGGTGGCCGAGGTATTTCCTTGGTATTTTCGCTAGTCAGGCGGGTAGAAAGAGCAGGAGATATCAGGGCTCTCATTAAGGTTCTTGACCTTGAAGAAGATGAGATATTCCTCAGAGTAAGCTCTCTTCTCAAGGTCAAAGCCAGCGTCTTACCCCCCGAGTGTAACAGGTGGTATAGGTATTTCCATGGTATTTCCTCCGATCGGGCGGATAGAAGGAGAAGGAGAGGGCCGAAGGCTTGATGCATCCTCATAGTCTTTTTCATACCCTCCTCCTCCCCTTGGCTCTGCTGCTTAAGAGCAAGTCAATGAACTCTGGAGGCTTCTGCTATCATCTTGTCTCGAAGCTTTTTACTATATATATTCCTCATATCATTCTTTCAATGTAACTCGGTCTGACTTTGGGACTTGTAGATTTTCCTTTTATATTGTATTAAACTGTGTACTCGGATATGTATCTAGCGCATTGAAATAAAAGAAAAGTTTTGTTACTTACTTGTCAATCTTGCCCTCGAATGATTATCTTGTTTGTTAGCAGTCTATCTGTAACACCGATGCTGTGGTGTTCGTACTAGTATTCCTGTTCATGAAATTAAATAAAATATTTCTCCGTTTATATATAGAGAGAGAAAATTTTAATTATATTGATTTTCGATTTTGAGGTAAGTAATTTGAAATTTTTGGGATATTTAAAGTATTCGTAATTCCGATTTGTAAAATAAAGTGAGTATAAAAATATATATATATTTCCTTTATTAATTAAATTATTTATTTACTCATTTAAATATTTATAAATCTATTGTTATAAAAAAATATATATATTAATAAATAATAATAATAATAATAATAATAATAATAATAATAATAATAATAATAATAAAAGGGGACGGGTTAGGGTTAGAAAACCCTAACCCTTTTCCCACTTTCCCCTTTCACTCTCCCTCCGCCTCTTCACATTCCCGCGGCGCTGCCTCCTCCGCCGCCGTCGCTGATCGCGGCCGCCGTAGAAGGCCAGCAAGACCCAACCATCGGTCTCTCTCTCTCTCTGTTTTTCTCTCTCTCGGTTCCACTCTCTCTATCTCCCGCTGTCTCCCTCCCGCTCGCGATCTCTCTTCGGTCCTCCACCGCGCCGCCCCTTTTCGCCACCACCCACAACCACCGGCCTCCCTTTCTATCTCTATTTCTCTCTCTCAGTTTCGGTTCTCTCTACCTCCCCCTCGGTCTCACTCTCTCTCTCTCTTTCTCTCTCTCGGTTGCTCTCTCACTTCCTCCCGCTCGAGATTTTTTTCGCGATCTCTTCTCTGCCGCCTCGCAACCACCAACCCGTCGACCACCCGCGGCTGAAACCTTTCCCTCCGGCCGCCTGTTTTCTCCCCCGCGCAATAGAGCGTGACAGCGTGCGACTGCTCACGCGACTGAGCGTGCGAGACAGCCCTTCAGCGTGCGTCTGCTCGTGCGAGACTACCCAGCACGCCAACTGCAGCGCGCGACAGCCTCTTCCCCAGCGCGCGGCTGCTGTGCTGCTTTGCCCTTGCTCACTCACTCGAGCAGTCTGCACTCCTTCGAGAGCCCACTGCGACCCTTTCACTGCATAGGTAAGGGTTGAGTTAAATCTTAATTCTAGGATTTTGATTTCCATAAGTGATTAAGACTAATTATGAAATTTTGCTTCGAATTGGAAGCATTGTAGGTTTCGGATTGAATCGAATGTCGCACGGACGTTAGGGTTTTGGATCGCAGTGAACCCTAGGTGAGGGATTTCTAACTCATTCGAATTATTTGGATGCATTTAGGGTAAATTAGGATAAAAAGTGTTGTATATGTGTAGGAAGTATGTTAGATTTGATTATAATGCTTTGTGTGACATTATATGTAATTATTCAGGTCAATTATAGAAATTTTATATGAATTGGAATGTTCCGGAGGATAGAATCATGTTGACTTGATTTGAATGGTTGCTTTTAGAGTTTAATTTGACGAATGCATGAAAATAGTGGGAAATTGGGATTTGAGCTTAAGGATTGATGCGTTGTTTTACATTATAGTTGGTGTTGCATATAGGTAAGTCAAATACACTCTCTATATTATGAAAATAGGTTTCAATACCTTTAAAATGACATATGGTTTGAAAAAATCGGAGGAGAATCGAAAAGTGTATGATTTTTCAAAGATTTTTCAGTTCATAGGAAACATGTACAGGAAAAATTTAGAACTTTGGGTATGAAATTTGATGGATTTTAATGTGATTTTGAGTGTTAAAATGTGGATTTGATGTACTTGTATGCATGCTGAATTTTGGATAGAGGTTAGTGAGTATGTGGATGTAAAAATGTCTTGATCGAATCCAATGGAGAGATTGGGAATGACTCTAGTAAGCAAGATGGAGGTTTATATGTGTATGTAATAAGGTATAGAAAGTATATGCATATATATAGTGATATTGGTGTGTTAAAGTGATATGAAAATGTGCAATTGTAAAGAATGAGCAAAAGCATGTGTTTGTATTTATATGATAAATGTATAGAATTGTATTGGTGTATTTAAGAGAAGAAGTTGATAAAGAATTTTGAATAAAAGTGTGTTGGTGTATATGCTGACTCTTATGTGCGGCGAGAGATTGGATTGGTGTAAGCTTTGTGTAGGATTGGTTGAGTACCATCACTTGAGTCTTGTGGACATGTTGTAAGCATGAACAAAATATGAAGAGTTAAGGTAGTGGCTTAAAAGACTTGACTTGACATTGGAAATTTGAAAGTGAAGAACATGCATTTTAGCCAATTGAACAACATGTAGTCTTTTAGCATAACTTTCTCTACACAGCTCCGAATGACATGAGGTTTTCTGCCTTAGACACTAGACATCCTTAGTTTTAAAAATGAAATAAGAAACCCCTTGATTTGTAAAGGTGTATTAGAAGTTATAGCCTATTTTCTATAACTGCGCAGGTTTGAAACTTGGTGATTATATACATGCGTAAGTGTTGGATGTTTTGATCGAGGGGAGCACAGTTTCGACACTTGTTGTGTATTGTAGGGAGTGATTGACCCTCCCGTATACTGTGAGTGGGTTTTATTTCAATGTTTTCGTTTAATATGTAAACCCTGCTTTACAATAGTTCGATAAATGAGCATGATTTATCGTGTGCTTAAAATGTTTTGACTGGTTTTGAAAATGATTTTTGTGAACCGATGGAGTGTCCAAAAAATTGGTTGAATTATGAAAATATGCATCCATGTGGTTGAAATGTAAAATGTGTCATTTTATGATATATGTTGTATTTGGTTTGTGAACCTGATTTACGACACATGTTTGATATGATATTGATATTGGCCTTGAGGGCTGTGATATGTATTGTTCCGTAGCTACGAAGGACACCGTGAGAGGCGCTTGGGTGGCGTCCGGATATGCCTAGGCCTGGGGTATCCCACGAGTTGTCGAGATTATATTTACGACACGGTACTAGGCAGGTTGAACCCGAAAGGGGGAGGATTTGGATGCTATCCAAGTCTAGCACCTGGACGAGGTCCGTCGCCAACGCCGGAGTAGAGAGCACTTTAAATAAAATCGCATATAACACCCCCGGTGCGCCTGTCATAGGTTGTGGTAGACCTCTGCTGGGACATTTTCGGCTGGCAGCTCTATGATTTTGATGACAGTGTTTTGGATGCATATTTGACTTGATAATGTGTGCTAATGATATATTGTTGAAATGAAAAGCATGATGATTTGAAATATGATTTGTACACTTATGTTTTGACACTCCAGTTTCATACCCCATATTACACGATTACGTTGACCCACTCACTTACTGAGTATTCTTCCCTGAGTACTCACCCCTCCTCTTTCTCTCCCCAGACAGGATTATGGTGCTAGGGCGACGCATTTGGCTCTGGAGGGTTTGATAGCTTGGTGGATTTGGTATTTATGACGGTGAGATCAAAGTTTAAATTTAAAAGATGAATTTCGTATTTTATTGTTGACCCTGCGTGGTCTTGTTGAGGTCCGTAGTTGACCGTGTACACATTATGGATGACTGTATAATTTTTGGACTTTTGTTTGCAAAACTCTCATATTTCACTTGTATTGAGGCATTTGTAAATGTTTAAAGTGTTAACTTGGGAATTTGTAATAAAATTGTACAAATTTAGGCCCGCTCGGTGTAGCGGCTGTTCATGCTTTAGTTGGGCATGACAGTAGAGGTCTGTGGCTAGGACTGTTGTTGATTTGTTAGCCTTGCGTTGTCTGGATGTCGGTTGTGAGATTTGGTGGATTGTTTTGGAGAGGCCGGGATGGCCATTGGTTTAAATTACAGGATGATTTTAATGTATACAGGTACACAGGTTTGATTGTACATGAGAGACCTCCGATTTATGGGGAGGTTCTGTCTGATTTTCTGTAGAAATACAGCCGGTATCTAGGGCAACGGGCGGCTGTTCACGATTCCCGGTTCGGGGTGTGACACTATCGATGTGTATGTTGAGCATTGAACCACCAAGTGAATAATTTGTCTGGTAGGATTTGAACAATAGGAGATGACTTAATTAGTAAATTTACTTAATCTTTAGGCATGAAGCATCACTGTCTTCATGTGGTGCTATGATAGAGTGGGTCTTCCAAAGCAAGGGGTCCTTTTCCTTTTTCTTTTGTCAATGCATTCGCTGGGGAGTTTAACCAAGTGAAAGAGTCATATCTGCCCATCAAGAGGATTTATCTCTTATTGTTAGCATGTTTGTTCGATTAGATTGGCGACGTTCGCCCGTTCAGGGAGAAGAACCCCTAACAATAAACTTCGTTTGAGAGGATTGTTCGAGGAGATAAATCCCTAGCGTTGAGCTCCATTCGAGATGACTATTTAGGGAGATAAATCCCTATCGTTAGGCTCCATTCGGGAGGATAGTTCAAGGAGATGGATCCCTATCACTAAGCTCCATTCGGGAGGACTATTTGAGGAGATGAATCCCTATCATTAGGCTCCATTTAGGAGGACTGTTTGGGAAGATAAATTTCTACCATTAGGCTCCATTGAGGACTGTTCGGGAAGATGAATCCCTATTATTAGGTTATATTCAGGGGGACTATTCAGGGAGATAAATCTCTATTGTTAGACTCCATTTGGGAGGACTATTTGGGGAGATGAATCCCTTATTGATGACACGTCGTTTGATGAGAAGCGTATTAATCGATGAGTGAACTAGTGTAGTGAGATCAAAGAGTGTGGGAGCCTTGCTTAACCCGCCTAGACATGGAACAGAACATTGTTTCTCGATAGAGTGGTAATCATCACTGGTAGTAGACTTGTAAGTTTTCAGAATTCCAAGTCCCTAGTATAATCGAGCTGTCCAGGTGGTTGATACGATACGTCCCCGGGTGGACTTCTAAACGTACCTAATAGGGCCCTTCATAATTGGACGCTAGCTTCCCACCTAGCTGAGACTGTTCAATGGCCTCCACTTTTCTTAGAACCAGGTCGTTGGGCTTCAATGTTCTGGCTCGAACCCGCGATTGCAATATCGTGCCATCTACTATTGATAGACTGCCTTTTAAGCAGATGCTGTTTTTCGCATCTTGGGGAGAAAATCTAGTCATTCGCGTAGCGCCAGCTCATTCCACTCAGGCTCGTGTAGATCTACTCAAAGAGAGTGGATACCAATTTCCACTGGTATCACCACCTCAGATCTGTAAGTCAAACTGAATGGGATTTCTCCTGTCACCCTTCGGGGTGTTGTTCGGTATTCCCAAAGAATGTCGAAGAACTCATCTATCCAACAACCCTTGACTTCATCTAAGACAACCTTTAGTCCTTGTAGGATCATTTTATTCGTGACCATAGCGAGGCCGTTGCTTTAGGGATATGCGACGGAGGTGAAGTAATGTTGAATCTCCAGAAGTCTTAGAAACTTTTGTTGTCAAACTGACAACCATTATTAGTGATGAGGATGCAGGGTATGTTGAATCTTGTGATGATGGATGTCCACATGATACTTTGCATACTGTCGGTAGTGATTTGGACTAGTGGTTTGGCTTCTACCCATTTGCTGAAGTAGCCAATAGCTACGACTAGGAACTTTCGCTATTCGATGGCTGGTGGGAGTAGCTCGAGGATGTCTATTCTCCATTGTGTAAATGGCCACAAGCTTGTTATTGGATTGAGTTTGGTGAAAGGTTAACAAGGCATGGATGAGAAGTATTGACACTTGTCGCATCTTTTGACATAACTATCCACATCAGCTTTCATTATGGGCCAATAGTAACCTTGTCGAAGAGCTTTGTTCACTAGGTTTTGAGCACTCAGGTGGTTATCGCATATCCCTTTATGGATTTCCCTAAGCATGTTGTTTCCTTCGTCCGGTACCAGACACTACAAGCATGGATGGATGTAGGACCTCTTGTAGAGTTCTCCGTTGATAATAGCGTAATGAGTGGTTTTATGCTTCAGCTTAGCTGCCTCTACAGGGGAGGTTGATAGTTGTTCATGCTACAAATAAGCATCTATAGGGTCTTTCCAGCTCGGTAGGGTAGGTTTCTATAAAGACGGTCTGATTGGTCACTATCGAGTTATAGCTAGCTAGTTTTGAGAGGGTATCAGCTAGTACATTTTTTGATCGGGGGATCTGCTGTATATCCACTTGGTCGAGCTTGCTCATTGCTTCTCTCAGCTTGTTTAAATACTTTGCTATCATGGGGTCCTTGGTCTCATAGATTCTCGTAATTTGTTTCACCACTAGCTAACTGTCAGTGAAGACTCGTATGTTTCGGGCTCCCAATAATGCGCCAATTCGTAACTTGGTCAAGAGGGCTTCATATTCGGCTTGATTATTCATCGCTCAAAAGTCAAAACAGAGAAGGTATTTAGCTTTGAAGTTATCTGGTCCTATGAGGATAAGTTCGGCTCTACTTTCTAAAGAATTCGATGACCCGTCTACGTAGAGGGTCTATTCGAGTGATGAGGGTTCTTCTCGGTCCTTGTTGAGGGCCTATTCGGTAAGCGGTAGAAGTGTACATTCGAGTATGAAGTTAGCTAGGGTTTGGCCTTTCATAGCGGGTCTCAGCTAGTATTCAATGTCGAATTCACTGAGTTCAATGCTCTACTTAACTAGTCAGCCCGAGATGCCCCTCTTCTATAGAATCTACTTCAAAGGCTAGTTAGTCAATACCACTATAGTGTGAGCTTGAAAATAGGGCTAAAGGTATTTAGCGGTTAAGACCAGGGCAAAAGCCATCTTCTCCATCGGTTGATAGTTAACCTCAACTTCTTAGAGTATGCGACTCACGTAGTATACTGGTTTCTGTGCATCGGATTCTACTTCACAAGAACATACTAGAATGCTCGTTCAAAAAAAGAAAGGTAAAGATAAAATTTCTCACCAAGAATGGGTCGAGAAAGGAGTAGAGGCGACATAAGAGATACTCTTTGAGTTGTTCGAATGCCGCTTGGCATTCCGTCATCTATGCGAACCTTCAGGACTTCTTAAGAGTATCGTAAAAGGGTTTGTATTTCTCCCCCACTTTTGACAGGAACCGATTAAGGGTTGCAATTCATCCTGTGAGATGCTGCATCTCTTTGACTATCCTAGATGGCATCATGTCTAGTATGGCTTGTATCTTCTCCAGATTTGTTTCGATCCTCCTATTGGTGATTAAGAAGCCGAGGAATTTTCCTGAGGTGATTCCAAAGGTGCACTTTTCTGGATTCAATCTCATATTATAGCGTTCCAACATCTAGAATGTCTCTTTGGTTTTCAGCTCTTGTGCTTTTAACTAGCAGGTCATCTACATAAGCCTCCATGTTTCAGTTGAGTTGATCACTGAAAACTTTGTTGACTAACCATTGGAAAGTTGCACTAGTATTCTTAAGGTTGAACAGCATCACTTTGTAGTAGTAAGTGCCGAACTTGGAGATGAAACTGGTCTTTTCCTCATCCTCTAGGGCCATGCGTATCTGGTTATATCCAAAGTATGCTTCCATGAAACTTAAGAGTTGATGGCCTGAGAAATTATCTATCAACTTATCGATATTAGGGAGTGGATTCAGTCTTTTGGGCATGCCTTATTGAGATTGGTGAAATCTATGCATATCCTCCATTTGCCATTGGCCTTCTTCACCATAACCACATTAGTCGGCCACTCCTGGTGGTTAACCTCATGAATAAATTCTGCCACTAGTAGCTTCCAGACTTCCTCTTGTATTGCACACTGACGCACCAATATGAATATCTTTTCTTTTGCATGACCGGCTTACGACTATCATCCGTAGTGAATTTATAAACTATGATCGACGGGTAAATACCGGGCATGTCTTCAGAGAACCATGCAAAGACTTTAGAGTGGTACAAAAAACAGTCCACAATTGTGTTTCGGATGATTTTTGGTAGGTGGGCACCCACTTAGACTATTCGGCCCAGTGTATCAGTAACAAAAACTTCAAGTACTTCCTCTCCAAATTATGGCTTAGACTGGTGTTGGAGTGCCTCTCTAAGCTTGAATGTGTCTATCGAAAAGACTTCTTTTCCCTCTTCAACATTATAAGTACTCGGGGGGTCAGTGTCACCGTGAAGTATTGCCACTTCCAAGGGTGTTCTGAATTTGATCTTCATGCACTTGTGGTCGGCCACATGAGTGCCTATGCACCCATGGTCAATCGCACGTGCTCATGCAGTCGCCCACATGAGTAGTGCAAGCCAACTGCACATCCTCATGTAGTTACCCACTTAACTAGATTGCTGAAACAGTGCGGGTCGACTATACATGCTTGCGGTCGACTACCCCCTATTTTGATTCAATAAAAATAGTTTCAAAATCTAATTTTTTAAGGATAAAAACTCAACTTTCACTTCAAAGAACAAAATTCTGATTTTAATTTTTGGATGATTTTTGTTCAAAAGGTTAATGACTTCGAAAAATTCTAAAAAAAAAGATTTTAAGCTAATTGATACATGAGGAACAAATGCTGCTATTTTTTATTCTCAATTTCTTAATATTTTAAATATTGATTTTTTCAAGTATTTAGTCTTCGACGAGTTGGTCAAATTTGGATTTTTAATATTTTAAGTAACTTATTTTCTATCCAACTCACTTACTTGAATAACATCATTATCCACTATCTGTAATGGATTATTTCAACTTGTTGTGGATTTGTTCTTTAATAATATAAATCATTAAACTACTAATCTTATATATTTTGTCCATATACATCACTTTTTTTTTGTTCTTCTTTTGTTATAAATTTTTTCCTTAATCATTCTAATCCTGTTTATCTCCAAATTCTTTTCTTAATCAAACTAATCTTGTTTTGCTTATTATCAAAACCTATAAATATACCAATAATCTCCTCCCTTTTTGATGAATACAAAACATTCTAGAATTTGGATTTAAGTCACTCTTATTTTATGCTCTCGATATGTCTAACTAAATCTCCTCATTCAAGTTCATTCAACTTATTTAATCCAAATTGCATACATTTCTCCCTTTTTTGTCATCAACAAAATGGGGGTTAATCATATGTATTTAGTTTAAGTATAACAAGTTCTAAAAGTGAGATCTCTTAGCAAATTGTGATCTCCCCCTTTTTGATCTCCTTCTTTTGCATTGTGATATATTAGCAAGTTTTATAGCAAGTTCTAACATTTCTCCCCCTTGAATGAGCTTTCATCTAGCCATCTCTCTTGTAGTTCTCCCCTTATTCTTTTCTCATATTTTTGTCATAATATAAAGGGTTTGGCACGAATCAAACTAGAAGGACAAAAAAAGGGTCCATACTTAAGATCATTGACCTATTATCAAGGAATAAAAAACTCCCCCTGAAAATGTGTCTAAGTGCTTAAGTGAGTGGAGAAGATTATTCCTATAATAAGGTTATTAAAAAAAATAGACTAGGCATGACCAATCAACCAACATCTCAAGTGCAATAATCAACCTAAAAAAGAGTATAGAATAAACAATAACTAATGCATCAAAATCATCAGAGAATTAGCAAATGTGGCACGTTATCAAAACAATCACAAGCATAAGATTAACCATGCGATTGCAAGTATTTTAGAAAATACTAGTCATTAAGCATGATGACAACTTAAGTATTTCTTGGCAATTCAGAGAATATGTTTGATGATCATCACATTACAAGTCAAACAAAGTTTTAAGAGGAGCCAAACACACAAGCATTTTGGAAGAGAACATATCACAATAGTCTCATTGGCCTTTCATCATTTCTCATTAGTTAAATGTCTATCCTCTGGAATGTTCAACTTTGTTTCTACATTGGCAATCCTTTTTTCCAGCTAGGATAACTGATTTTGGAGTTGAAGAATTGTATTGTCCAGAACTTCATCCTCTTGATATGTAGAGTCCATTGGTTAAAGCGGGTTGTGTTTGATGAGTGAGGAGCATTTTGGGAAAATGAAGGTTGATGATATTGAGATAGTTCAAGAATTTCACAATTTTCATAGAGAAAGGAGGCTCCAATTCTAAAAGTCGGATTGAGTTTGACTCCTATTTCTTTAGAGATATCCACTCCATAACTAAGATTTCTATGATTAATGGAGCATATGGAATATTTTCTCTTTTCACAGTTCCTATTTCTATTAATTTTAGAGGGATTAGAAAATGGAGTTCAGGATTTTTGTTTTTCATAAGACATGCCATTATCCAATAATCTTCTTGAGTTTGGATTCAATTGTGGTAAGTTGATTGTTTTGAATACAATCTTTACATTATCTAGATTATTGGTTCAAAGTATGCCTCACATTCCCCACTGGGTATCCATTGTAAATCGCTTATATTACAAATAAATTTAGGAGTCACTATTATCTCTATTCCTCCAAGAAAAGTTTTAAACATACAACTATGATTGTAAGTACGTATGATCATCTCACTATCTTTCCTATCTTGTAAGGCTCCCTCGTGGTCTTCTATGTGTAGTAGAACAATTTTACTATTCTATCATACGATGGCGAGAGTGAATAAATGTGACTTGAGGGACATATTTTTCTAATTTGTCCCCCATAAGGGAAATTTATGCTTTCTAAAAACTCTCAATCAATAATCCTACCATGAATAATAGGTTTAAAAGGAAAATGTTAAATGCAAGAGTCATTGTGATGTCTCGATGGGAAATCTTGCCGATTGAATCCTAAATCATTTCTGGCCATAGTTGAAAATTGAGACAGAGTGAGAATTTAGGGTTTCCTTTTATTAATAGAGAGTGACGAAGAGAAGTAGTTTTCTTCGTTTATGAAGAAAGTCAAGAGAGATGTAAATTTAAAATTGAAGTAGATTGATCAATTTTATAACACTTTATTTAGTTTATTTATGAGAAGTAAATGAGTTAGGTGCGAGTTTTTGAAGAAAGTTATGATGATTTGAAAGAGCAGCTTATGAGAATCGAGAGAAGAGGGTTGCTTGTGAGCAGTTTTTGATGGTTGTGCAGTAGCTTATAATTAGGTGAATTGTGTTTGAAGACTTGGTGTGAGAGGATGAGTGGTCATAAAGAAGGTAGGACTCCTAAATTAAGTTTTATTGTGAGTGATTATAAAGAGCAGCTAGCAAGCTTTGGGCAGTAGATTGGCTACCTCTTTGGGCGGTCAACTATGCTTGGGTGGTTGGTTGCCCTTTTGGGTGGTCAACTGTATGATATGCACACGATTGGTTGCCTTAGTTGCCTATCGACCGAGTGAGGCAAATAATCAACTGCCTTGTGAGGACGGCTAGTCGGATAAAGATAAAGTGCTTTGGGTGATTGGCTGACAATATGAACGGTCAACTGAGAAGTGGAAACAATCGATTCATTTTTGTAGTCAACCGACTGAGAAATGATTAACGATTGACTAACTCTCCTAGTTGGTCGATTAATTTCCCTTGTTCAATCGGGCTTTCATAAGAACAGTTGACTGATGATAGCAATATTTTTATATAATTAAATTATTTTATTTTATTTTATTTTATAGTTTATTTATGATTTTCAGGACTATTTTAGATTTTATTTCATGATATTGCATTGATTATTTTCGTGGGTTTTGTTTTAGAAAACTTTAGACTTATTTAAAGAAATTCAGACTGCATAGACAGTTGTTAATATTTTGGGCATAACTTTTGCTCCGATATCTAATTGACCTGATTCTTATGGGGTTAGAAAGAAGACTTCAAGACCTACAAATTATGTGAAGACTCCAGAAGCTAAATCAGGCCAAAAGATATCCAAAAATTTGGAACAAGTTGCTATAGTACTAAAATTCAAGAAAGAGAAGTCCTTATTGAAGAGGGAAACCACTTGAGTTTATTTAATGAGAGATCTTTGGGATAAAGTTGTAGATAACTTCAAGAATCTTCAAGATCAAGGATAAGGATCAAGTTTCCAAATGTTTAAAAAGGAAAAGGATAAAGTTTATCATCATAACTTATATTTCCAAGTCCAAGTGAAAAGCCAAGTCTTCTAAACATTCACCACCTCTTGTTTTGTTAGGTTTTGGATCTACAAATATAGGGGTGCCTCACATGAATTGGAAGGAAGTCCATCTTCTTTCGGTGCAAAAGGGATTGTAATATTTTCTTTACTTATCTTGTTTATTTTTTATACGTTTAGCTAGATTTTTTGTTCCTAAAACTCGATGGATTCTATGTTTTGATTAATAATATGATTTGATTTATTTCTTTCCTTAATTCTTTATTTGCATGGTTATTTTTTGATGAAATTTTATTATTGAACTTAATACTTCAAAATGTTCAGGCCTGCGTTTTGTATGATTTGAGATTGAATGCATGAATTCGAGAGAAGATTGCCGGAAATTAGTCCAATACAATAAAATTCACATAGGATTATGAGATTGAGGGATGATTAATTCATGTGTAGAGTTTTACGGGAAACCTTAAATTATAGATACTCTATAGAATTTAATGCGATTTGATTTAATCAAGATTACGTGACCATTGAGTTTTGTTTAGTCGAATTAAGGTTTCATTGCATGACCATAGTGTGAATCTAATTTAGGAAAATCTGTCATCATCAACAATGATTCTTTAGTTAATAAACTTTAAGAGATTTGAAAGAATTCGACCATATGAAAAATTAAAAACAGATGAAATCGATATTTTAGGGTTTTATAAAATTAGGGTTTTCATATTTTCGTAATTTTCAAAATTTTTAATATTTTTCCAATCTAGATTTATTTTGTCCAACTTAGATAGGGTAATTTAAAATTTGTAATACAAAATATTTTTATGGGAATGACACTTGGTCACACTATACATAACACTCAACTAGGGTATATTTGTCCAAAATCGTGATACACTAAAATCACGTAACAAGTTTTTGGTGTCGTTGCCTGGGAGTTTTTTGTTTTCTTTTCTTGATTTTAGTATTTCATTTTTTTTTTTTACATTGTGGATAATATTTGGTTTAAGTGGGGGGATATTGTATGTTGATTTTTTTTTTAATTTTTTAGGAAATTTTTGAGAAAAAACTTAAAAATTTTGAAAAAGAAAAAAATTGAGTTTCGATGAATTTTTTCCATACCAACTAAGTTTTCTCGAGTTTTCTAATCCTAATATATTACTTGTTTTAAATTGGATTGTTGATAGATGATTAGTACTAGAGTTAATTGGTGCATATTAGCTATTCATCTTTTTATGATTGATTTGAAAGATAAACATGCAAAATTTAATACTAAATTTACCTAAGTGAGAATTTGAGTCTTAAAAAACAATTCATTTTGCTCTCATTATTTTTCTTATTGAGCATATATCACAAATGGTTTGGAGATTTTAGAACTTGCTTTGTTATGTATTTTGAGATCATATTTTTTATTTTCATGCATCAAAATAATTAAGACACTTAATTTTACACACTTTTGACTTTCAAAAAATACCATCCTAAAGTTTTATATTTCTTTTGTTAACTCATTTGAATCTAAACCTTTTCTTTTGTATATTACCCACATAATTTTTTTCCCATGAACTATTTTTTTTAATTCCAGATTTTGAACCTAAATTTGGTAATATACATATAGTTGATAGCATGGTATTATGTTTTTAGGCATTATGTTTTTTCTTTTATATATAGGAGTTTTATATATATATATTTTAGTCACTATCATGTTGAGTTGTGAAAAAAAAAGAAAAAAATAGCAAAATTCAAAATGAAAAAAAAAGTGAAAAAAAAGGAGAAATGCTGGTTGAAAGGAAAAAATAAAAGAAAAAAAAAGAAAAAATTGAGAAAAGCATTATTTATTCTTAGATATTGTTCACTCTTATAGTGGAGTTAATTACATATTCTTTGTTTGGGGAGGTATGATTCATTGCATATTCGTAGTTTGAGTGATATTTTCTTTATTTTGATGTAAATAATGTCATGTTTTGATATTTGAATATTTTTAATGAATTATTTTAAATCCAATATTTTTACCTATTTATCTTATGCTTAACTATAGCCTCATTACAACCAAATAAAGACCTTTTGATTGGTGTATGGATTTCATATATAAGAGTGGTGAAGATTTGATATATTAATAAACCTATGATAATGCCATCTTATTGTGTTGATTTGAGTAATACATTTACCTCTTTCATAAAATTGAGTACTTTGAGTAGTGAAATCTTAGATTCCTTTATTATATTGAGTGAACCCATTGTGAGGGTGATTGAATTTTGCATTATTTTTTTATTTCAATGAGATTATAGGAGATATAATAGTTTTCTTTAATGTTAAATGCTATGAAATATTGGTTGTCTTAATTGCAATTCCGGTTTGAACTTGTCATATGCAAGGTTAGGGATTTGGGAGGTTAAATTGATTTTGGAGAAAAATTATTCTTGCTTGAGAACCAGTAAACATTCAAATATGTGGATATTTGATAGTAATATTGTTATACACTTAAATTATATTATTTTATTTTATTTTAGACTTTATTTATGACTTTTAGAATTGTTTTAGACTTTATTTCATGATATTGTATTACTTATTTTCGTGGGTTTTGTTTTCGGAAATTTTGGACTTATTTAAAGAAATTCGAACTATATAGACAACTGTTATTATTTTGGGCATAACCTTTTGCTTCGATATCCGATTAACCTGATTCTTATGGCATTGGAAAAAAGACTTCAAAGACTACAAATCTTTTGAAGACTCCAGAAGCTAAATCAGGCCAGAAGATATACAAAAATTTAGAAAAATCTGAAATTCAAGAAATATAAGTCATTGTTGAAGAAGGAAACCACTTAAGCTTATTTAATGAGAGATCTTTGGGATAAAGTTGCAGATAACTTCAAGAACTTTCAAAATCAAGGATAAGGATCAAGTTTCCAAATGTTTGAAGAGGGAAAGGATAAAGTTTATTATCACATCTTAAGTTTCCAAGTCTAAGTGAAAAAAGTCTCCTAAGCATTCACCACCTCTTGTTTTGTTAAGGTTTTGGATCAATAATATAGGGCTGCCTCACACGAGTTGGAAGGAAAGAGGAGGGCGAGACTAACCTTAGCTACCTTCATAGGAAAACTTTCCCATCTTCTTTCTATGCAAAAGGGGTTGTAATATTTTCTTTACTTATCTTATTTATCTTTAGTATATTTAACTAGACTTTTTGCTCTTAGGACTCAACAAATTTTGTTTTTGGATTAATAGTATGGTTTGATTTATTTCTTTCCTTAATTTTTTATTGACATGATTATTGTTTGATAAAATTTTATTATTAAACTTAATGTTTCAAAATGTTTAGACCTGAGTTTTGTATGTTTTGAGATTGAATGCATCGGATCGAGAGAAGATTGCAGGAAATTAATCCAATATAGTAAAATCCACATAGAATTATGAGATTGATGGATGATTAATTTTGTATGTGGGGTTTTAGGAAAAACCTTAAATTATAGATATTTCATAAAATTCAATACGATTCGATTTAATCAAAATTGTATGACCATTAGGTTTTGGTTAGTCATGACCATTAGGTAAATCTAATTTAGAAAAATTTTTCATCATCAACAATGATTCTTTAGTCAATAAACTTTAAGGGATTTGAAAGAATTCGACCATATAAAAAATTAAAAATAGATGAAATCGATATTTTAGGGTTTTATAAAATTAGGATTTTCATATTTTCGTAATTTTCTTAATTTTTAATATTTTTTCAATCTAGATTTATTTTGTCCAACTTAGATAGGGTAATTTAAAATTGGTAATACAAAATATTTTCATGGTAATGACATTTGCTCGTACTACACACAATACTCGATTATGATATATTTGCTCAAAATCGCAATGTACCAAAATCTCATAACAACTGATCATTCCTAAATCTCTTCTTAACTCATAAAATTTATTTTTATCTAGAGACTTTGTGCATGTATTAACAATTTGGTTTTATATCTCTATATACTTGAATTATGTCATTCTCCAAAGATTGTATGAAACCTAACATTTGAATGACAATTAAGTGTGCAACATGAATGGATAAGTGAGTATTCATTTTCAAATGCATATAACTTCAAGAACATAACTTCATATCATCAAATAGAATTCATACAAAACTCAAACAAAGTTTAGTATAGGTGTAACACCGACACTACGGTGTCCGTAATAGTGTATTCCTATTCTTGAAATATATATATATAATATTTATTTATATTAATTTTTGATTTTGAGGTATTTAATTTAAATTTTTTGTATATTTTAAAATGTCGTGTCCGTAAATCGTAGTAAATCTCATTTTCATGAAAGTCGCAATCTAGTGAAATATCGATGTGAAATTATATATATATATAATTATTTATTGAATTATTTAATTAAAAAAAAGAGAGAAGGAAGAGCAGCATTTTTGCCAAAATGCTGCACTCCCTCCCCCACTCAAATTCGATTAGGGCTGTTAGCCCTAATCTCTCTCTCCACCATCTCCCTCTTTCTCTCGATCTCTCCCTCTCACGATTCTTTTACTCTCTCCGCCACTCGCTTCACCACCACCAACCACCGTCGCCGCCTCTTTTCGCCACCACCACCGCCACTTTCTCACTCTCTGTCACCTCTCTGTTTCTCTTTTCTCCCTCTCTCTGTTTCTGTCTCTCTATCTCTCGTCGTTTCTCTCGCTCTCACTCCCGAATCTGCTCTCTCTCTCTCCCTCTCTTTCTCCTTCGATTTCTCTCTCACTTTCCACCTCCGACCACCACACGGTCTCTCTCTCTCTCCATCGTGTAACACCAACACTACGGTGTATACATTATTATACTCCTATTCATATTATATATATAATATTCCTCATGTTCCTATATAGAAAATCCACTAAGAAATTTGTCCGCTAAAACCATACCAGAAAAAAACTTTCGGCTCAATTACCGGCAATTAAAAAAAATTTTCAAAACTACCACCAATGGTCCAATAATAATAAGAATGACTCTAGAGTATATAAGAACCTCAAATTTGGATAGATCTTACTTCATAGAGCAAAATCGTAAATTTCTGAAAAAGTCGCCCAAAAATCCTAATTTAGGTCAAAAACCGTTCGGAAAGGCTAAACGACAACGTTTTGACATGAGATAAATTAAATTAGGTCTAATACGAAATTTTGGGTCTAACTTGAAATTTCTAAAACTTCGTCCTTAAAATCGTTAAAATCGCAAATTTTATCGGTAAGCCGAAAAATTTCTCGGAAAGCGTCGGCAAGATTTAAAGAAATCAAAAATGGCTAAGAGAAGGCTTACACACTTAAATAAAGATATTTAAATGAAATCTCACATATTTAAGAAATTTCGACCAAAATTTCATAGGTACCAAAAATGTAAATTGTTAAAAGTTAGGGGTTTAAATGCAATTAAGAAAAGTTGATGGACTAAGTTGCAAACCACTCAAGGATGGATAATTGGAGCCAAATGATTAGTCAAGAGGGAAGCAGGGTTGGTTAGTAGCCACATAGGATTTTTCACATTCAAGAAAACTCATTGGATAGAAATTTATGCATGAAAGTTTATTGGATGGAAATTTTTGCATGAAAATTAACTAGAATAGCTTGTTCTAGCTTGTGACACCTCCTCCCCTTGACATGGACGTCCAAAGACACTTGGTGGAGTGCATGGAGGTTACTTGAATCAACAATTGCATGGATTAAGTGTTAGGACAAGTGGAAGGTTGAGATGATGCATGGAATGATCCAATGGTTAAGGAAATTTGGCTAGATTTATAAAAGAACTTGTTTAAGAAGAGTTTGTCTCATTTTCTTCATTCAACTCACCCCTTGCACGAAATTTATAGACTTTACTTCCATTTTTGAGTTCAACTATAGAACCAAAGAGGTAATAATATTTTTGGGAATTCTTGAAATTCAATTGGAAGTATAGAAATATTGTATAGGAATTTATGTTCATTGTGATTTGATTTTTTTCCTAAAGTGATAAAAATTCAAAGATTCAAAGGGAGTGATGATATATATTGTTAGCAAGAGATCTTACAAAGAAGGTAATATATTCTAACTTATGCTAAGATTAAATTATTTGATGAGTAGTTAATTTGGTCTCCATACTAGCATGCTAAATGTTGATTTTTAAATTAAGTCTTGTATAGTTTTCTTAGAATATCTCATTCTGTAGAACTCAAAAATTAAGATATTTATTTCTGTATAAACTAGACTTCCTAAACTTTAAAATGGTATATCATGTGAGGCATTTCATGAAGAAATCGATTTTTGGTGATTTTTGGAAATTTAGCATGTTTCACAAATTTTGTTTCATGTTCTGTATACGACGAGTAACTTTTATGAAATTTTGAGGTATCCTCTGTTCAGAATTTGGAAAAAAATGTTAAACATGAAAGTTTTAGGTCTCTGTCTTACTTTAATTTGAGATAAATATCACTTGAATCGGAGTTATATGCCGAAAGTTATGATGATTTTACTAAAACTGTGCAGAAGTAGTTCTAAAACTAAAATCGAAATGAAAACTGAATTTTATAAAATTATACATTTAGAATCTGAGGATGGTCAAAACTAAAAAGTTTTAGATCTATGTCTTATCTTTAATTTGAGGTAATAATTACTTAAATTGGAGAAGTACGTAGTGAGATATGAAAATTCTCCCAAAACTGTACAGAATTGGTTTTAGGAACTTAACATGAAAAGTGATAATTTTTTTTATAAATTCATGTGTTTAGAATTTGAAGTTGATCTAAACATAAAAGTTGGAGATATATGTCTTAGCTTTAAGAAAAAATTTAAATCATTTGAATCCGATCAAGATTTTAGAAGATATCATGATTTTACTAAACTTGCGTGTAATTGGTTTTGTAGAAATTTTTTTCTAAGTATGGAATTTAAGATTTTACCTTAAAGAAAATACTTCCCTACCTATTTTGTAAAACAATAATATGATATTGAATTGAAAAATAATCCATATTATTTAATTTAGGTGTGGGGTTACGTTTTTGTTTGAGGGGTGACTCGTTCGAGAAACGAGACAGTTAGGGGGAGTGTCGTACCCTCCCCGGTCGAGGTGAGTGAGATTACTATTTCTGACTTTGAATGAAAAATATTTTGATCATTATTTTTATAAATGAATTTTTGAAATGTGATTTAGAAATGTTTTAGTGTTTGTGGCATGTCTTGAAATAATGTTTGTGACAATTGCATCCTGATTTTATGATGATCTGATAGTGCCATGTTTTACGAATAAATATTTATAAATGATGATTTATGACACAAGTGTATGATTATGGAATGGCACATAGTGGCTATAGCGCACTCCCTACCACGGGATTGACCCGACAGGGTGACGTGGTGGGGTAACATTAGAGAAGGGTTTAAGTCCCTATCTCTGGGCAACGGATCCAATAGACGAGCACCCGTGAGGACCGTGTCAACACCAAGGGAAGGGGGGAAGATATATGTGTTTTATTCTTATGATATTGTGGTGACACCTTGGTGGATTCTACCCTAACTAGGCCAGACTATGGTTAGAATACGTTTTTGACACCCCATTGATATATGATTTGATAATAAGGATGCATATTATTTTGAATTACATGATATATTTGCAAATGGATGAAATGAAATTTGAAAATGATATTTTGACTTGTCACTTTCACAAATTCATTTATTGTCATTATATAGTCGTTGCACCTCACTCACTGAGTATGTAGATTATACTCACCCCTCATATTAATATTTTCAGCTTATACTATACGTGACACACATTTGAAGACTTTGAGTTTTTGGGTATAGAACCAACTATTCTTTCGCGGTGAAATTTAATGATGATGTATATTTAAAATCCATAGAAGGACCATTGTATATTTATTGAGATGACTGTAATTGTATTAAATAATGTAATTGGAACTCTCGATAGTGTTGTATACTTATGCATTTAGGAAAATGAGTTATATTTTTATATATTATTACTTGGGAAATGATATTTTGAGGAAAAACAGGTTTTAAATAGTTTTGAACAGGTGTTGGTTTTAGGTTTCGTTGCCTCTGTATATGTGTCCTGTGATGGGCAGCGTACGGGGTAACGGGTGGCTGTTCACAGCCTTAGATCGAGGATCGGGGCGTGGCACACCGTCTTTCTCTTTCTATCTCTATTTCACTCTCTATTCACTCTCTCTCGCATGCGCGACGGAAGAGCTCTCGCTCTCTCTCTTCTTTGCTCGCTCGTGCAATGCTCACTGTGAGCTCTTATGCAACTCTCTCTCAGTCCCAAACAGGCGCTTGATGAATCCTTTGGAGAAACCCTAGGCTGTGACAAAACCTTATCCTCTGCGTAGGTAACTGATTCCTAATCCTAGCTTAGGGTTTTAATAAATCTTGTTTCGGTTAGGAAGCACTGCAGATTCTGGAGTGGATTGAGGAGACATTCGGACGAAAGTCGTGAACTGTGAAAACCCTAGGTGAGGGATTTTTGGTTCCTTCGATTAATTAACTGAATTTATGGTAAATTTAGAGTAAGAATGTATTGCATATGTTAGGATATATGTTAGATTCGATTAGGATGCATTTTCTGATATTTTATATGTAATTAGTGAGGTTAAGTACAGGATAATTCATGAATTAGGCTGTCTGATATGAAAGAAACATGTTAAAGGATAATAGAATCGAGTTGAGTTGATTTGAATGGTTTCCCTTAGAATTAAGTTGAAATATGCATGAAAGTATTTGGGTTTAGGGTTGGAATGGACTGTTCTATAAAATGAAGAGTACTATTACATTTAATATCCTTTTCAGGTTACTTTTGAATTGTTAATTGCCTGATGAAATGCATTTTTGAATGATAGTTTCAAAAATTGTGGTTAGGCTTAAGAAATATTGTAATCTTTCTTATTATAAGTTGTCTTGCATATAGGCAATCTAAATACGATCTCCATATTATGAAACTAGGCCTTTTCACCTTTAAAATGACATATGGTTTGAAGCATTTGGATGGGAATCGAAAAGTTTATGATTTTTCAAAAATTTTCTATCTTGTGAAAAATTTATTATTTTATGCTTGTTTTCGACTTTGAGTGGTCTTTAGAGTTGAATTAGACTTGGCCTCGATCGTGTTATTTATTTATAAATGAAAAACAATTGATGACATTAGAGTATATTCATGAATTGGAGAATTAGGAGTTATACAAAATTAGGGAAAATGGATAAACCCTAAAAATATTTGAAAATTGATGACATAATTGTGATTGTGTATTAAGAAAGATCAATTGAGAGTCAGAGTAAGATTTTATTTGACTGAATTGTGGAAATAAGGAGTGAATACCCTCTCTATAGGTGAGTGGGACTCTAATCTCATGTATAAAAAGTGAAACTTGATTTTTACCGTGTTTTCAACAAACATGTTTTTGATATGTATTGACTCGACGTGTGCCTCTAAATTTCAAATTTGTTTTTGTGACTATTGGAGTGTCGCGAATTTATATTTTCTATGACTATGCATCTATGGTTTGAAATGAAATGATATTGTGCCATTATTTGAGAACTAGATATGTTTTCTATTCTACCGTTGCATTGGTATATTAATTTGAAATGATTTGATGAAATGTATTGGCACACGGATTTGAAATGTTTTGATGAACTGTGTGGGCTGGATGCCTACTTGCGATGAGATGATGCTTCTTGATGGATTCTGTAACTACGAAGGGCGTTTGTAGAGACACAGGTTGCCTGGATACGCTTCTGCAGGAGGTATCTGCAAACGTTATATGGCTATAGGCACGGCCGGTTGAACCCACATAGGGGGAGGATGTGTGTGATACCACTGTCTAGCACCGGACGGGGTCCTATACATGATTCCGCTCTGTGTATGAGCTAGCCCCAACGAGGCTCATGGCCAACGTCAGGGTAGAGAGCGACTTTTAAATATTTTTGCATAATAAAACCCCCGATGCGCCTGTCCTTGGTCATGGTCGACCTTTGCCAGGATTATTTTCAGCTTGCCTTAAAAATATAATAATTGATTTTGAATGGATACATATATGTATGATATCGTGTGATTGGCTAAATGATTTCAATTTACTGAACATACCATGTTTTACTGCAAAACGTGAATTATTGTTTATGAATAATCTTGTTTGACACTTCAATGGTTCACCCACACTATTTATGCTTGATATTAATCCCTTCACTCACTAGGTATCTTCCTTGATACTGACCCCTCTCCTTTCCTTCCTCAGACAGGGCTATTGTGATAGAGCGACGCATCAGACTCTAGAGGTCTTTGGTAACGTATTGGTGGATTCGGGTATTCACGACGGTGAGATCTAAATTTAAATTGAAACATGAAATTCGTATTTTCTGTTGACCCTGCGAGGTCTTGATATTGATGTCCGTAGTTGGTCATATATATTTTATGGGATGACTATATAAATTATGGACATTTATTTGTGAAACTCTCATATTGACTCATTACACTTGCATTGAGACACTTGTAAACATTTAAAATTTTTAACTTAGAAATTTGTTATACACGTGTATAAAATTTAGGCTCGTCCAGTGTGGCAGCTGCTTATACTCTAGTTGGACATGGCAGTAGAGGTTTGTGCTAGAACTGCTAGTATTTATGATAGCCTTGCGTTGTCCTGGTTGTCCACTGTGGTTTGATTAGTATTATTCGAATATGGTTGATTGTTATGAGGCCGAGATGGCCCATTTATTTAGGTGGTAGGATGGTTGTTCAATATACAGGTTGATTTGTACATTGGAGAACTCCGAAATAAGAGGAGGTTCTGTCCGATTTTCTATAAAATATAGCCGGCATTCAAGACAACGGGCGGTTGCTCATGACCCTGATTCGGGACGTGACAATAGGTACATTTAAAAATATCAAGTTACATAAAGAAACAAGTAGAGAGTATAGCAAGCAAGTGGTTATGTAGAATTTCTAGACAAACTTACTGAGATGAATGCCTAGAATTAAGTAGTGTTTCTACTTTTCCTTCCACTCAACCAATTTGGCTCTGCAAACAAAAGATTATTAGTCGACATGTTAAGGAAGACAGTCAACTCACCATTTGGGTTTTTATTTTTATGTTGTTCATTGAGTGGGATACACATTTGATTTTATTCACCCACTTAGTTCCTACTACTTAGAGATCATTTGGCCTAGGAATTAAATCCTATTTGATTTTTGATACTCTGGATTATTATCCGATTCTTGATTTTCTAAGATATCTTCCAATTTCTAATTTACAGATGATCATCAAAACATATGTGTTTTAAGCTAAATGATTAGATTCATTAATTCTTACATGAATTGTTTTCTTTCTTATTATAAATTTTGTATGCTTTGTCAAAAGTTTAATAACTTCATTGCTCTCAAAATCATATTTTCCTAGATAGCTCTTTTTCATTATCTAGCATTTACACCCAAAAAATAACCCACATTTGGTTTTCTTCCTATATAAAGCTCGAAGGTGTCTTCATCTAAGATTGTCATGGTTAAAAGCCCTATTTAACGTGAATCAGGTTGTACCTCAGAAATAATTAGCTAAGTGTTCTCTCAAGGTATAGTCCTATCATTTCATCTAAATTTATTAAGGACTCCTAAGGATTGAGAAATTATTGAGGATATATTACACATTATTCCCTGATCTGTATTAATCTTTTTTCAAATTCTTTCCTTAGACACTTATTATCCTAGAGATTGTGCAGCATTTCTTATTTTGGATTTTCTTATGGGCATTATATCTTCTTCTTTCTTATTCTAATCTTCTTCTTTCTTATTCTAAGAAGAAAATCCAAGTAATTCTATTAAGCCTATAGGATTTCATCTCATACTCTTAGTCCTAGTTGGGCTGGATAGTTAGTTCTAATGGTCTGAAAATTAATACCATGATTTTAAACTTAAAAGGGACTTTTAGCTTGTCTGCTTGTCATGTAGGCATTATTTAAATTATCTTTGATTCATTTTATACAGTTCCTTTACTAGATCTTTTCTCAATAATTTAGATATTATGTTCATACTTGCATGTTCTAATTTTGTCCCATAATCAGACATTTTCAAGATTTACTGCGATCAACTTTTCTTATGTTGTCCATTTATTCTTTGCCTTTGGCACTCAAATTTTCTTGGATCCAGCATTGTCAGTCCTTAGTGATTCTTTTAGCACCCATCTCGATTTTGTTGTTCCTAATGTTCTAATCTTGGACCAGCATTCATTTATACTATGTTCATTTTTAAGACAGTTCATGCATTTCTAATTAGATGTGGACCTTTTAGTGTTTTTTTTGGTCTGCTTCCTAAACTTACAGTAATATGCATTATATTCATTTTTCAGGTAGTAATGACACCTAGTTTCTATTTTAGGATTCTTAGACCTAGGCACAAAGAAACTATATAGTTTCTTTTAAGTAGCATCAAGGATATAACCCAATCCAGCCTTGTCATATATAGCCCTTTGGGCTCCTAACATCAGATCTAGTTTCTCTTGACCCTGAGCAAATTTCTACAATAGAGATCTAAGTCTCTCGTTCTTATCTCTTTCTTGATTCAGTTTATTTGCTAATGTTTCAGTGTCAGACACATCCTTTTCTTTGTAAGAAACTACATTTGTATTCTCTAAGTTTTTAACTTCAATATGCAGGTTGAGTGTTTCCTTAGCATTACCTTGTACTGCATCATACAACTTATTTTTTTTCTAATCTTAAGCTTTTATTCTCTTTCTTTAGTTTTTCATTTTCTAATTTAAGCTTGTTCTTTTCTTCCTCGATTTTATGTTCTATCTGAGCATGCAAATTATTCTTTTCTTCCTTCAAAATTTTATTTTCTTGTTTTAGTACATGACTTTCATTCTTCAACTTTTCATTCTTTGTTCTTAATTTAGTTCTTTCTTCTTCTATTTCAGCCAATAGTTTCTTTAATGAAAAGTTTTTGTGGTTTATCCTATTAAGTTCTTTAAAGTAATCTATTAAATTTTCATGCATTTCTTTCTCACAAAATTCAATATCAGAATCAAAATTAGAATCAGATGAGTAAGGAGAACTTACCACTTCTTCTTCTTCTTCTTCTTCTTCTTCTTCTTCTTCTTCTTCTTCTTCTTCTTCCACGAAGCACAAATAAGCTCGTTCCTTGATAGTCCCTTCATTGGTCCTTCCATACATGGCCTCCAATGTTTCCCATATTTCCTTAGCAGTAATGCATGATGAGACTCTACTGTATTCCTTCAGGCTCAGACCAAGGAGGAGAAGGTTCACTACCTTACAATTTGCTTGATAAACTCTCTTTTCTTTAGCAGTCATGCTCTTCATCTTGGTCGGGACTTTGACACCATTAATTTGTTCAGTTGGGAATTCAGATCCTTCTTCAATTACTTCCCAAGCTTCCTCATCTTTGGATATAATGAAAATTTTCATTCTCTGCTCTAGTAGTTGTTATTATTGCCATTGAAGAATGATGCCCTATCGATTAACCCATTTTCCAATAGGATTTTACCTTCATTTAATGCCATCTTAGATCTTTGCCCTTGAGGTTGCTAAACCTTCACCAAGAGACCCACTCTGATACCAATTAAAATATAGCCTAGAGGGGGGAATAGTTGTATAGCACTTTTCGACTGTTTTGAAATTATGTAGTAGAGATGAAATAAGAAAGCTAAGGAAAGGTAGTAGAATAGAACACATGAAGTTTTTATAGTGGTTTCACCAAATCCAGTGTACGTCTACTTCCAGGCAACCTCCTGAATTTGCACTATTTATAACCTAAATAATACGACGAACTTGCTTCTAGGTGTAAGTCAAACCTTTACAGTATTTTCTCTCAAAACACTAACCTAACCTCTCATACATTATTTCTCTCTCTAAACCCCAGACCGAGAAATCCTCTCTGGTCTTTTAAACTTTTAATATGTGAGGAGAGGAATTTTACAGAAGTGAAGGTTAGTACTTTAGATGAAACAAAAATGAAACTCAAAATGAATTTACAGAAAAGTTGAAAACAAGGTGTCTTTAGTTTTGTTTTTCTTTTAGTATTTTTTTATTTTTCTCTCCCTTCTCTTTTGTGTATTTATTTTGAGAATTTGAAAGAGTCATTGTGGTAGGTTCAAATTTGAATTATCTTCATTAATGCTTCAAACTCCACATTCAAAGTTTTTAATACTCTAATTAAATGCTTTCGACCATTTGACAGGATTCAAACGTTGCTCTACAGAGCCAATAAAAAACATTCTTTTTGCTTTGCTGTAGAAGTTGAACGTTAGATCCCAAGTGTAAAAATATTATCATATCAATACATTAAACATTTTTCAGTAGAAAAGTATGTTGGGAAGTTTTAAGTTTTGCACTGACTTAATTTGTTTGTCAACCAGGAAAAGAGTAAATTGGATTGTCTACCCATCGACACTATCTAATCCACGAAATCATCAATCAGATTTTCAATAGTCACATATTCAATAGAATTGTATACATACAAGAATATGCAATTTTGAAGAAAGAAATTACTTTTCTTATTTGATTTCTGAAGCTTTAAAAAATTAATTACAAGTACTCATGACTATGGTCAGTTGATGTTCTATTCATAATCAAATGCTCACTTGAATATGCTAAATGTATATACATGTTTAATGAAATTTAAATGTATATGTTCAAGTGGTCACCTGGGAAAGTCAAATATGTATGCACTAAACTGAGTATATTTAAGAATGATGTAGGGATAGTTGGCTACCATTTGGACTCGGCTAGCTGAGTTTATTAGGATGGTTAACTAAATTTTGGTTTGATTTAATTAGAGGAGAGCACTACACCTCACATGGCTCAACAATTGACCGCTTGAGCCTGTGGTTGGCTGCTCGAATAGAGCTGGTCAACTGCTGGAGCACAGTGGGCTAGCCATCTGTGCTTGTAGTTGCCCACTTGAGCACTACATATGCTCATTGCCGCCTGCATAAGCGCTATATAAGCTTACGGTTGGCTGCATGAGTGTCGTGCGCTCATGGTCGACTTCGCATGCTCATGTGATCGCCCAACTGAGTAGTATAGGCCGACCGCACATGCTTGTGGTCAACCGTTGAAGTAGTGCGGGTCGATTGCATATGCTTGTGATAGACTGTAGAAGCTCGTGGGTCAGCCGTTGGCTTCTGCGGGTTGGCCGTCTATGATTGTGTGGGTCGGCTGGACATAGTTCTAACCTTATTTACTCTATAAAAGTAAATGTCCTTGTTTTACATTTAACATTTTACATATCCATTTACTTAAAATATTACATGTAAATAAAGAAATACCCCTATTTTGATTCAATAAAAATAATTTCAAAATCTAATTCCTTAAAAATAAAAAGTCAACTTTACCTTCAAAGAACAAAATTCTAGTTTTGATTTTTGTTTGAAAGATTAAAGACTTAGAAAAATTCTTAAAAATAAGGGTTTAAGTTAGTTGATACATGGGGAACAATCACCATTTTTTATTCTCAATTTCTTGATATTTTAAATGGTCATATTTTCAAGTACTTAATCGCTGGCAGGTTTGTTAAATCTAGATTTTTAATATTTTAAGTAACTTATTTTCTATCCAACTCACTTATTTAAATAGTACCATTATCCACTATCAATAATGGATTATTTCACCTTGTTGTAGACTTGTTCTTTAATGATATAAATCATTAAACTACTAACCTTACACATTTTGTCCGCACGCATCACTATCTTTTTCTTCTTCTTATGTTTCAAATTTTTTTCTTAATCATTCTGATAATGTTTTTCTTCAAATTCTTTTCTTAATTAAACTAATCATGTTTTGCTTATTATCAGAACCTACAAATATGCCAACAACTTCTCTATGTCATGAATCAACTACCTCTCAATTCTGTTAAAAAATCTGAGCTCGAACTCTAGGTTATGTTAACTATTTCCTTGTGTCAACATAACTCCATCCTTGCTTAAGCTTTGTTCATCGATGTTCAGTACAATTCAACTTGCTTTCTACATGAGTCGACTGTCCTTTAGCACCACTTAAGCTTCTGGCCTTTGAACACTTGGTTATGTTGACATAACTGTTCTTATGTCAACATAAATGTTTTGGTATTTAGACATTTTTGTTCTAAACTTTGCATGAGTCAACATGTAATTTGTGTGGGTCGATTGTCTCATATCCTTGCTTATGTGTGTATGCGTCGTGTTATGTATAAGATGGCTAATAAAGTCTCTAGTGTCAGTTTAGTACATTTTTGCTCAGGCTACATTGCATTTGGCTTAGGCTAATTGCTATTTGGCTCGATGCTTATGTGGCTCGCTCATGCTTAGCTAGTGGTGTACTTAGTGTCACATGTATGGCCTATGCAACTTAACATGTGGTATAGAGTTAGTCGACTTCCTCTAGTGTCCTGTGAGCCATTCTTTATCTTAGGACAACTTTTGTCGATATGACTATTTGCTTTTGTCGACATAATTTAGTGCATACTTAGAAATTTTCTAAATCCTAGATGAGCAAGTCGATTCGGGGTGCGCAGCAAGTCGACTAGTTCCTATATTGCATTAACATAAACTTCCACTTATATTGACATATCTCTTGGTTCCATGCCTTATGTCATGCCTAGTGCCATGGCATTTGTCATGGCCTATGCCATAACTCACATCATGGCTCGTGTCAAATCCTATGTTGTGGCTCGTGTCTTGGCATGTCATGGTTTAGGTCGTGCATATGCTATGACATGTGTTGTGGCATGTGTTGTGGCATGCTATGGTTCGTGACATTAGGTTTTGTGGCTCATGACATGTCTTAATGTCTTTTGCATTATGGCCTAGCATGTGTGTCGACTTGTGCTGGTCAACTATGGTTTATAACAGGTTGACTTGACCTTTTTATTATGAGTTTTATTTTTTATTTTGACCGTTAATATTTTAAATTTTTTACCATTGCCATTTTGAATCTTAGTTATATTATTCCATAGAATTGATGAGTCAACTGGACCTATGGGGTGAGTCGACTTGAGTTGCTACCTTAGTTTACCTATGCTGTAAGGTAAGTCGACTGATGCTCCTACAAGAGTTGACTGGTCTAACATTCTATTTAAGTTTAAGATTATTCTAAACTTAGTAAGTCGACTAGTGTTAAGAATAAGTCGACTACTTTAGGTCTTAGTTTCTTATATGTGTTTTCTATCATTCCTAACTCATTCTAATATCTTCCAAATTAGTCTTTCATTAATCTATCACATTGTTCTCATCATGTACTCACTATTATTCATCGTTTGTTTATCATCAAAACTCCTTTTGCCAACATATAAAATCATAAAAGTATTGACCCAAAGGTGCAGATTCAGAAGAATAACAAATCTTTAAATAATCTGAATTATTAATCTTATACAATTGCAGCAGCACACTAGGTTACATAGAAACAAAAGTGAGGAAATGGAAACTATACAGAGAAACGGCACTTTGAAAGAATACATGAAACGAAAATATAGACAAACATATAAATATAAAAATATAAGGATTAATTATTTTATAAAAATAATAGAAAAACTGTAATCTATGATAAAAGTTTAAAATAATCAAATATGTCATTATTAATCATAAGACAAATAATAAAAATTATAATTATAAATAAATAAATAAATAATTTATTAAATATGCAAATATAGAAAATATAAATATTTTTGTATAAATATTAATTAATTTAGTTTGTTGAAACAATTTGAAAATATTTTGAAAACAGAGAAACATTAGTATTGAGAAATTTACATGCATAGGTAACTTTATTGACACATCTGGATAGGAGATGCTTGCCAAATCATGGGCTTATAAAATTTTGAACTCTGTCCTAATAGGCCTTTGGGTTATGTCTCATCATTTGCTTTTGACTCATGCTGCCGTTTCGTAAAAAATGTGCTATGAGTAATGGTTAGTTGGTTGGAATTAGAAAGATGCAAAACCTTTAATGCGGCACATGTTGCTTCAAATCCTGTAAATCATCTCCAATACACTTTATAATGCATGACGTTGGAACGGACTAGGGATTGTAGCATTTTCCTCTGAACTATTTTATCTTCCGAAAGAGTTACTATCTTCAAACCTTGAGTGATCCCGAAATAAATGCTTTGTGGAAAGTTGGAGGGATAAAATGCCTTCATTTATTACGCATGTTTCTTATTGAACTGTTTCATCTACCTAAGGTTGTGAAGATCTTACCTCCGTGGCTATAAATAGAGGTCGCATGATTTTGTATTGCTCTAGAGAAAACTTGTGTGTTTTCGCTTCTGTGAGTTCTGTTCGCTAAGAGTTTGCTTTTTTAAGAGATTTTTCGGTGATGGGTCTTGGACCACAAGACTCAATAGTATAGAATGCTTATGCCGATGTGAGGCTCTGTCAAGAATGGGACTGTTGATGCGAGGTCCTGTCATGCCATTTGGTATTCGAACATCATGATGGGCTCTATCACTGTTCTCATTGGGGTTCTCAACCTTAAAGGGGGTTTCAAAACAAGCCCCTGCTTTAGGTTGAGTTCATCATCTAACTCATGTTTTCCTAGGTCGGGCGATTAGAGGAGTTCAGAGGTAGTGAGAGACAATACATGGCAGAGGGTTTGAAACCTAATGATTCTCACAATTTCTTTATGGCCATCTTGTACCCTCTTCAACCCATTTTTTACAATCTTCTTGTACTTGTTTGGCTGTAAAAATTTTTAAAATTCTTTCTTCCGTCTTCTCTTTATACTATTTTTGTAGTCTCCAACTCTGTCGATTGACTACGGTTCGGTAGCCCTTTTGTCCAGGGACAATGCTGTAAACTTTTCGTGTATTCCTTTTGATGTAATTCGATCTAGCTTAAGGACTTGTAAACCATGTCCATTCATGTAACCTGATATGTATTCATTATATAAAAATAAAAGAAGAGGTTTATTTTACTTACTTGTTGATCCTTGTTTTTTACTAAATTTCCATCGGTAAACACGGTGTGCTTGGCTGAGTGAGGTAATCAACAAGGCGATCATTAGATAAACTTGTCAAATAGAGCATCATTTGGCGAGAGTTAATCATAAACGAAGGTGCTTTCAGTGCCTTGATAGGGGTAACAATTGCCCAATGTGGTAAATATTTACCGTACTTGTCCACGGAAATACTCTCCTTTTCGTTCGCTCAGCCGATGAGATAGGTTGTACCCTATCGAGAGATGCATCCCTTATTGTCAATATGCCACGATCGATAGAACACCCAATAGGAAGTTTAACTGATAGAGTGGGGTGTATCCTTTTGAGAGATATGTCTATTGTGTTGTTCATTAGAGGTCAATCGGTAGAATGATCCTGCCTACATGTTTGGGAGTTACTTCCCTTATTGTTAACACGTTAAATTCAATAGGAATCAACTGATAAGACAGGTCGAGCCTACCCATCTAAGAGTCATATCCCTTATTAATGGCATGCTACGCTCGATAGAAACTACCCGATAGGATGGGTCGTACTTACCTGTCTGGGAGTTATATCCTTTATTAACGACATGCTACGCTCGATAAAATCTACCCGATAGAATGGGTTGTGCATACCTGTCTGGGAGTCATATCCCTTATTGACAACATGTTATCTTTGATAGAAACTAACTGATAGGATAGGCCATACCTACCAGTTTGCGAGCATATCCCTTATTAATGACACGTTATCTTTAATAGAAACTAACCGATAGGATGGGTCGTGCCTACCCACGTGGGAGTCATATCCCTTATTAATGAACATTACGTTCGATAGAAATTAATTGATAGGATGGGGCGTGCCTACCTGTCTAGAAGTCATATCCCTTATTGACGACACGCTACATTCGATAGAAACTAACTGACAAAAAGGGAAAAGCATAGAAGTCTTACTTGATGGGAGACTTTTCTAATCAAGAGAGAGACGATAAGACCTATTGATAGTAGATGCGTAGATTTTCTGAGTTCCAAGTTTTGGGCATAGCCTAACCATCTAGATTGTTGAGATGATAAGTCCATGGACGGATTACAAAGCATATCTGATAGGGATCTTCTCAATTAGATGCAAGTTTGCCCTCGGGTAAAGGTTGACCGATAGCCTCCACTTTCCTTAGGACTAGTTCGACTAGTCTGAATGTTCTGTTCCTAACCCTTCTATTGTAATACTGAGCCATTTATTATTGGCATGTTGCCATCTGAGCAGATACGGATTCTCACAGTTTTGGGAGTAGATTTACTCGTTCTTGCAAGGCAAGTTCATTTTGCGTTGTATTGTACTGGTCCACCCGGAGCAAGTGAATTCCTATCTCCACTAGTATGATGGCCTGACATCCATACGTTAAGCTGAATGGTGTTTCGTCGGTGGCCTTTTGAGATGTAGTACGGTATGAGGGAGGATACTATAAAGTTCCTCCGCCCAACGTCCATTAGCTTCATCCAATATTATCTTCAGCCCTTGTAAGATCATTCTATTTGTTGTTTTAGCAGGTCCATTGGTTTGTGGACGGGCGATTGATGTAAATCGGTGATGAATTTCTAGTTTACTACAGAAATCTTGGAAGCTCTTGTTATCAGACTGTTTCCTATTGTCGGTGATGAGAACACGGATTATGCTGAATCTGGTAATGATGTGAGTCCATACGAACGATTGAGCCTTAGCTGCTGTTATCTGGGCTAGTGGTTCGATTTCCACCCACTTGATGAAATAGTCGATAGCTACTATGAGAAAATTTCGCTACCCAGTAACCGATGGGAATGGTCCAAGGATATCCATTCCCCACTGATCGAATGACCATGGACTTGCTATAGGACTGAGCTCAGTAGAAGGTAGTCAGGATACCGAAAAGAAGCATCGGTACTTATCACATCTTTGGACATAGTTGTCTGAGTCAGTCTTCATGGTTGGCCAGTAGTACCCTTGATGTAGGGCCTTGTAAACTAGATTTTGAACCCTTAAATAGTTGCCACATATCCCTTCGTGGATCTCTTAGATAACATAGTCTCCTTCTTCAGGGGTTAGGCACCTCAGATATGAGTGAGTGAAGGATTTTTAGTATAGACAACCATCGATGATTGCGTAATGAGTAGCCTTTTGTTTCAGGTTTGCTACCTCCAATGGCGAGTCTGGTAGATGATCATGCTTCAAATATGCTTTTATGGGATCCTTCCAGCTGGGGGGCTTGTCTGCTGCAAGGATTCTTTCAAATTCGTCGATGATAAGACGTGGTAGACTCTTGATATAAACTGTTCGGCTAGAGGCGATCAAGTCTGAACAGGCCAATTTAGAGAGTGTCTCGGCTCAAGAGTTTTTTGACCAAGGGATTTGTTATATGTCCACTTTGTCCAGCTTGCTCATCGTTTCATGCAGTTTGCTCATGTACTTAGCCATGATCGGGTCCCTAGTTTGATAAAACCCTTCAATCTACTTGACAACAAGCTGGCTGTCGGTAAACACTTCAATGCTTTGGGCCCCTATAGATGTTGCGATTCAAAGTCCTATCCGTAAGGTTTCATACTCCGCTTGGTTATTTGTGACCTTAAAGTCAAAACAAAGTGCATATTCTGCCTTGAATTTATCTGGACCCAACAGTATATGCCTGGCACTACTTCCTAAGGAGTTTGACTGGTAGTGACCACTCTTCATGGCTATGGTAGGCGCATGCTCTACTGAAACCAGAAGGGTGCACTCGAGGATGAAGTCTGCTAGGGAGGCCTTTGATCACAAGTCTTAATTGATACTGAATATCGAACTCACCTAACTCCACACTCCATTTGATGAGAAGACCAAAGGTATCTCTTTCTTGAAGAATTTGTTTCAGTGACAGATCAGTGAGTACAATGATAGTATAGGTCTGAAAGTACAACCAGAGGTGCCTAGCCGAGATGACTAGTACGTAAACTATCTTTTCAATTGATGGTAGTTGACTTCAGATTTTTTGAGTATTCGGCTAATATAGAAGACCAACTTCTGTATGGCTAACTCTTGTCTTACAAAGACAGAACAAAGTGTCTGATTAGAGATAAAAAGGTATCGGTATAGTTTCTCACCAAGCACAGGATGAGAGAGCAATAGGGGCGACATAAGGTATTCCTTGAGTTATTCAAAAGCTATTTGACACTCGTGCATTCAAGTGAACCTTTGGGATCTTTTCAGGATGTCAAAGATGGGTTTGTACTTTTCTTTACCTTCAACAAGATTCGACTTAAGGTCGATATTCAGCCTACGATACGTTGTACCTCATTCAACGTTTATAGTAGCGACATGTCCATTATGACTTGTATCTTTTCAGGATTTGACTCAATCCCTCGGTTGGTGATCATAAAAGCTAAGAGCTTTCCGGATGCAATTCCAAAAGTGCACTTTGTTGGGTTCAACCGTATATTGTAATGCTCCAATGTCTGAAAAGTCTTTTCGAGGTCGGCAATATGGGCTTCTAAGCTGGTGCTCTTGATGAGTATATCATCAACGTATGCTTCCACATTTCTGCCGAGCTGGTCATTAAAGACCTTATTGACCAACATTGAAAAGTTGCTCTAGTATTTTTTAAGCTGGATGGCATGACACAATAGCAATACGTGTCAAACTCTGTGATGAAACTCGTCTTTTTCTCATCTTTCGGTGCCATGCATATTTAATTATAGTCAGAATAGGCATCCATGAAACTCAGGAGTTGATAGTCTGAGGAGTTGTCCACCAGCTTGTCAATGTTAAGAAGTGGGTAGCTGTCCTTTGGACATGCTTTATTGAGATTGATGAAATCTACACATATCCTCCATTTACCGTTAGTCTTTTTCACCAGGACTATGTTGTCTAGCCATTCGGGTTACTTAAATTCACGAATGAATTTGGCTATCAACAACTTATGGACTTTTTATTGTATGACATGCTGGCATTCTAGAGCGAATACCCTCTTTTTTTTGTTTGACCGGCTTGTATCCGGTTTTAATTGTTAGCTTGTGGACTATAGTTGAAGGGTGGATACCTAACATGTCTTTAGGAGACCAAGCAAAAACTTTTGAATGTCATCGTAAGTAATCAATAATTGCTTCTCATAGATGTGTTGGAAAAATACCTCCAACTTGAATGGTCTGGCTAGGGTCATCTGTCAGGGGAATCTCAATTTACTTCTTCCCTAGGTTCAGGTTTAGTCACTGATTTGACGTCATCCCTGAACTCTAGGGTGTCAATCGGAAAGTTTCTTTGTTTACTTTCAACTGTGAGGAGAATGTGAGGATCGGGGTCCCTGCGGAGAGTAGCGATTCCCTCTGATATTCTAAACTTGATCTTCATATATTTTGTTTTAGGTACGGTCTCTAATCTGTCCAGACTAGGGCTACCGAGAACAGTATTGTAAGGCAAAAATATCTTCACCATGTAAAAGACAACTTTAACGGCTGCATGATGGGGGGAAGTTCCCAACATTTCAGTGAGAGCGATGACACCATCTGGATAAATGTGTTCATCAGAGAGTCCCTTGAGAGACTCAGTAGGGCGTTGAAGATAAGACGGGTTAAAATCCATTCGCTGGAAGGCATCCCAAATGAGGAGATCACAATCTGCTCCTTGATCAATGAGGACTCTCTTAACGATGTAAGATTCCACTATTATAGTGATAACTAAAGTGTTATTGAGATTAAGATCGATTCCGACTAGATTGTCATCGTCGAAGCCAATGATTGGCGTCTTTCTCTTGATGGTTGTCGTACTTAGAGTAAGCGACAAGAGGCAAAGGACACGTTAGGCTAGAAGTCAATCTGCTTCCCACGGATGGCACCTATCTGTTGGATGTGGATTTCAACTCCACATATTTCAACTTCTTTGACTCGAATGGGTTCTCCAAAGGATGAATTGAAACCTGCAAAAGTCCACCGGATGGTACGCTAGCGGGGGAGACTCCGACGCTCAAGTCAGAAAAAATGATTTTCGAGAGGAAAGAAATAGACTAAGCAAGAGAGAGGGCTGAGGATAAAAGCCCCATGGTTTGTGTATCGAGTGTGTGGTATCCAAAGAGCATACCTGGGACGTGGCATGTAGAATGCTTTTATGGGTTGGTAATCTGTGAGTCGTGTGTACTCGAGGCATTGCAACCCTAGTTTTCTTGTCAAGTCGACCTGAAATCTCGAAACTTTTTAGTCAAATATTCTTAAAAAAATTGGAATCTTTATCATTTGGAAAGTCCGTCGTGCTAAGGAGATTCATTCCTTATCAATTAGATTTCGAAAGTTTCAATCCTTATCTAGAAGATGTATCTCGTAACTGAATAGGAAACAAGTATTAATATGTATCTTAATCAAATATTACCTTTAGCCGACGAGGATGAATGATTAGCTTTTTACCAAAGTAGTCGATCACTAACCAAAGAGAAAAGTATCGCCTCGAGTTTACCGAATGCCTCTGAGGGCCTTGGACTGATTAGGTCACCACCAATAGAGATTATCAAAAGTATCGGGTCGTGTCTACCCTTCGGGAAAATAGATCCCTATTTATTAACACATCTGGATAGGAGATGCTTGCTTGGTCATGGGCTTATAAAACTTTGAACTCTGCCCTAACAAGCCTTTGGGTTATGTTCCATCACTGGTCATCGAATCGCAAAATATATATATATATTGGAAGATCGGATTGATTGAAACAAAGCAAACATCTTAAAATTTGAAACAAAATATGAGTTTCAAGAAAAATAAAGTAAAAGAGACTTACTTCTCTATTTATCCGGAGCAAAAACTCAAAAAACAAATGAATATGAGACCATTTGGATAAGTTAGTTACTTATACAGGATATCAAATTATCAGAAAACTAAATTTAATGATTAATAAACTTAATACTCACTTGCATAGCAAGTGATCCAATTTATTAAAATGTCAGATTGTGTTGAGAAACAAATTTCAAACCCTGATCATACTTGAATATCAAAATTTTTAATCCAACAAAATTTTTGTTGAATAAAATTTAATTCTTAATTGAAAATATTATACATAAAATATTTCAAAATTTTCAAATAAAATTTATTCAAAAATGCATGGTAATAATTTCGGTGCTTATGCTTACATAATGCCAAGGGAATGAAAAAGGCATATATTATCGGATTAAATTGTAAAATTCAACTTATCTGGGTTTTCAAGCATAAAATTGAAATAAATAAATATATATATATATATATATATATATATATATATATATATATGCACACACACAATCACTCAAATATTTCCCTAAATCGAATATTTCGTGAAATCATGACTCAGCTACGTAACTTTTGAAAGTTACAAATCGACCCTAAACTTTTTAAGTTTTATATTTTTGACCCCACAAGCTTTTATTTTTATTGTTATTTTAACATTTTTGCAAATAGGTCCCTGCAAATTTTCAGATGAAACCTAACGATAGGGAAGGATTTTCTGGGTTTTTCATAGCTTTAATGAAGTTTCTTAGTACGCATAGAGATTGAAAAGCACCAAAATATTCGATTTTGGACTTCACCAGTGGGAAACACCATTGTTCCAGCAGCCAAGCTCGAAGGACTGAAGAAAAGGAAGTAAACCTCTCATTTGAACTCAAAATCTTGCTCAAGGGTTGAAGAAAAATTGTCTTAGAGGAAAATCATAAGAAAGAACACTAACCTACGAAGAAGGAAAACTTCAAGCGGCAATTGTGGAGGTTTTTATTGCCAATATTGTTGGGATTTTGTGATTTCATTTACCATAATTAGTTGAGATTTGGATGTTACATAATTAGTGGGATTTGGTTATTAACTATGGGATTTGGTTGTTAACTAGTTGAGATTTAGTTGTTATTTTGTTACCACTTTTTGTATAAATTCTTACCCTTTTATAGAATTTGTACACAAACAAAATGAATACACAACTACAGAATTTTCATGGCATCAGAGCTAGGTTAGCAAATATGGGGGATAATTCTGCAAGGAGTGGACAAGAGGTTTCAATAATCACCATAGGAGTCCATAATCCTACTGCAACCCTAAATCTCCATATTACTTGAATCCCGCTGACCATCCTGGTTTGATATTAGTTACTCATCCTCTAAATGAGAGTAGAGAGAACCATTTTGCCTAGAGGAAGAGTTTATTTAATGCCTTCCAAAGACAATATTTCTTGACAGCAGCATAAGCAAACCAGAAATTGATTCCCAAGATTATCAATTGTGGGAACAAAGTTATGCCATGGTGGAAAAGAGAAAGGGAAAAATTTAATAACAAAAATAAGGAGTTAAAGAAATAAAAAGAAATTTTTTTTTTGGTAGAAAATGTACTTTTGTTCCATTTTAAGTGTTAACTATACATAATATCTACCTATACTTTTTCTATCACCATTAAAAATATAATTCCAAATTAAATACAAAATACAAATTATATTTAATAAAAACCAAAATATTAAAAACTAAATATTTAAAAAATTATATTAATAAAAATAATAATAATAAAATGTTGTGTTGGCATAGATGAATAACGCTTTGTGCAAGGAACTCTAAGGGAGTACAACATATACAGAAATAGCCAGGGAGGTTTGGCTAAACTTAGAGGATAGATTCGCCCAAGAAGTTGACGTAAGAATTTATGAATTAAGGTGCAACATACCTTGCTTTGGCAAGAGAGGGCCTCGATTTCACCCTATTATGGAAGACTAAAGTCTGCCTGGAGTGAACTACTGTCTTTTAATCCTATTCCCACATGTACCTGTGGAGGTAGTAAATGTGGTTTGACAAAGAAAATAGAGAATATACACAAAAGGGAGAAGGTTTTTGACTTCCTCATTGGACTGGTTGAAAATTTTAATGCGGTAAGATTCCAGATCTTGAGTGTTGACACTTTACCAAATCTGGAAGAACCTATGCCATTGCTGCACACATAGAAAAAGACAAGGCAGTGGCCATGGGACGTGACCCCTGCTTCAAATCAACAGTGCTAGTCAATCTAAAAGCGACTGCATGTGTTGCAAATAAAGTTATTAGAACACAACAAAGAAATGGTTCGGAAGGAGCAGCACAAAAGGAGAAGTGAAAGTGTGCCCATTGTAGCAAAATTGGGCATTTAAGAGAAAATTGTTATGAAATCATTGGATATCCACCTGACTAGAACCAAAGGATATCGCATAGAGGAGCAAATGTCTAACAAAGTGGTGCCCCTAGAATGTTTTAGCCATCGATTGTAGCCGTCACAACTGGTGGAGATTCGAATAAATTATTTTTGACTCTCACCATGTAGCAATAGCAACAGCTCACCAATTTATTCCACCAATTCAAAAAAGCACTAGTGTAATTAAAAAACACTAGTGAGTAGTAAGGTGAAACCTCCATGGCTAACTCTTTCACTACAAGTGATGGCAATTCAATGGATAAGGGAAGTAGGTTTTAAACTATGTCTTTGTGTAAAGGATAGACATTTGATAGTAATAGGCCACAAGGAGTAAATGGACTTGGCATGCAAGAAAATTCAGATATTAATTTATGGGCTAACAACCCAAGAATCATCAACACAGGCACCACCGACCATGTTACAGATAATTTGGAATATCATACTATAAAGAAACCCACAAATAGTTTAACTACTATTGAAGTTCCAAATGGACGTACTTCCTGTCAAGGCTATGGGTCGTGTGATCATAACTAAAGACATCATTTTAAACTAAGTCTTGGGAGTCCCTGATTTCAAATTTAATTTGTTATCTGTGAGCAGGTTGATCAAGGAGTTGAATTGTACACTCATTTTTGGCCTTGACTCTTGTGTTATACAGGACTTACATTTGAAGAAGCTAATTAGAGTGGTAGAGTACGAGATGGTCTCTACTACTTGGAGCCAAAGAGAGAGAAAGGCCTTGGTCATCAACAATGAGGAAGTTACTAATCTATGGCATCAGAGATTGGGTCACCTTCCATCAAATCATTTGAGTTGTATCCCTGAACTGTTTATAGATAATAAAGGAATTTCCTTTTGTGATGTTTACTAGAGGGCCAAAAAACTTGATTATCTTTTCATATTAGTACAAGAAAATTTGAGAAGGCTTTTGATCTCATTCATTGTGATGTATGGGGACCTTACAAAATTCAATCTATAATAGCTACCCATTATTTTCTAAATATTGTGGATGATTGCAGTCGTGCAACTTGGGTTTACTTGATGAAATATAAATCAGAGACCCAAACTCATTTGATACACTTTTTCAATAGGCAAGGAGACAATTTAATTCCAATATCAAATTGATTCGTTCTAACAATGGGGCAGAATTTGGACATAATGAACTGCAGGAATTTTATAGAACACATAGAGAAGAATTTTAGACAAGTTGCATGTACGCTTTGTAATAAAATGGAGTCGTTGAACAGAAGCACAGGCATTTACTGGAGGTGGCCAGAGTACTGAGATTTTGAGCAAGCTTATCCCTTATATTCTAGGGAGAATGTGTATTAACAGCTAGCCATCTAATCAATAGGATACCACTCTCTGTTCTGAACAAGGAAACACCAAACGAGATTTTCCTTGGCAAGGTACCCTCTTATGGTCATTTACGAGTTTTCAAATGTCTATGTTATGGGTATGTTCATAATTCACAATGAGACAAATTTGATCCAAGGTCAAAACCTGGAATCTTTCTTGGATACCCCTAAGGACAAAAGGGAAACAAAGCTTTTGACCTTCAGAATAGAGAGCTATACGTATCATGAGATGTTTATTTTCAAGAAGGTATCTTTCCTTATGCCTTGAAAGGAACCATAAACAATATAGGAGGAACAGGACCAGAATAATGGAATAATTTGTTTGACAATCAACAAGTCACCCACTGTGATCCACCTATTTACGCAACTAGTATGTCAACTTTGGAAAATTATGATGGAATGAGTAGTGGATTGTGCAATGAAGCTCAAAATATTGATGAGTAAAGTAGGATCACCAAAAACAATGATACACAACAAACTGTGGGAATAACAGACTATGAAGTGGCCCTTCCACCCTTTCTCACAACCCCAAACACAAGTTCACCCACTCCAACAGCTAACTCAATGGTGCATTCTATGTCACAATCTTTGTCATATTTTAATCTTTCTAATGCTCACAATGCTTTTTTAGCGGCCATCTCTACCACAGATGAGCACACAACTGCCTATTGGCGAGAAGATTTGAATAAAAAGATACAAGTCTCGGAGGCCAACAAAACTTGGACTCTTATGCATTTGCTAAAGGGAAAGAAAGTCGTTGATTCAAAATGAGTGTACAAAGTTTTAAAAAATTTAAGGGGAACAAAAACCATAAAGAAAAAACAAAAAAAAATAAAAAGAAAAAAGAAGGGGGGGGATAAGAAAAAAAAGAAAAGGAAAAAAAAAAAAGGAAAAAAAACAAAAACCGAAAAAAAAAAGGGGGGGGGGGAGAAAAAAAAGGGGAAAAAAAAAAAAACGGAAAAAAGAAAAAAAAAAACCCAGCCGAAGAAAAAAGGAGGGGGGAAGGGGAAAAAAAGAAAAAAAAAAATAGTGAAAAAAAAAAAAAAAAAATTTAATAAAAAAAAAAATAACAAAAAAAAAAAAAAATCATAAAAAAAAAAGAAAAAAGGAAAGGAAAGGGAAGGGAAAAAAAAAAAAAAAAAAGAGAAAGGGAAGGGGGGATTTTTTTTTTTTTTAAAAAAAAAAAAAAAAAAAAAAAAAAAAAATTTTTTTGTGGAGAAAAGAGAAGAAAAGAAAGAAAAAAAAAAAAAAAAAAAAAAAAAAAAAAAAAAAAAAAAAAAAAAAAAGAAAAAAGGGGGGGGGGAGGGGGGGGGGGGGGGGGGGGGGGGGGAGGGGGGAAAAAAGGGAAGGAAAAAAAAAAAACCAGGGACAAAAGTAAAGCACAATCCTCATGAAACCGTTGAGCACTATAAAGCTAGACTAGTGACAAAAGGTTATACACAAGTTGAAGGAGTTGATTACCATGAGACTTTTGCACCTATAGCGAAACTCGCAACAGTGCGATGCTTACTTGTAGTAGCAACTATTCAAAAATGGGAAATCCATCAATTAAATGTCAATAATGCCTTACTTCATGGAGAATTGGAGGTAGAAGTCTACATAAAAATCCCATAGGGATTTGGACGGAAGGGGGAGACACATGTTTTTAAGTTACAAAATCTCTATATGGTGTGAAATAGGTATTTAGAAATTGGTATTAAAAGTTCACAATTGCCCTTTATCAGTGTTGGATTTCAACAGTCACAAGCAAATCATTCATTATTCACTTTTCATCTTAATGATTCCTATGGCTATCCTCATATACGTGGATGACGCCATAGTAATAGGAATTGAAATGATGCAAATTGTCAAGCTGAAGAACTACCTTAATGAAAAATTCAAAATCAAAGATCTTGGGAGATTTTAAGTATTTCCTAGGTATTGAAGTTGCTCGATCTCCTACAGGTATTGTCCTAAATCAAAGAAAATACATCTTAGACATACTTGCTAAATGTGGTTTCATAGGATGCCAACCTGTCTCCTCTCCCATGGAGCAATGTGCTTAACCAGCTGCTGATGGACCTCGTTGCTCTGATGCTGGCCTGTACAAATGATTAATGAAACAATCACTCTACTTATCACGCAACAAGATATCAACTTTGTTATTCATATTCTGAGTCAGTTTATGTATAACCCTATATAGAATCATCTAGATGTAGCATATCATGTGTTGCGTTATCTAAAAGGTGCTCCAGAAAAGGATTCTTTTTTCCAACCCATAATCCTTTATCTTTACGTGCTTTCCGTGATACTGATTAGACTAGTTGCCTAATGACATGATGATCCACTATTTGGTATATAATCTTTCTCAGATTATTATCTATTTCTTGGCCATCCAAGAAGTAGACAGTTGTCTCCCTTTTTTCTGCAGAGGCCGAGTATCGCATAATGGTAATCATTGCATGTGAGATAACCTGGTTGATTCAATTACTTTCAGACTTACGAGTATCTTGCACATCACCAGTACCCTTATTATGTGATAGTTAGGCGACCATTCATATCTTGGCTAATCCAGTCTTCCATGAACGAATGAAACATATTGAGATAGATTGTCACTTTATTCGAGATAAAATCAAAGCTAAGATCCTGACACCATAGAACATTTCATCTGAAGCACAATTGGCTAACAAATTCACCAAGGCTCTTGGTCGAGATCAATTTCATGTTCTATATGGCAGGTTGGGCATTTTGAATCTTCATGCTCCAACTTGAGGGGAAGTATTGCCAATATTGTTGGAGTTTTGTGGTTTCATTTACCATAATCAGTTGAGATTTGGATGTTACATAATTATTGGTATTTGGTTGTTAACTATGAGATTTGGTTGTTAACTAGTCAAGATCTAGTTGTAATTTTGTTACCATTTTTTGTATAAATTCTCTCCTCTGTATACAATTTGTATGTAGAAAAAGTCTAAACACAATCACAACGTTTTCAGTTTTCCGGCGAGAAGGAATGGATTTAGTGGTGAAACAGTGACATTAAAGATGATTTTCAGCTATATATAGGTTTTGTCCAGTGAAAATAAGAATTTTAAAGAAATTTGATGAAGAAAGAGAGAAATTAGAGAGAGTGGGAGAGTATGCAGGAGAAGGGGGAGAATTCTTGTTTCAGAAACAATGGGCACAAATCACAGTGATTGGAAAAATTTTTACATAAAATGTTGTAATTGACGGCTGATATTTTTTTTAGAAAATCTAAGGGTGAGTATTTAAATGTAAATTATTTGATAAAAATCAATTCAGTGATCTAAAAATTGTACTATCAAATTTTAAAATCTAAATTTTTAAAAATAATAATATTGACCGTAAAGTAATTCTAAAGATATGAAAAATAGAGGAATAATAATTGTGTCCCAAATAAAATTCAAAACCCAAAAATACGATTCACGACCCTAAAATAATTTATAATTATTAATAATAAATTTTGGAAATCTTTTGGGTTCCTCTTCTTCTTCTTCTTCTCTTTGGAAATCTTTTAAGATCATCATCATCATCATCATCATCATCATCATCATCATCATCATCATCATCATCATCATCATCATCTGTTGAAATTTTGAATATTTTGGAGCAAAAATATTGAAATAAGACAGGAGAATTCTTATTTTAATTGATTAAATAAAACATTTGCAAAGAGGGGGATAATTGTCATTTACAAGAGAGATGAGAAAATTAAGGAAATGAATCAGAATAAAGTTTGTCTTCTAAATATATAATAATTGATTAAATCAATTATCAACAAAATCAACCAAATATATAATTGTTGACTAAATCAATCATAATGATTGACAAATCAACCAAATATAAAATGATTGAGCAAATAAATCATAATGATTAAATGGTTGATTAAATCAATCATAATGAGTGACTAAATCAATTATAATCGTTAATGAAATCAACCAAATATTCTGACATAACGGTTAGTTGGAGATAGACTTTGGACACCCCATGATTTGGGCTCTCTCTTGGGCCAAGAATGAGGCCCATTTGGGTCTATTTTAACATTCCCTCTCAAATTTGACGAGTGGATATCTATGGAGTCTAACTTGCTGAAAATGTTTAGCATGTGACTCGTTGTATTTTCCTTAGTGAAAATATCAGCAAACTGCTCATTACTATTCACATGAGGAGTGACTGTGGTCTTGTCTTCAAATTTTTGATGCACGAAGTAGCAATCAACTTTAATATGTTTCATTCTCTCATAGAAGTCCATATTATAGGCAATGTAAATGGCAGACTGATTGTCGCTGAAGAGTCTAATACGGGAAGTGACCAGAAATCCCAACTCTTAGCTAAGACCTTTAGCCAAACGATTTTGCTGGTTGCTGCTGTCATGGCTATGTACTCAGCTTCTACACTTGATCTTGAAACTACAAATTGTTTCATGCACTTCCAAGACACAAAATTTCCATCAATAAACATGCAGTAACATGTGGTGGATCTTCTATCCATTGAGTCTTTGGCCTAATCCACATCACAATAGCCCATAATGTCTGAACTTTGATTATTCTTCATGCAGATTCCTCTTCCAGAGATCCTTTAAGATACCTAAGAATCCTTTCTGCCACTTTCCAATGACACATCCTAGGAGCGTGCATGTACTGACTGATTTGGCTCATAGCATATATATTGTCGGGTTTGGTGATAAGTAAATGAGCTTCCCAACTAGTCTTCGGTACCTTTGTATATCTAAGAAGAGTTGATCAACATCCTTCCAATCATCAAATGTTGAAATAGGGTTAATTGTTGCTTTTGCTTCTAATTTACCTATCTCTTGTGATAGATCAAGAGTATAATTTCTTTAAGACAGGACAAACCCCTTGTGAAAGTAGGCAAGTTCTATTCCTAGAAAGTATTTTAATAGGCCTAAATATTTAACTTCAAACCTAGATTTAAGGAAATTTCTTATTTGATTAATATAACTCATATCACTCCTGGTAACAATGATATCATCAATGTATATGAACACAATAGTGATTCTTTTATTATCAAGTTTAGTAAAGAGGGAGGCATCACTATTACACTTTTTAAAGTTGTTACTAAGAAAGACAAAGTTTAATTTTGCATACCAAGCCCGAGCAGATAGTTTAAGACTGTAGATGTCTTTCTTCAATCTACACATTTGTTCTTCTTGAATTAGGTTGAGCCCTTGAGGTATATACATGTAAACCTCCTCTTTTAAGAAGGTATTCTTTACGTCCCTCTGGTACATTGAATAACTCCTGTTGATAGTAAGAGATAAGATGACCCTTATGGTATTCATTTTCACCACAGGTGCAAAAGTTTCGATATTGTCAACTCCCTAAGTTTGGGTAAACGCTTTGACTATAAGTCTAGCTTTGTAGTGATCAATTAAATTGTTGCTTTTATGCTTGATCATGTAAACCCATTTGTATCCCACTGCTTTATTTCCTTTTTGGAGAGTTGTTATTTCCCAAGTCTTATTATTTATAAGAGTATGATCTTCTTTCATTGCTTTCCTCCAAGTGATCATTTGCTTCATTGAAGCTCCTAAGCTCCTGTACTTGATCAATACCACTCATGAATACTTGGTGACTTGAGGAGTAGTGGTATAATGGTCAACAATGGAATAAGATATGACCTTAGAGATGTAGTGTCCCATCTTAATGGAGGGAACCTTAGCCTTATTGACCCTTTGAGTGGAGTTGGAGATAATGGTAAGTTATTAGACTCCTCATTTGCTTCTGAAGAAAGTGAGTCTTCTTGGAGTTTGTCTCCCTTTTGCCCACTACTTCCTTAGCTTTGAAGGAGCATCCATCTTCTCTTTGCTTAGAATTTTCTGGTTTTTTCTCTAAATTGGCGAGAAGGATTACTAACTTTCTATGGAGTTAACACGAAAACTTGCAGATCTTCCTTTTCTAATTTTCTCTCTTCACTTGTATCTATAAAATAGAACTCGTTTTTCACAAATATCACATCTTTTGATGAATGTATTTTATTAGTCGTAGGATCATAACACATATAACCTTTTTGAACTGACCCACATCCTATGAAAACACACCGCCTCCTTTTTTTATCCAATTTATTTCTAAATTGTTCTAATATATGTACATAGCATACACATCAAACACTTTTACGTGAATGATGTTTGGTTTAGTCTTAGTGAGAACTTCCGAGACAGATTTTTTTTGAGTATCCCAATGGATAAACGGCTAACTAGGCGAGCGGCAATACTAACTGCATCGCCCAAAAACTTTTAGACATATTAGCATAAAACATGATTGTTCTTGCTATCTCAAGTAAATGTCAATTTTTTTTTCTTTCGGCTACTCCATTTTGTTGGGGATGTATAGATATGAGGTTTGGTGGATTATTCCCTTTTCTTCCAGGAAATTTGGAATGCATGATTCATGTATTCTCCCATTGTCTGTCTTAAGTATTTTATTGTTTGCGTTGTATTGTTTAGTAACATAATTGTGAAAGCTTTTAAATGCTTCAAATATTTGCACTTTTAAAGTTAGCATATATACCCATGTATATCTATTCTTGTCGTCAATAAAAGATATAAAATATTTAAAATCTCATCTAGATACTAAAGGGGATATCCAAATATCAGAACGTACAAATTTAAAAGTATTTTTATAAATTGCTTCTGAAATCAAATAGTGCATTCGAGTTTTTTTTCCTAAAAATACAAACTTTGCAATGTCTATCTTCATAACTTTTTGTTAGAAATAGGCATGTCAAAACTTGTTTACTAGGATGACCTAACATAACATGCCACAAAATATAACTTTCTCCTTGGCATGCCATGGGTACATGGTAAACTTGATCTAAAAAATATAGATTGTTTGTCCTAAGACTTGTTCATTTTAAGATCCAGAAAAACAATAATGTCAGAATCAATGTAACCTTATAATTTTGATGTCTAATTATTTGGCTAATAGATATAAGGTTAGAGGAGAATTCGGAAACATAAAAAGCATTAGAGTTTTTTTTTTTATTTTAAAAATTAAATTCTTCGAGTTCTCTTACATTTAAATTATGTCGATTAACGACCTTAACTGTCTTATGGTTTGAGAGAGGTTTTAATTTTTTAAATTTCTTTTTGTCTTTAACCATATAATGGTCGCAATCCAAATCTACTAACCAATCTTGGAAATTCAAAGTTGAGTCTAAACACATACCTAGATTGGTCGTTCCTTGCTTGAGCAACACTTTTGATGCAATATTCTCAGTAGCCAACTCAAGTGTTGCATTATAGGTCACATTTGGAAAGAATTACCTCTTTCTCTTCAGATGCTCAGGTTTCAGGTGAGGGTGAAGAAAGCAACATCTTTCTTGCAAATGATTTGGCTTTTTGCAATGTGCACATATCTTTTTGGCCATGTGCTGCACCTTGTTGGCCACTTGCCCTCCTATAGTTGAATTGAAACCATGTCCTTCTACTTTGGATTGAGGAGCATGCTTAAGTTTCATACTTGTTTCTACTCGTTGGAACATGGATCTCACTTCCTGGTAGAAAAGAAAATCCTTTATTCAAAGGATTTCTTAATGAACAAGTGTGAATTGCTCTCCTAGAAAATGACGAGCCCAAAAGACTTGTCTTCATCCTCTCTTTTTTGTAGTATTTTGAAGTCGGTTTTCATCAGCCTCAAAGTCTTGTACTTATTCCAAAGATCTTCATATTCATTAAATAGTTAGGTGAGAGACTTCTCATCCTTCTTAATATTGGCAATTCACCTCTTTATCTTGAAAACTCTTTCCAAATTTAACTATTGCTCATGAAGATTATACATTTGATCCTATAGGATTTTAGAGTTTGGAGAGCAAGTGACCCCAGTTCTATGAGTTTGATCCATAGAATTTGTAAGTAGGATGAATAGTTGGTGATCCCTAATTCTCCATTTTTTGAATATTGGGTCTGACTCTTTAAGGGAGTCCTTTGTAATATGCTTAAGAAATTTCTTGAGTTTAACGATCTCTTGACATAAGTAGCCCATGGAAAATAATTTGAGAAAATAAGAAGAATGGAAGAAAATGATTATGAATGAAAAGGATTATTTTGTGAAAGGGGATCACTTAATCTTAAAAAGGAAGGAATCGAACTTTACTCTAATACCATTTTGAAATTTTGAATATTTTGGAGCAAGAATATTGAAAGAAGACAAAAGAATTCTTGTTTTAATTGATGAGATAAAATATTTGTAAAAAGAGAGACGATTACTCTTTACAAAAGAGAGGAGAAATTTGCTAATACAAGAGAGAAGTGAAGATTCTTTTTTGTATGTTTGAGAATAACTCAAACATCTATATGTTTACACTTCTACCAAAATGAAAAAAGAAATGTTTGACCTACAAATAAGGAAATATCAATTGCTAGAGATAAGGAAAGAAATCGGAATAAAATCTATTTTCTAAATATATAATGATTGACTAAATCAATCAAATATATAATACTAAATTAAATCAATCATAATGATTGACTAATCAACCAAATATATAATGATTGGTCATATCAGTTATAATGATTAAATGATTGATTAAATCAATCATAATAATAATTAAATAAATTATAATGGTTAACTAAATTAATCGAACATTCCTGGCTAGTTGGAGATAGACATCGGACACTCCTTGGCCCGTGATTTGGGCTCTCTCTTGGGCCGAGAATGAGGCCCATTTGGATCTATTTTAACTTTATTATTCAACCTTGTAAAAACTTGTATACAATGAAATGTGATGTCAACTTTTAAATATGCAAATATGCATCATCCTCAAACTATGCACATTTTTGGGTTAACAATGATAATGAAAACTTTCATAAATCTCCTTTTAAGATTCAAAAACACAAAAAATTAATATGCGAACATGGATGTGTGAAAAGGCTTTAATTCCATACAATCAAAGAGCCTAATTCCAGTAATATGCACATTTATATTCATTGAAACAGTGAAAAGTAAAGTAAATACAATCGAATTGTTATGCTTTGGTTGTGAAGATGTGTAGCACAAAATGAATCCCGTTGATATCATGTTATAAAATTAAAAGAAAAGCATAAGAAATTTGGGAGAGAACTCAGGTGAAAGACAGATAAGACTACACTCCTTTTTCATTCCACTTCTATCTTAGACTTATTTATGGATTGAGTTTAATCTCTTGGAATTACATAACATGAGTAAGGAAAAATAGTCTTTTAACTCAACAAATTTTTGGAGATTTGATGAGCATCCACTAAACCCTTATAATTAGTAATGTTTTTGAACTGCAAGAATGTTATTATGATATACTAAGTAATCTTTTTGGAATATTAAGATCTATAGACTAAAACAAATTCAGAACAAAATTACGTCCATTTGCTATTTAATTCGAATCGGCATAAATGTCATTTTGTACTGCTAATGAAGGTTGATCACATTTTTGTCGTGAAAATATACATACCGTGAAAATTCAAACACTAGATTTTGAAAAAAATACTTAAATAAGAATTTTTTACCTCATAGGTTCTAACTCTTTCATGACAATTCTTATTGTTTTTGTTGCTTTTGTTTCTATCAATATTTTGAAACCTAGATCAGACCGGTCGATCCGATCGAAAATCGGACCAACAGTCGATCTGCATTTCTTAACATAATCGGATTTTGAAAAAAGGTTAAAACCAGTCAAAATTGGATTTTTTGTCTGGTCCGATCGGTCTGATTGCTTTTTTCATCATGATAATATCATGATTATTAATATATTATAATTTTTTAATTATTAATAAATTATAATTTAAATTTATTTATAATATCATAATAATGTCATCTGGTTTTTTCGTCCAATCCAATCAGTTTGATCCAGTAATCTATTGATCTCTTGACGTGATCGGTTCATACTCCGATCTGAATTTGAAAGCACTGATTTCAAATCTTAGAATTTTTTAATAATTTTTTTATTATTTCTCATCAAATAAATGACATCTTTTAGGAATTTTGACTGTTTTTAGGATAATATTGAGATGTTCATGGGATTAAAGTTGTGTTTGTTTGTGATTAGAAGCATCTTTCTGAGAGTCATTATTATTTTAGTTGGGAACTTTCATATTTGAGATGAATTTGAGATAAAGAAGGGAAAAAAATTATAAAAGACATTTATTCTTCTTTCTTATTGGGAATAACAAATCTTAAAAAACAAAAAAGGAAAAAAACGCGGATTTAGCATTCACAATAGATTAGGGTTGCGAGGGTAACCCTATTAGACGCGTTGCGACGCACACGCTTACTCATATCTCTGTCTTTCTTGTGGGAAGGGAGGGGAAGCCGGTTTCTGAGAGAGAGGGAGAGAAGGGATCAATCACTGCACTTTACTGCTCTGTTCTGCCCCAAACGTCAAAGGTGAGACTTTCTAAATCTGTGTCTTCATCTCCACGATTCATATTATCGTCTTCATTCACTTGATAGTTAATACTCTTTGATTTGATTTGATTTGGTTTGGTTTGGTTTGGTTTGGTTTGATTTCTTCGATAGTTTGTTTCTTATTAAGTTGTTAAATTCAATTCTGGGAATCAGGGATCGATTTGTTTTATTGTGGGTGGTGTGGTGGGAATTCAGATCTGGCCGAAAGGGCAAGAGCCGAATCTGTTGTGTTGTCTAATTCGAATGCCTTGTACCCTTTCTGCCTTTTCTCTACTACTATATACATAAAATCATCATCAAACCCCTTAACTATAAAAAGAAAAAGGAATTAGTGGTAGTAATTGACGTGTTGACTTTACAAGCAAACTCTTGAAATTGAAATACAAATACGAAGTACAAACTAGTGTAATATTCTTTCTTTATCCTTTTTCCCCAATTCATAGTTTCCCCTCCCCTTGTTTTGTTACTCTTTATCTTTCCTTGTCTTTCTGTTTCGATACATGAAGTGTATCATCCCTTTCGCTTTTTCAACAATGAGGGGTTTGTGGGTCGGGCCTGGCGCAATGGTGAAGTCTTGTCCTGAGGTCTAAGGTTCGAATCATCTTCCTTTAAAAAAAAAAAAAAAGCAAGGAAGGGGAAGACTGTGTAGGTATTGCCTTCCTCAGAGCCCACAGTGCCCACAGTGTGGGAGTTTCGGCGCATTGGGTACGCCCTTTTAGGGGCTTGTGGGTCAGCTGCCTCCCTCAAAAGGGTTAATATATTAGCCTGTGCTTGATAGCATAATAATCCCACATGCATATATGCAGTGATTAATGATGAACTGGAGCAAACGAAATTGGTGTTTGTAAATTCCAAACACGAGTCGCCACAAAAGAAAAGCCCTCTTTCAGTTTGATACGGTTAAGGTTTTGAAGATTTGGACTATGGAGACTCCTGCATCGATGAATGACAGAGCCCTCTCGTATCCTATTGCCTAGAGGAGTGTAATGTTGTTGTTATTACCTTTTGGGACACCCATGAGAATCGCATATATACACGTATATACATATGTATATATACGCACACGTACATATTTTTTAATACTTAATTCCACCTGTATAGTTTTTATTTTCATGGATCTCCCCTCTTCTATCCTTTTCCTCCCATCTATCAAAACTTGGCCTTTCAAGTTTTTTTTTTTTACCTTTTCTTTTTCTTCTAACTTTAATTGTGCAACAAGCAGTAGCTATCTCCACATGCTTATCTTAGTTGTCATTTGATGGATGACAGGTTTTACTCTGATTTCCATTACACCTTGATCCCTGTGAGCCATGGCTGATGGGCACGAAACAGATAAGAATATTGAGATATGGAAGATCAAGAAACTGATCAAAGCATTGGAAGCTGCACGTGGCAATGGTACCAGCATGATATCCCTTATTATGCCTCCCCGTGATCAGATTTCTCGTGTGACTAAGATGTTAGGAGATGAATTTGGAACTGCTTCAAACATCAAGAGCAGAGTTAATCGGCAGTCTGTATTGGGAGCCATTACTTCTGCCCAGCAGAGGCTGAAGCTTTACAACAAAGTTCCTCCTAATGGTCTGGTGCTTTATACTGGAACAATTGTTACCGAGGATGGCAAGGAGAAGAAGGTCACCATTGATTTTGAGCCTTTTAAGCCTATAAATGCATCGTTGTATTTGTGTGACAACAAATTTCACACCGAGGCACTTAATGAACTATTGGAATCAGATGACAAGTTTGGATTTATTGTCATGGATGGGAATGGGACCCTCTTTGGCACATTGAGTGGCAACACACGAGAAGTCCTCCATAAATTCACAGTTGATTTACCAAAGAAACATGGGAGGGGAGGACAGTCTGCTCTTCGATTTGCCCGTCTTCGGATGGAGAAACGGCACAACTATGTCAGGAAGACCGCAGAGCTTGCCACACAGTTCTTCATCAATCCTGCCACCAGTCAGCCAAATGTTGCAGGGCTGATACTTGCAGGTTCGGCTGACTTCAAGACTGAGCTGAGTCAATCAGACATGTTTGATCCACGTCTCCAAGCCAAGATACTGAACGTTGTTGATGTTTCTTATGGGGGAGAGAATGGTTTTAATCAGGCTATTGAGCTTTCATCAGAGATTTTGGCAAACGTCAAGTTCATACAGGAAAAAAAATTGATTGGGAAATACTTTGAGGAGATTAGCCAGGATACTGGGAAGTATGTCTTTGGTGTGGATGACACATTGAAAGCTTTGGAAATGGGTGCTGTGGAAACTCTCATTGTCTGGGAAAATTTGGATATTAATAGGTATGTTCTCAAAAACAGCACCACAGGAGAGATCATCATAAAGCACCTGAACAAGGAGCAGGAGCTTGATCAGAGCAACTTCCGGGATCCGGCTACCTCTGCGGAGTTAGAGGTTCAAGAGAAAATGGCCCTGCTTGAGTGGTTTGCCAACGAGTACAAGAAATTTGGTTGCACTCTTGAATTTGTAACAAATAAATCTCAAGAAGGATCACAATTTTGCAGAGGGTTTGGTGGAATTGGTGGTATCCTTCGATACCAGCTTGATATCAGGTCATTTGATGAGGTGTCTGACAATGATGAAGTTTACGAAGATTCCGATTAGCAATCACTGAACTGTTTCTCTATGCCGGTGCGGGCGGGGGTGGGTGGTGGAGATTCCGCTACTAGGCACAATCAGTCTTTATCTAAGTGAGCTTAAATTTATATAAAGGTTTGATTCGTGATCCCTTTTTCAATATTTGCCTAATCTTTCTCATTTGGTAGGGATACTCACAATATAAATTGTATTCTTGTGAAGTAGTTGGACCTTGGTTAAGTCTGAATGGAGGAGGCATGCCTGCTGTGTTAATGAGGACATTCCAGTTCAACCAGGAAAAATCATATTGGGGGTTTCTCATGGCATGTTTCTAAGGTTTTTTGGGGTTGCTTGGAGATTGGGCCCTGTGAGTCAGAAACTACCTATATTATCACAAAAGTAATAATAATTAGTAGTATGGTAAGACTTGAGCACATGTAGTGTACTCTCGTTATTTTCTATACCTGGATTGAGTTGTTCTTGTGATTTGTCTATCTGGTTGCTGGAATTCTTGTGTTTTATTGGCTTAACAACCTATTAGCGGAGGATGTGCTTATTGTGGTTTATGTTTGCCCATTTTAAGTATTTCTCCCTCTTTATTTTCTCATTTTCATACTTTATTAGAAAGACAGACTCGCTGTGCGGGGATTTGAATATGTCCAAAAACCTTCTTGATGCTTTTAAGCGTGGACTTGCTATTGTTTTGTGCATTATTGGTGTGGTCCTGGCGGTGCAGGGTGCTGTTGTTTCTTGTCAATTGTTTGGTCCCTATCACTATTCAAAAACATGTTTAATTATCATAATTTTCTTCATAATGGTAATATTGATTAGGTTTGCATAAATGAACGATGAATCAAACACATTTTAACCCTCTTAACTTGTGTAAAATGGACCCATTTTGGATTTTTCTAATATTTCATGCTCCTCCGAGTTTATGTTGCAGTGATACTGACAGCCCCACCTCTGAGTTTCAGTGCAGTGATACTGATACCGACTTGGAGCTTGTTTCAAACCAAGAAATCTTTTGAAATTAATAACTAACCTTAATGCCATTCTTATAAGGAAATTGTAGTTTGAATTTGAAAATGCCACATTTCCTGCTAAAAAACTTTCTTCAAAAAACAGAATGAGCTCTTTTGCCTTTTGGATTTGAGAAGAATGCACCGACCAGGAAGCTTGTCTGGCTACATGGGAACTGGATTTTCATGATTTCCGTCACTAAGACCTCTATCACAAATTGTCACTTTAATAGATCAAGATTATCAAGGCAATTACAGGGCAAAAATAAGAACGAACATAGAAAATTCAAAAAAAAAATGTCGTTTTCTCCATTTTTTCTTTATCTTATCGACTAGTCAAATAATTACAAATATTTGTGTGGTATGTACGTGCTCCTCGGGAGCGCCACAAAAATCCGGACTACCCTGCGGGAACAGATAGACTGGGATTAGGGAAGGGATGGACTCTGAAGTCTGGGCCTCTCCAAAGGAAGCTTCTCCATCTCAAAATTACCATGTTTTGATGGAGATGGTTGACCACTGACCTCTGCCCTTCCTAGCTCATCTAATGCTTTCTTAGCGTAAACGGTGAAAGCTACCGTGGTGACCACTGCAACTATGAAGGAGAAAACGTTGTATATGATTTCCACTGTTGTAAGGTGATGGCTTCCGTACTTCACATCTGCAAATGTCCTCATCAACCTTCCGCTGCAATTGAATGTCGCAGCTTATATAAGCAACGGATAGATGACAATATCTCAACAAGAGAATTACTTAGAACTCCCATCTCAACTTCAATGGTAGAACTAGAAAGTTCTTGTGGAACTCACCTATAGATATAAATAAATGCTTCTGGTACCATTCCCGTAACCGACCCACATAGGTAGGGCCAAAATCTCATCCTCGTTACCACAATGGCGTAGTTGAATATGGTGTAAGGGAATGGTGAGACCCGAAAAAGTGCAACCACCCGAAATTGATGGAACCAACTTCCTTCCCCAGCCAGTTGAAGCATTGCAGCTTTCTTAGGCCATCTTTGTAACCATTGCTTTGGATGTGACAAATAAGATCATATTAAAAGACAAAAATATAAATAAATATGATCAAATCTATCATTTCTCTTACATGGATTCTGTCACGAAAGAGTAACCCAATCACGTAAGGCAGGACCATTCCAATAGTTGTCCCAACCATGATTATAATGAAACCGAGGCCATATCCAAAAATCATCCCTGCCAACCACATGGAAGGACCTGATGGTATTAAGAACACGGGGAAGAACGCCAAAGAAGCAACGAGCACAAGAGCAAGAACTGGACGACCAAAAGCAGTGGCTTCCCATTGCATCATAGGCAATAGAACCTACAAATAAATTATTAAATCCATTTGAAAAGCAAGGAATACTAAAGCAAATATATCCAAAGGCAAGATTAACTGATGCGATGCGGTGAAAAATGAGATCAGAATTACAATTCTTGAAAAAGCTATCACTAAACTGATGGCCTAACAAAGCAATCAGGATTAGCAGGGCAGTGGGATCGCAAATTTCATACAATAATAGGTTAACTTGGACTTGGAAAATAGTTCTAACCCAAAAATAACAAGGGGAAATGCCCAAAATAAAAAACAGAAAAAAGAAAAAAATACCCCCAAACTTTGGGTCATTGTTGAATCACCTGCTAAACTTTAAATTTGGAGATTTGGTGACGTTGGTTCTTCCATATAATTTACTGTTGTAAACGAAAAGATTTGTCTGATGCATGTTGATTTGACTGGTATTAAATATTAGAAAAACATAAAATTAAAAAATATATATATATAATTTAACATGTAAATAAAAAAATTAATTACAAAAATATTAATTGAAACAACCTCCGCACCCCCCAAGGCCATTGGCACTGCATCCTCTGTCACCACACTCTCCCTTTCCCCATATACAACCTTCAAACCCATATCATTTGAACCATCCAAAGCTTAAGTGGTTGATGGCAAACTCACAAGGAGGGCTGCAGTGATGTACAACAGCAAAAAATAATCAGAAGCAAACTACCAGCTAAGTGATAAATCTGTGCTACGACTAGCTCAATGGCTGCAACTTCATCAGCACACAGGACCAGGTGGGTAGCCTCCTCTACAATCTGAAGTGGGACAACACCACTTCCATTCCTTCTAGTACCCCTTTGTTTCATCCTCATCCATTACTATTGTATCATCCATCTTGATGTGAGCATCCTCCACATCCACTGGCTGCTGGATGGTGCCAATTACTTGGGAATCTCCATATCAATTTGTATCAATCTCTTGAAACTGAGCTTTCTTCCAAACATTGCAAAGGAAGCCATCACAAAATTGTTCTCTTTTTTCTATGCTGCCATTTCCCTCTTCTTTTTTCCTGTGGGATTGTCGTCGGAGGATGGGAATGGTTGGTGGAGACAGGTATCAATGATGATAGCTTGGGTTTATTGATTGATGAAAAACCCATTTGTTGATGATTGGAAGAGATACAGTATTTCTAGCAATGATTATTTAATGAGATTGGAAAGTGGGGAATCTATTTAAGCGTTTGTCATTTCTACGAGTTCTCAGATGGGGTTCCTCAAATTTGCTCTTTTTATTACTAATTTGATTCTTTATGGGGGTTTTGATTACTTTTGATTAATTTCTCAATAAAATGATATGGGGCACAAAGGGTTTTATTGGTGATGGCATGGATGTGGCGATAGAGGATGCAGCAAGAATGGCTTGGTGGTGGAGATTGTTTCGGTTGAAATTTCAAATTAACCTTTTAATCAAAATTTCTTAATTAATTTCTATTTATATATTTATAATATTTAATACTACTCAAGTGACAAGTCCATTAGCTTATAACGACTAACTAAGCCAAAACTCAAAGTTTAAAGGGAGGACATTGAGAAAACTTAAAAATTTAGGTAGTAATTTGACCAGCATACTCCCCCCCCCCACCAAAAAAAAAAGGAAAAAAAAAAAAATTCCATGCATTGTGATTTGCCTTGTGGGAACTAGGTTAACTAGGGGTATCTATAATTGCCCTTGTCTGTTTCTCAATATGCAACATGTTGCCTAATGAACTTGTCCAGAGTTCTGCATGAATCGACCAACTACACTTACAACAAACATCAGACCTGGTCTGTAGTCAAATAAATCTCAAAAGTAGGCTTTTTCTTGGCCTATCAGACAATTTGCTAAGGTCCTTGTATTTGATTTTTGATTGTTGATACGTTTACAAACCAATTAGCATACAAATTCTACAAATACACTAAACACAACAATCTTTTCCTTGACAGGCAAAGTCTTTGAATTTTTTTCTTATTATTCTATCCTTGTGTTTTTTTTTTTTTTTTTTTTTTTTAAAAAAAAAAAGGATTTTTCCTAACAAGATGAGGGTTAAAGTAGACAGGTATCTGGTAAATAGCTATCATTTATAAATATCCCTAACCGTATATAATATGGTACAAAGGTCTGGACTTACCTTCTCAAAAAGAAATGGCACTGCCCATTTGAAGAAGATGAGAAGAAGAATTATTGTGATGACACAAATCATTAAAGCTTTAATCCACCATGAAAGAGATTTAAATCTTGCTTTTGTGTGTGGTTGCATTGAATCATGTTCTGCTATTCCTGAGTCACTTGACCCGACAAGCCTCACAAACTCACTGTCTTCCCTAACATTCTGCACAGAGTTGATGCTAGGGTCTCCCAGCTCAGCTGAACTCCGCATCATTTTTGTTCAAAGAGCTGTTCAATGATGGAAGAGTGTAAGCACATGCCCAAAAAAATAAAAAAATAAATAAAAAATCACAGGCAAAGGCAGCTTAACTTTAGTGTGATACCAGAAATCCTATCCCTTCCCTTTACTACTCCAGTCAACAAGGTCTACTGAAACAAATTTAAAGGGCCCTTACATCGTTGAAAAATGATAGTTAATACTGCATAACAACTTGCCTATTGATTATTGTTAAATGTTAGTACTCTCAAATGCTCTCTTTAACCAGCATGCCTTTGTAATCCTCCTCACATGTTCACCAGCAGTTTCTCACCCACCCTCTCCATTTGAGAAATAATATCAGATATTCAATCGTTTTTCCAACTTTGCCTCTATCAGACTCATTTGATGTTAGTGTGCCTCTGCTGCTCTTGTCAGCCACTTAGGTCATCTCTTTAGGATTAGCTAAAATTGACTTCCCTTATTCAATTATGTCCCAACCAACTAATTGTCACAAAGCTAAGCTGTAAGTTTTGGGCATTAACCTCTATGTCAGACGGGAAATTGAGAAAATCACTGCACAAAAATAATCAATTAATTAATTAAGAATAAAAAGCCAAATGAGAAAAGCACGAGATAAGGCAAAAAAAAAAAAAATGTTCAAGGAGAAGGATTTTGCTATACATGCGTGCATGCAAGGGTTCCAAGGTCGTGCTGCCATTTTTGAAATCTGCAAGTCACTAAAATTTTGGTAAAGGACCCACTATTGGATTTCCCAGAGTCAAATGAAGATTTGAAAAGGGGTTATAAATCGTAAATCAGACCCTGAGACTGTTTGGATGATCCCAACCAGCATTTTCTTACGGATTAGATCTCAGATACTGAATGGGAACAAGTTATTAAAATCCTATGCTGTGACAATATTATTGTCCGGAACAATCATCGTAGCACAAACCAACATGGACAATCAAAACCATAAATGTGTACTTTTAGATATCTTGTCAAGTTTGCAACCACAACTAATTATGTTATATATTGTCTATGATGGCTGAAAAAGCTATAGACATGGAATTGTTTCTTTTATCCATATGACACACAAAAGATAAGTGCCAAAAATCACCTCAACTAAGGCACCTGAAGAAACTATATCAATGCTCTATCCTATCTTGGAATATTGCAGAGTTAACATATTAGTTTGAATTTGGGACAAATATTAAGTACAAACTTTTCAATGTAAAACATAATATTATAATGTCCAATTCAAAAGAATTCCATGCAAGCATGAGTTTGTTAACTATCGGCTTTCATATGTAACCATATATTCTAACATAATCTAATGTTGCTTTTGTCAAAACTTAAATAAATGTAGACAGCAGTCTTGATCAATTTATCATTTTCTTCTTGGATGGTATTCTTCTGTTTCGTTTCACATATGAAATTCAATGTATCAACAGTGATATGCTGCCATCACCCTCCTGATAGAAGCAAAATGAAGCCTAGACAACCTATTAAGATGAGGAAAGGAGGTGAATAAAAGCGAATCCCCATTCCACTAACACGAGAGCCATCCTCTCCATTTGAATTTTTGTGTAATAGATGCACTAGTTGACTCTTATTAGGGAAACAAACGTTAAGACGCTTGTAAGGCATCAATTTTATTTTTTCAAACTCAACAAGATTCTATTTTCCAATATTTAGGAAAGCGGACTGGACTGGCCAATCAGACTGGAAAAACCCGAAAACAATCACCTGGCCGGTCTGATCAGGCTCTAAAAACCAATAACAACAGAAGTGGACTAAAAACAACAAACTGGTTTCAAACTAGTGAAAACCAGTCAAACTGGTTGATAACCGATCCGGTTTCCTAGAGGGAAAAAGACAAAAGTTGATATGAGATGGCAATAAAGGGGGCCTTCACAAAATCTTAAATATTTTACCAGGAAAGAAAGAATTTTATCAAATTTAAAATACACGCTTCTCCGATTGATTTAACCAACTACTCTCTCTCTCTCAGTTATATCTCTCCCTCTCCCCTCTCTTTCGTTCTGATGAGGGATTTTTTTTTTTTTTTTTTGGGCAATTGTAGCACTCAAACTGTCTCTTTCATGTTTATCTCTCTCTTCTCCCTCTTTAATGTGGATTGTTAGTGACAATAAACAACTCCACTCAAACCAAATCCCACCGTCTTGTAACTCCCTATGTTGATTATTTGGCCCAAACACCCAATCATATGTATATATACTCATACATATTATAAAAAAGTTATATATTATATTATTACTCGTATATACTATTATATACTTATATATTATATTTTAAATATTTTAATACTCAAATGATTCAATCATGGTCAGACCACTGAACCATAAACCAGTATCATGACCGGTTCCGGTTTTCTAAACATTACTATTTCCAAAAAATAAAAAAAAAAATATCACGTTGACGCTTTTTGGTGGGGATAATCCAAAGGAAGCACAACTGACTTGAAGAGAACTAGAGAAAGTTTCCTCTCTTAAATATTGTGAGTGTTGTAAATTTTTTCATACATAAGGAATATGTATTATATACAGAGAAGAATTGTGAAGAATTGTAGATATAGTGAACAAAGGGTAGGATCCAATTTGATTCGATTCAATACCTAATTAATTCAAATCAATTATCTGATGAACAAGAAGAAAAGCAGGACAGAAAATGCAGTTGAAGACGGAGATCAAGATGGAGTTGGAGATGGGACATTGTCGATGTTGTTGAAGAATAGATGCAATCGATTTTTAATGACTGTTGTTGTTAAGAATTAATTTTTAATTAATATATGTTAATGGATTTTGTTGAGATGCTTCAGCCTAATTGTCCTTTTAATTTGTTAGTTTTAATCTATTATTATTATTTCTAATTAAAAATTCATCCCATTGGATGTAATGGACAATAGTTTATTTTATTAAAAAAAAAAAGACTCACCCAGTACACAAAGTGCTCCCCGACTTAGTGCCATTGGATGTAATGGACAGCAGTTTATTTTATTTAAACAGTACAATTAATTTACTATTTTTTTGATTCACTATTAATCTTGTTCTTGGGGAGGATTAATGTTGTTTGTAATAAAGCTTAAAGACTTAGTATTTTAATTAAATAAAATAAACTTTTGAGTACTGTATTTTAATATATTATATATGCATTTTCTAAAAGGTACCTATATACATATTACGGAATGTTACGATTCACAATTAAAAAAATGAGCTTTTCCATCTACCATTCAGAACTCGATTTGATTACCATGGATGAGATATCTTCTACATAATCAAAAGAATAAAGCACTATAAATAATAGGTCACTCCAATCCCTACAAATATTTTTAAAGGAATGAAAAAAAAAAAAAATCTCCCCCAATAATTTGATAGGAAAATTATTAATCCTAAAAGATTCAAATACCGACTACCTTTTTTCTAATCTTATTTCCTATTTCTTGTTCGAAACCCTCATGTAAGATACTAAACTCGATTCAACCATATTTCAAGTCCCAAAGTAGCTGGAAATTAGTTGGGAATGACTTATATTAATATATTTCATCTCTATTTAGTGTCATAATAATGACACTTGAAGTAAAAGAGAAGTAAAAGAGCTTGTGCTTGTTCACCTCTCTTAAAGGGTTTTTTTGGAGGGCTTGTGCAACATACTTGATTTATATGCTATCACACTTCTCAATATAGGGATGATAAGAAGTCTTTTGTAGATGACCAAATTCTTTAACTGCTTTCACACACCTTTCATCCAGGGGTTACCACCAACTTTATTTAACAAAAATCTATTTCTAATCTTTCACTCCACTCATTCACCTCTACAGTCTCCTTTTCTTATTTGTTCATTTTTTATTAACCAACACTCATTCCCCCCTAGTAGACATTGTTATCGCCAATCTTATTGTAGTTTTGCAAACTTCTTATAATTTTACATGGAATCCTATAATCTCATGATACTCGAAGGTCCTTCTCCACTTCATCCACCTTACCCCTATCCGTTTTAAGCAATGCTTTCCTGAATATTTCCATCTTTCTTTTGCACTATACCTTTGTGACATGCCAACCAGGATATTTCCTGGTGATCTTTCAAAGTAAATTAACATCCTGAGATTGTAGTTTTGTCAATTAGACGGAATCCTAAGTCACAAAAGTTATCCCTTCAGACCTCTCTTCCTTTGTGATTTAGACTACACTTTCATCTAGATTATTATTTCAAAGTAAATTAACATCCTATGTATTACACTTCATTTCTACGAATATTAAAACCTTTTAATTTTAAAGCATTTCACAATTTTTATGGTTTTGTACTCCATCCTTATTTGCTCTTGTCAATTAGTAATATCAATGCAAATATATGTACTAAAGAATGCTAAGATATACAGGTGTTAATTAGTTCAATTAGTAAAAACTCCTGTTGTGATACCAAGATATTCCAAAACAAACATAGTCATTGGAACTGCTTTATCCTCTAATGATGGATGTGAACAATGCATCCAAAATGTGGTTTTATAGCTATAAAACAGGCGATCTGAAAGACATAAAAATTTGGAGAAATTGACAAAAATCCAAAGGGTAGTTTTGGTATTTTATACTTAAATTGTTTTCTTTATTTATTTTAGTATTGATTAAATTTTATTTTATATGTATTTATCATTCTAAATCACCAAGAAAATGTTTAGTATTTGAGTGAAAGTGAACTACCACTAGAAATAGTAATCTAAACATCTAGTAAACTACGTACTGCATATCAAGAAACATAACATACTACATTCCCATGCCCCTATCTCAACTTTTTCTGTGGGATTTCGCATTCCTATTCATGAAAAATCGCCTAGTACAGTAAGATCTACTTTTGAAAGCTAAGCCCCAATCTTCAACTCATCTTTCCTCACTTCACATGTTGTGTAAAGTAAAAATAGCTCTGTGGCTTTAACCCTTTCACAGATAGCATCTTAAGTTTTACAATGTAGCAAAGAACCCTATATGGCAAGACATTTAATTCTGGAGTCCCCTTGATTAAACTTGCAGCATAGGAAACATGTGAAATACACAAGTAGTCATTCCCCTTCAATAAGTATCATCAAATTCAATCTAAATCCTAAATAAATCACAAATTTGAGTTGCAAAACTCATTTCAACCTTTATGATCGGTTGTAAAGCATACCATCCAGCCAAAAAAGGGCATAGGTTATATATTATACATGTCAAATCTCCTTTAAAGTAAATTTTAAAAATCATTTCTTGACTAATTAAAACAAAGGTAAAGTTTATTTTGGGGAAACAAGGTGCTATAACAAAAGTATAAATTGAGTCATAATACACAACATAATAACTGATAACATTGCTGTTTATGTTTCCTGATGGTCTTCAGCAATGGGGCTTTCACAACATGTACTTTCGAGGACAAGAAAAGGGATAGGACCCAAATCAGCCAGAATTCCTTCATAAGCACAAACTATTTCACTGTTGGTAAATGGTTGTCTGGGTGATGTTGTTGGTACTAATGGTTCATCCATTTAGTAATATTTCATATACGGATGTCTGCATGCAAATATGATATGTATGGTTACAATTCCTGTGGAAACATTCTTTTTCATATAAAGTTGATCATGCATTTCAACTGATAAATTATTGAACCAAATGGATGGATTTGACTAGACAACTGATCTACCTGGCCAACATTTTGACCACTGATATTCTGCTGCAAAAGATGCCCGGGAAGGGGAATACATCCTAGAGGTCATGAAAGTATGGCATGTGAACATTAATGCAGGGCAATTTTTTGCCATTAATCTAACATAAGTGAAGGCATCTGATGCCAGCCCCATCTTACAGTATTGGTTATCTACTCCCAACCTTAAACTAGAGAAGTTACACTACTATGTCCTCAAATCAAGTTTAAACTAGGTCAAAGTGTCTACATGAGATTAAACTTGTTGTAAAATCAAAATTTTTCAATCGGGTTAATTAACTTTGGATTGGGAAAAAGGAAACTCATAAAGCCATGTATCATCCAGTTTCATCAACCCTAGCTAAAACCAACTTGCTTTAGCTGCAGCCTAAGTCATCCATGAGACAATTTTCACAATACAGAAATAATTAATAAAGGCAAAATTGCTCCATGTTCGAATCTAGGTTTGAGCACATGTATTTTGGCTAGCAAAAACCAACGTTCAAGGAAAACTACTCAAGTCCGTCACTTGTCAATAGATTTTCCATCATAGGAAAAGAAAGTTGCAGCAAAAGATTCCCAACTAATCCCCAACGAACCTTGAAACACCTGTAACGTACAAAACAATGTCTCATGGCCACCTTGTACGTCAAAAGGAGTGGTCCTCTTCATCGGGTGCTGACCTTCCAAAATTCAAGCATATCTCGAAGTGGAAGCGATGCTTACCCTAATAAACTAGCTCCTTTTTTCACAAAAACAGCACAGGAACTGTAGGCTTGAGACCAATCTAGATCCACCCATATCCAAATCACAGAAGTCAGACAAGGAAACAAAGTACCAATCTGGGTTAAGTCCTAATAAAGGGTCAAGATAAAAAAGAAGGAATATTCAGATTCATGGATACAAACAAACCGCTCTCTGAATTAAAAGGAAGACTTGAAGATTATGAGCATGGATGTCAAAAGCCGAAATAAGTTTTGAAGTGGAATCAATATGTTATACGAATAGACAGACAAGGCTTCAATGAGAGGGAACAAAATATTATACGGTATGTGTGCCCTAATTCCTTGTTAGCCTAAACCCAAATTGCAGGATGCAACAACCTCGTTTTGTCTGGAAAACTAAGGAAGCAACTGCACCTATCTTACCAGCATATCAGACATTACTCATCATGCCCCAAGTAAATTCGTTATACATTAACCCAAACAAAACCAGCGATTCCAGTTTAAGTAGAGCTTTCACTGCCTTAATCACGAAATGAAATTTCCCTCAAAATTGAAATTTGGAGAGGAAATCAAAAGACTTACACGAGTTGGCTGAGGACCCGCCACCCCGATTTCGGCTTCTTCTGCTCCAATTCCAAACTCAGCTTCAATTTCAATGTCAGTTCTTTCCCCTTTTCTTCTTTGCGGTTGGTTGGTTGGGTTGGGGGCCTTTGGCTTTACCCTTTTTTCTGTCTTCTAGAGAAAACCCATTTCTTTCCTTTTTTTTTTTCAATTTTGAACAACACGAGAAGGAGAAATTGAAAGTTGAAAAATTGAATTGAAACTTTGATGAAGGCCGAACAGAGTGACGCACGCCCGGATGAGGAAATATCAAGGGAAAGGTTTGAAGCACGTGGGACTGTTAAATCCACCCACCTGGTCCCTACCCATAAAAAAAAAAAAAAAAAAAAAAAAAAAAAAAGAATTTAAAGAACCTGCGTCTCTCCCCCGGCGTTGACTTTTCTAATTCCCGGTCTGACAATTCGCACCACCCGCATGCACTCTACACACTCTTGTTGATTTCATTAAGGTTAAAAATAATCGTTACTTCGGTTAAATTATTTTGTATTTTGTATAGACAAAAAGGACAAAAAATCCTGACTTTTATGTGTTGAAAAAAAATTAATATAAGTGTTAGAGGTGGGTTTTTACTCTATAAATTTTGATTCCTTTTAACTCGAACGATTATTTCTGGAGATGATTCAAAACCTGTAAAAAATTATCGGAGGATATTTCGAAAGAAGAGATATTGATGCTTAAGTCAGAAATAATAATTTTTTATAGAAATGAATTAGTTTGAGAGCGAGAGAGAGAGAGAGAGAGAGAGCTGGTAGTCCAGTGAATTGTGTGTCTAGTATTTGGTCTAAAAGAGTGTACCTAAATTTCAATGTGTTAAAGGCTTATATACTGGGTTGCTATAAGAATCGTGTGTTCTCGGAATGTTATGACTCTAGTTTTCTTACGAGAATATCAAAAAATCTTAAGATTCTTGTAATTAAATATTCTTTGGAGATTTAAAATCTTTATCTCTTAGAAAGTTTGATGATAATTTTTTCCTTATCGATTAGATTTCTAAAGTTTTTTTCCTTTATTTAGAGAATGTGTTTCGTGTTGATTTAGGAAATTAAGACTAGTATAAGGTTTAGTCTAATATTTTCTTTAGTGGACGAGAGTGATCGGTCTCTTAATGAGTTGTCGGTCATCGATTAAGGAAAAAAAGACATCGGTTCGGGCTCGCTGAGTGCTTCTACCAATCGGTTAAGTTGCCATCGTTTGGAGTTGACCATGGGGTCAACTTACGCCTACTATTCGGAAGGTAAATCCCTTATCATGGCCAATAGGAGAGTTTCACTATGAGATTTCAGGTTTTCGGGTACTACCCCGATGGGACTTTGGGCATGTCTTATCATTTTCCTCCGACTCATGATGTCGTTTTGCGAAAAAGGTGCCATGAGTGGCAATTGTTCATCGGGAATTGGAAGGTGCCAAACTTTCAATGCAATACGTATTGTTTTGAATTATGTGGATCATCCTTTGTACGCTTCATATGGCATAGAATTAAAATGGGTTGTAGGCGAACACCTTTCTTCTTTAATTATCTCAATTTCTAAAGGTTCGTCACGTATTCCACCCTTTGAATAAGTGATATGTTTTCATAGGAAGTTGAAGAGATTTAAGTCCATTTATTGTGCGTGAATCTCATCAAACCATTCAATCTATTCAGTGATTCGCAAAGATTCCCTTCTTCCCTTGTGACTATAAATAGAAGTCGACCCCGCATTGCCTCAGAGAAAGTAAGCATGTTCCTCTCATTTTGTAAATTATTTTCTTCTGAGAGTTAGCTTCTTTGAGAGTTCCTTCGATGGGGGCCTTAGGTTGCAATGCTCAATAGTGTAGATTGTTTCTACTGATACAAGGTCTCGTCAAAAATGGAACCACAGACACGAGGTCTCATCATGTCGTTTGATGTTCGAATGCCAAGATGGGCTCTGTCAATGTTCCCATCAAGGTTCTCAACTTCAGAGGAAAGTTTTAGAAACGCTTTCACTCTAGGTTGATTTTTTCATTTGGCTTGCGTTTTTTCGGATTGGACGACTAGGGGAGTCAGTTGAGTGTATGGAGCTATAGATGGCAGAAAGTTTGAATCCTGATGCATTCTCACAGTTTCATCATGAATGTTTCGTAACCTCCTCTACTCGCTTTTCTACAGTCTTCTTGTCCCTGTTAGGCTGCAGAAATTTTTTAATTCTTTCTTCCGTTTTTTCTTTGTACGATTTTTGTATTTTCTAGGTGGTCGAATGGCCTCTTTGTTCGTGAACAATACTATAATTTTCTTATATATTTCTATCGATGTAATTGGTCTATCTAGGAGACTTGTAAATCATGCCTATTCATGTAATTCAATATGCATTTATCATATGGAAATAAAAAGTAATTTTGTTTCACTTACTTGTTGATTTCTGCCTTCGATTGAATTTCTACCGATAGTGGTAGGGCATTCGGCCGAATGATGTAATTGTCAAAATGATCGTGTAATTGGCTTATCGTACGGGAGGAGGGATAATCACAAACACGGATAAATGTTGATCGCCTTTGCCTAATTGGTGGAATAGAGTGTACTTAACCAGTGGATACATCCCTCTGTTGCCGATTATGTATCGACCGATGGGGGTCCATAGGAAATTTAACTATCCGGGAGTTACGCACCCAGTAATCTATTGCGTTCATTAGGAACTAAGTGATTGGATGGGTAGTATCTACCCAATTGGGAGTCTTGCCCCTTTGTTATGTTCATAGGAAACGACCGATAAGACGAGGCCATGCCAATCCGACTAGGAGTTACATCCCGTATCAGCGACATGCTTTGTTCGATAGGGAACAACCAATAGGAATGAGTCATTTTTACCCATCTGGGAGTCAAGTCTCTTATTAATGGCACACTTCGTTCGATAAGAAACAAATGATAGGAATGGATCGTGCTTACCCATCTGAAAGTTAAGTCCCTTATTGATGGCACACTTCATTCGATAGGGAACAATCGATAGGAATGGGTCATGCCTATCCGTCTGGGAGTCAAGTCCCTTATTAATGGCACACTTAGTTTGATAGGGAACAACCAATAAGAATGGCCCATGTCTACCCGTATGGAAGTCAAGTCCCTTATTGACGACACGGTTCGTTTGATAGGTAACAACTGATAAGAAATCGATAGAAAGGAAACGATAAGAACCCATCGATAAAGTAATCAAAAGAGAAAAGCACAAGGGCCTTACTTAATAGGAGGTTCTTCCGACCGCAACGAGTGATATGACTCACTGGTAGTAGATACGTAGATTTTTGGCATTTAAAGTCTTGGGCACAGCTAATCCATCTAGCTTGCTAAGATGATACATCCCTGGGCAAATAACAAAATGTATCTGTTAGAGACCTTTCCAATTTGGTGATAGCTTACCCCCCGGGTAGAGGTTAGCTAGTTGCTTTTACCTTCCTTAGGACCAGTTCCCTAGGCTTGAACGTTCGATTTCTGACTCTTCAATTATAATACTGAGCCATCTATTATTGGTATGTAGTCATCTGAGCTAACATAGATTCTCGTAACTCTGGGAGTAAATCTAATCATTCTTATAGAGTATACTCATTTCTTGCTGTGTTATATTGAGTTACTCGGAGCGAATGAATTTCTGTCTCCACTAGTAAAACTCGCTTCCATATGTCAAGCCGAATGGCGTTTCGCTGATTGCCCTTCGAGGTGACCAGAGAATATTGTAAAGCTCCTCCACCCATCATCCCTTGCCTTCGTCTAGAATCATTTTTAGCCCTTACTCATCCTGTTAGTAATCTCAGCAAGTCCATTAGTTTGTGGATGAGCGGCTGATGAGAATTGGTAATGGATTTCCAGTTTATAATAGAACTTTTGGAAGCTAGTGTTGTCGAACTGCGTCCCATTGTACGTGATGAGGATGTAGGGTATATTGAACTGGGTGATGGTGTGAGTTCATACGAATGATTTGGTCTTAGCTACTGTTATCAAGGCTACAGGCTTGGCTTCCACCCACTTGGTGAAGTAATCGATGGCCACTATGAGGAATTTCCACTGTCCGGAGGTTGGTGAGAACGGTCCAAAGATGTCCATTCCCTATTGGGTGAATAGCCAGAGGCTTGTTATGTGACTGAGCTCGATCAAGGGCAGTTGCGACACCGAAGAGAAACGTTGGCACTTGTCACACCTCTTGGCATAATTGTCGGAGTCGGCTTTTATGGTCAGCCACTAAAACCCTTGGTACAAGGCTTTATGAACTAAATTCAGAGTCCCCAGGTGATTGCCACATATCCCTTCGTGGATCTCTCGGAGGATGTAATCTCCTTCTTTGGGGGTTAAGCAGCTAAAGTATTGGTGAGTAAAAGACTTTCAGTAAAGATTCCCATCGATGATTACGTAATAGCCAGCCTTCTGTTTCAGTTTTGTTGCTTCCAACGACGAATCTAGCAGATAGTCATATTTTAGGTATGCTTCTATGGGATCTTTCTAACTGGGACATTGGTTTGCTGTAAGGACCCTTTCAGGCTCATCGATACTCGGGTAGGTAGGCTTTCAATATAGAGTGTTCGGCTAAAGGTGACTGAATCTAAACAAGCTAGCTTAGAGAGTGTCTCAGCCCATGCGTTCTTTGATCAAGGGATCTATTGGATGTCAACTTTGTCTAGTTGTCTCATTGTTTCATGCAGTTTGCTTAAGTACTTAGCCGTGATCTGGTCTTTAGTCTCATAAACACACTCAATTTGTTTAACAATTAGTTAGCTATCGATAAACACTTGGATGCTTCGGGTCCCCATGTTAGTCACGATTCGGAGTCCCGTTAACAAAGTTTTGTACTCCATTTGATTATTTGTGGCCCTAAAGTCAAATCAAAGAGTATATTCTCGGCCTTGAAATTGTCTAGGCCCATTAATATGAGTCCAGCACCACTCCCTAAGAAGTTTGAAGATCCATCAACATGTAATGTCTAGTTAGGTAGTGATCACTCGTCAGGGCTATCGATAGACTCATGTTCAACTTGGACCAGAAGGGTGCATTCAAGAATAAAGTCTGCTAGAGTTTGGCCTTTGATCGCAAGTCTTGACTAGTATTGAATGTTAAGTTAGCCCAACTCCATACTCCATTTGATGAGGCAGCCGTAGGTATCCCTTTTTTGAAGAATTTGTTTCAAAGGTTGGTCGGTGAGCACCATGATAGTATAAGCTTGAAAGTATGGTCGAAGGCGTTCGGCCGAGACAACCAGAGCATATGTTATCTTTTCAATCGATCGGTAGTTGATCTCAGACACTTTGAGTATTCAACTGATATAGTAAATCGGCCTCTGTACGGTCGACTCTTGCCTCATAAGAACAGAGCAAAGCACTCGGTTAGAAATAGAGAGGTATAAGTATAAGCTCTCACCAGGAGTAGGACGAGATAGCAGTGGGGGTGACGTGAGGTATTCTTTAAGCTGCTCGATGATCGTCTAACACTCGGGCATCCATGCAAACCTTTGGGACCTTTTTAAGGCGTCGAAGATGGATTTGTACTTTTCTCCAACCTTTGACATGAATCGACTCAAAACCGATATTCTATTGGTGAGGCATTATACCTCCTTCAATGTTTGGGGTGGTGACATGTCCAATATGACTTATATCTTTTCAGGATTTACCTCGATCCCCCGGTTGGTAATCATGAAACCCAAGAATTTATCGGACACAATTCCGAAAGTGCGCTTTGCCAAGTTTAGCCGTATGTTGTAGCATTCTAATATTTGGAAAGTTTTTTCAAGATCGGCAACATGAGCTTCTATATTGGCGCTCTTGATAAGCATGTCATCAATGTATGCTTCTATGTTCTTGCCGAGTTAATCTTTGAAGATTTTATTGGCCAACTACTTGAAGGTCGTTCCAGCATTCTTCAGACCGAAGGATATAACCCGGTAATAGTACGTACCAAATTTTGTAATGAAACTTGTCTTTTCTTCATCTTCTGGTGTCATTCGTATTTGATTATAGTCAGAATAGGTATCCATGAAACTCAAGAGTTTGTGGCCCAAAAAGTTGTCCATCAACTTTCAATATTAGGAAGCGAATAACTGTCTTTTGGACACGCCTTGTTGAAATCAGTGAAGTTTACATACATTCTCCATTTACCGTTGGCCACCAGAATCATATTGACTAGCCACTCGGGGTACTTAACCTCGAAAATGAATCTAGCAGTCAATAGTTTTTGGACTTCTTCTTGAATGGCACACTGGCAATCCAGGGCAAATACCCTTTTTCTTTTATTTGACTGGTTTGTAATCGGCATTAACGGTTAACTTTTGGACTATGATCGAATGGTGAATACCTGACATGTTTTCGGGAAACCAAGCAAAGACTTTCGAATGTTGATGTAGATAGTCTATAATTGCTTCTTGTAAAGGTGTTGGTAAGTTAGCCTCAACTCGAATGTTTTGATTAGGATCATCAGTCGGAGGGATCTCAACCACTTCTTCCATAGGATCATGTTTGATCGTTGGCTCAACATTGTCCCTAAACTCTAGGTTATCGATCGAAAATTTCTCTTATCCCCCATCGGCCACGAGAAAGGCATAGAGATCAGGGTCACTATGAAGAAAGACGATTCCTTCTGGTATTTTAAACTTGATCTTTATATGTCTCGTACTAGGTAGTGCCTCCAATTCATTTAGACTAGGACGACCGATGATGGCATTATAAAGGGAGAACAATTTCACCACATGGAAGACGACTTTGGCAATTGTGTGGTTAGGAGGAATTCCCAAAATTATAATGAAGGAGATGACACCTTCTGGATAGATGCATTTATTAAAAAGTCCTTTGAGGGACCAAGAAGGAGTTTAAAGATGGGACAAGTTGAAGGCCATTTACAAGAAGGCGTCCCAAGTGAGAAGGTCACAGTCTACTCCTTGATCTATGAGGACCCTCTTGACAATATAAGACTCTACTTTGATGGTGATAACCAATAGATCGCTTCAATTGAGGTCAATTATGATTAGATCATCATCGTCGAAGCTAATAATTGGCCTCTTTCTCTTGATGGCCACCATATTCAGAATAGTCAATGAAGATAGATGATACGTTGGTTTAGGGAATTGGCCTGTCTTTTCTCACAGATGGCATCAATCTATTGGAGGTGGGTTTGACTCCACAAATTCTGACTTTTTTTTTACTCAAACGAATGCCCTAGGAGATAATTCAAAACCTGCAAATGACTACCGGAGGATACTATGATGAGGGGAGGTTTCGACACTCAAGTTAGAAAGAGCAGTTTTCGATAGGAATGAAGTAGGCTGAGAGCGAGAGAGAGAGAAAGAGAGAGAGAGAGAGAGAGAGCTGGTACACTACAAAAAAACAAGAATTTAGCGATGAAATTTTACAACGAAAAATATTCGTCGGAAATCTGCCACAAATTTAGCGACAAAAATATATTTCGTCGCTAATTAGCCACGACTTTAGAAACAAAAAAGTATTCGTCGCAAATTTTGCAACAAAAAATATTTTCGTTACAAATTTCGTCGTAAATTTTTGATGAAAATTTTTTGATGCAAAATTCGTTGCAAATTTGCGACGAAATAATAAATTCGTTGCTAAATTTCTAACGAATCCTAAAATTCGTTGCTAAATTTGCGACGAATTTATAATTCGTCCCAAAATTTGCAACGAAATAAACATTCGTCCCTAAATTTGCGACAAATAAATTATTCGTCCATAAATTTGTGACAAATTTATCCAATCGTCCCTAAATTAGGGACGAATTTTTTTTTTCGTCCCTGAATCAGGGACGAATTTCTTTTTCGTCCCTGAATGAGGGACGAAATTTTTTTTCCGTAGGGACGAATTTTTTTTTGCGTATACTTCACAAACAAATGGGAGGTTGGCGGATATCTTCATTGGATGAACCATGCACGTCATTAAATTAACATTCACCACTGTTTTAATTTTGCATAGAATAGAAATGATAAAATTTTCATAATTATTCACGATTTTTAATGATTTATGAATTCTTTTTAATATATATGTTAACAGAGTGGTCGAATCTCTATCAATGAAAGTAAGAAGGTTTATTATGAATTATACAACCACCCAGCACATAGCATGCGTTTGATTTCTATATAATTTCCCTCTTAACCTGTGCTTCAAGCTAAATGAAGAGTTGATTTTCACTTCTAATTTTTGTTATTTAAAGTTTTAAAAAAAATTTGAAGTTTAATCTAATTTTATAAAAAATATAAATTTATAAATCAATAAAGAAGAAGATATTTGAAAGTAAACTCCACATAATTTGTAAAGTTCTAAAAAATTTATTTTCCATTGCCGTACAATAATCTAATTGTGTCATTTTTAAACGTGAAGGGTTATTAAAATTAAAGTGGGATTCACCGTGATAGCCTTTTTAGGTAAGTATGCTCCTACACCATCCCATATAATATTAACAAATTTTATAATCTTGATCGAAAAATATTTATAATCTTTATAACAATGCCAAATATCAAATCTTTCTCCACCGAAAAATATTTATAGTTTTACTTATATTAGTTCGCGTGATAGATTGAAAACTTGGAATATCATACCACTTATTGTAAATTATTTTTATTTTTATTTTTAAAAATAAAAAAGCTATCTGATTTAAATTTTTTTGTAATTTTTATTTTTGTCCCTGAATCAGGGACGAATTTTATTTTCGTCCCTGAATCAGAGACGAATTAATTTTTCGTCCCTAAATTCGTCCCTAAATTTGCGACGAATTTGTCCATTTGTCCCTGAATCAGGGACGAATTTTTTTTTCATCCCTGAATCAGTGACGAATTTTTTTTTCGTCCCTGATTCAGGGACGAATTCTGGGACGAATTTTTTTCGTCCCTAAATCAGGGACGAATTCATTTTTCGTCCCTGAATTAGGGACGAATTTAGGGACAAATATATTTTGTCCCTAAAATCTATACTTCACACATTCTCTTTCACTCTCACTCTCTCACTCTCACTCTCACTCTCACTCTGTCTCTCGCTCTCTCCCTCAGTGGTTCTGCGAAGGTGGTTACGCGAAGGTGGTTCTGCGAAGGGATGGCGGAAGGGATGCCGGATCTGCGATGGTGGTAGGTAATCTCTCTCCCTCTCTCTCTCTCTCTCTCTCGGCCGCAGGCTGTAGAAGCCAGATCCGGCGGCCAAGCCACCGGATCTGCACTGTAGAAGCCAGATCCAGCGGCCAAGCCGCCGGATCTGCCCTTCTCGGCCGCTGGCCCCTGCGCTGGCCAGACTCGCGCAGGGGCCACTGGCCCCTACGCTGCCCAGCCTCGCACAGGGGCGCGGCCCCTGCGCTACCCAGACTCGCGCAGGGGCCACTGGCCCCTGCGATGCCCAGCCTCGCGCAGGGGCCACTGGCCCCTGCGCTGCCCAGCCTCGCACAGGGGCCACTGGCCCCTGCGCTTCCCAGCCTCGAGCAGGGGCGCGACCCCTGTGCTGCCCAGCCTCGCACAAGGGCTGCTGGCCCCTGCGTGCGTGTCCCATGGGTTGGGCCATTGCACGGCCCTGGGTAGGCCCATTGGGCCCGACCCGTTGTAGCCCCTTTTATGCAAAATTATTTTAAAAAAAATTTTTGACAAATTTTATTTATAAAATGTTTTTATTTTATTATTTTAATAATATATTAATTATTTATAATTGTTTTTGATGTGTCAAGATTTGCGATTATCGAATATTTGGATTGGAAGCTGTTACTGCTGTTGATATCTGAGCCCATCGGTGAATTATTATTTGGTGGTGAGAAAAGTTTTAATTTGTATTGTAATAATTGGAAAATGCAATTATGTAAATTTGTATGTTTGTGTTGTTTTTATTTCTATATTAGTTTTTTTTTTTTTGTATTTAGTGGTTGATCTAATGATATGTTTGGATTTGTTAATTTTAATTTTTTATATAAAATTGGAATCAAAAGTGTTGATCATTGATTAGGTGAAACATTATGTTAACAATAATCTGTAATTTATAGTAAATCTTATTTCGATTAGTTAAATAATCAATATTGTTAAATGTTTAATAATTTATATTTTATTTGATTATATGATAATATTTAATGTTATTGTAATAATTTAGTTAATTTGTTTGATATTAATTAAGTTAATAATATTATTTATTATTATATTCAATTTTTGTTAAATTAAGGTTATTATTATTGATGATGTTAAGTTGTGTTAAATTTAATGTTACTTTTATAATATTTAATTTATACTGTGAGATTAATGTTAAATTTTTATGCGATCAACGTTATTATTTATTATTATATCAACTTAGTTGTGATTAATGATGATTTTATTATTGATGATTTAGTAGTTTTTATTAATATTTTAAAAATTTTGAATTTGGAGACAGGAAAAATGCAGAACGAAAGAAGTTGGATGTATAAAAAAAACTTATTTGATCGTCGGGGTTTAACTGATGAGTTTATTTTTGGGTTGGAACAATTTTTATATTTTGCTTGTAGTCATGTTGATTTTATGGATGGGAATAAGCTAAGGTGTCCGTGTAGAAGGTGTCGTAATGGTAAATTTTTTCAGTGTGACAAAGTTAGGGAACATCTTTGTAGATTTGGTTTTATCCCGAATTACTATAATTGGACATGTCATGGTGAACCGTTCATTTCTGATGAGGAGTATGGACGAAACAGACAATTCTCAGTTAGTGGGAATCCGAGTTATTATGATCAATTGAATCCATATCAGAGGATGGTAATTAATGCAGCGGGTTCGAATTTTGTTCCCGAACCAAGCGCTGCAAGTTCTAGTTTTGCTCCAACATTTGAACATGAGTATACTAGTTATGCATCACCATTGGAGGCGGTAGAAGTACCAGGTGTTGATGAAAATGTGAATAATGAATCATCTCTCCAATTTCAAGAAGTGTTAAGAGCTGCAGATGAACCTTTGTGGGCTGGTTGTGACAACCACACTAAGCTATCTCTAACCGCAAGACTGTTGAATGTCAAGGCAGAGCATAATGTGTCTGAGGATTGTTTTAATGATTTTGTTCAAGTTATTGGAGAAGTATTGCCGCGTGATCACATTATGCCCAATGATTTCTACAGTATGAAAAAGCTGGTGAAAGAATTAGGTCTTCCGGTGGAAAGAATTGATGTTTGCATAAATGCTTGTATGCTATATTGGGGAGATGATAAAGATGCAGATTTTTGTAAATTCTGTAATCAATGTAGATATAAGAGTACTAGGAGGTCGGGTCGTAATCAGCGACGTAAATCATACAGGCAAATGTTTTATTTGCCTTTAACTCCTAGGTTACAAAGGCTTTATGCATCCGAGACTACTGCTGAACACATGACTTGGCATGCAAATCATGAAACAGAAGATGGGTTAATGTGTCATCCTTCAGATGCAGAGACGTGGAAATATTTTGACAGAACATATCCTGAGTTTTCCAGAGAGACTCAAAATATTAGGTTAGGTCTCTGTGCTGATGGATTTGCTCCATTTGGCAAATCAGGAAGAACTTATTCTTGTTGGCCAGTTATCTTAACTCCGTATAATCTTCCACCCGGTATGTGTATGAAGACACCGTATATGTTTTTAACATTGGTCGTGCCTGGCCCGCAAAATCCGAAGAAGTTAATAGATGTTTACATGCAACCATTGATTGCGGAGTTGAAACAACTATGGGATGAAGGTGTTCCTACATATGATGTTCATACTAATCAGATGTTTGTAATGAAAGTTGCTCTTCTTTGGACCATAAATGACTTTCCGGCTTATGGTATGTTATCGGGATGGAGTACCGCTGGGATTTTAGAATGTCCAATATGTATGAAGAGATCAAAGTCATTCAGATTGAAATATGGGAAGAAAGCGAGTTATTTTGATTGTCATAGACAATTTTTACCGTTAACTCATAAATTCAGAAGAAATAAAGAAGAATTCACTAAGAATAGAATTGAAAGAACACCTTCTCCATTGAGATTAACTGGTGAACAAATTTAGCATAGAGTCCTTAACTTTCCATCTGTTATTGAAGAGCCACATGGTACAACATATGGCTATGGTCATTCGCATAAATGGACTAAACGGAGTATATTTTGGGATTTATCATATTGGAAGAGTCATTTGGTTCATCATAATCTTGATGTAATGCATATCGAGAAGAATGTCTTTGATAATCTGATAAATACAGTGATGGATATCACTGGAAAAACGAAAGACAACTTGAATGCAAGAAAAGATATGCAACTCATTTGTAAACGACCCACTCTTGATGTCAATGAAAGTAGTAGGGGACCAAAACCAAAGGCAGTTTATACATTGAGTAAGGATCAGAGACGGATTGTTTGTGAATGGTTGAAATCATTGAGGTTTCCTGATGGTTATGTCTCAAATCTTGGAAGATGTGTCGATTTGAAGGAATGTAAGTTGATTGATTTAAAAAGTCATGATTGTCATATATTTATGGAAAGACTAATTCCTATTGCTTTTAAGGAACTATTACCAAATTTTGTTTGGGGTGCCATTACGGAGTTAAGCATTTTCTTTCATGATATTTGCTCGACAGTGTTGAGACATTCACAGATGGAGAAGTTAGAGAGAGAGATTCCAATCATTTTGTGTAATTTAGAAAGGATATTTCCACCGTCATTTTTTGATTCCATGGAATTATTTTGGTTCACTTGCCATATGAAGCGAAAGTTGGAGGTCCTGTCCAATTTCGATGGATGTATCCATTTGAAAGGTGAGTTTTTCATCTTTTATATTTCGTTATTAATGCATATAAAATTACTAATTTCATTACATATAATTTTCTAATACATTTTGTTCTATTACAATTAAATTCCTATATCATTTGAAGAAGAAAGTGAAAAATAAGGCATGTGTTGAAGCCTCTATTGTCAATGCATATATTGTGGAGGAAGTAACAACGTTTGCTTCATATTATTTTGAGCCTCACGTTCAGTACAAGAGGCGGAGAGCGGAAAGAAATGATGAGGGTCCTGTTGATCCCAATTTGAAGTCATTCTCAATTTTTAACTACCTTGGTCGACCAAGTGGACCATGTAAGCGTAGATACTTAACTGGTCAAGAATGGCGGGCAGCCCACACATATATTTTACTGAATTGTCCAGAAGTGACGTCATATTTCGAGTTAGTATATATTTCCTATTTTATGTATTTCTTATGTCGTAAATTGTTTCTGTTAAAATTTATTTTCTTTGATGGTAGGATTTTTCAAAACGTATATTCTGAACTTTCGACACATGAGTTTGATCGTTTCTACGATGAAGAATTTGCACCATGGTTCAAAAAATATGTAAGTACACTATAAATTATTTAAATATTTACTTTAAAACATATTAACATATTTATTTGACTTTAGGTCCATGATAATCAATCTCAAGTTGATCAAGAATTGTTAATCCATCTGTCATGGGGTCCAAAATCAATGGTACGAACTTGGCCAGCATATTTCATAAACGGGTATAATTTTCATACTGAAGAATATGGGATGGGAAAAACAACAATGAATAGTGGGGTTTGTGCTCAGTCATCCAATGATGGTGGAGGTCAAAATGATTTTTATGGTTTGTTGGATGAAATCGTAGAGGTAGAGTACCCTGGTCCAAAATTACGGATTGTTTTATTTATGTGTCGTTGGTTTGACCCTGTCAAAGGGATAAAAGTGCATCCACAGTTTAATTTGATTGAAATAAATCATAAGAAATTGTATAAGAGATATGAACCATTTGTGTTGGCACAACAAGCGATTCAAGTATTTTATGCTTCATATCCTAGTTTGAAACGTGACAAAATTGATTGGTGGGCTGTTTGTAAAACGAAAGCACGAAAAAAAATTGAGGAGCATTGGGAAGACATAGCATATCAACAAGAAGAAGTTGCCAATACATTTCAGACCGAGGAATATAATATTCCAACGTTACGAGATCCCAGCGGAGTAGTGATAGATGTGGATGCAAGTGAAATTCATGAAGAAGACGATGAAGAATCTAATTTTGAGACAGATGATGAGGTTGATGAGGATTGGGATGATGAGGATGAGGATGTTGATGATAATGATGTTGAAGAGTCTAATTTTGAGACACATGATGAGTATGAGGATGAGAATGACAATGAGGATTTTGATTTTTGATGACGGGTAAGTTTTGTTCTCTTAATATAATAAAAATCGGATCTTTATCTTGATATATGATAATCTTTTTTTTTAGTGCGTAAGTTAGTTTACTTTTAATTTGTAAATTTCGTTACTCAATTTGTTAACTATTTACTGTCTCATTCTTAAATTTATATATTTGATTTGTTAATGCATTATCTTTTTTTCTATAGGTCATTACAGAAGATTTGTTGACATATTGGTGTCTTTTTCGTCGCATTTAATTTGTCAAATTAAATATGGTAAGTTTATTCATGTTTTTTATTATACATCTGATGAACATGCAATTTTTATTTTTTATTTTTGTTAATAATATATTATGGTCGACAGTTTCGACGTGGTGGTCATAGACGAAATTCTGATGGAAGATCACACTCTTCACCATCGCAGTCCGCTTCAGTACCTTCGCAATCTCATTCCCTCGCCGGTAATATACCTTCGCCTCCCCCTTTTGTTGCAGGTCCTTCGCATTCACAACAAATGGCTAGTAATGAACCTTCTCCAGTCCCTTCGGTGGAACACTCGTATGCATATAGGGAAGACAATCGAGAGTTGATAGCCCCTTACGGAGATTCGTAAGTACAAAATTTTAAAATTTCATATGTATTATTTCTTTTATTTATAAAACAAATTATTCTTTTAACTATCTTGTTTATTTAACATTGTTTGTTTGAAAATTTATGATAGATTTACAAATTCTGTACATGTTATTCACGAGCTTAATAGAATCGTGAATAACCATTGGGGAGGGGCTTCGATGACTTACACAAGCACTCCGAAAGAAACAAAAGAGTTATGGTGGAGTGAGTTCAAGGTAAATTATCCTAATCAGTTTATATATAAAATTAAGTTAATAGTTTTATAATCAATTGGTTTTTTTTCATTGCAGCGAGTATTCACGTGGGACGAGACTGAAGAGTTGGAAGTAAAAAGGATTTTCAAGAAAAAATGTGGTGATCACATTCGACACGTTTTAAATCATGCGAAGAGACACGGAAAAAAGCCAAACTGCATCACCGAGCAAAATTGGGGCATGATTGTCAATTTTTGGGAATCGGAGGAGAGCAAAAGAAGGAGTGAGCAGAACAAAAAGAACCGAGCTTATAATTCAGGGGAATCGTCTGCGACGTATGCGGGAGGCTCGATCAATATCGGTGAACATAGAAATAGATTGGTAATTTTATACAAACACTAATTTTGTAATCTAATTTAAACTATTTCATTATTTCTAACAGTGTTTTTTTATTTTAGGCCAAAGAAACGGGAACCGAGCCTTCATTCATAGAAACTTTCACGCGCACATTTCAGAAAAAGGACAAGACTTGGAGCGGGGAGAGAGCTAAAGCAATTAAGATTTGTAATTTCAAAACTTCCAATTATTTAATGAATATTTTTAATGTTGATTTGATCATATTATCTTGAATATATCATAACAATGTAGGAAGATAAATTTATTAGATTAGTCTTTCCCAAGTTTATTTTTATTGTTAAGTTGATTTTTTGATTTCTAATGAATTACTTGATAGAGATTTTTTTCCCATAACTTTTAACTTATTCAATATTAATATGAATGTTTATAATTGATATTCTATATAGTCTCATGATTTATGTTACTAATTTTTTTATTTTCCTTATATATATATATATATATATATATATATCTAATCAAGATTATATGTGCTTGTATTATATTATTATTGGAAATTTATTTTAATTTTTTTCATGACAATACAGGAGAGATATGATGAGATGTCACGCAGAAGCTCGAGTGCTAGTGATGATGCTGGTGGATCTGAGCCATCTGTTGATAACATAAATACATGGCTCGAGTTGACTGGTGGAGCAAAAGGGGGTAGAGTAGTTGGACTAGGTTCTTTGAGCAGAACTTACAAATTCCCTGGTTCATCTTCTTCGACCCCACCAGCAGTCAGGGTAGAAATAAATCAGTTAAATCAAGAGGTGAGCCATTTGAAGGACTTACTGCTGCAAAGAGATCAGGAATTCAATGAACTTCAAGCAAAGCACACGCAAGAAATGAACGAGTTCCGCACGCAGCAAATGTTAATCATGCAGCATCTTTAGTTAGCCTACGCTCCAAGTCAGATTCCCCTTTCTATTTCTCCTCCTGATAATGCTTGCGATGGTGATGAAGGTGATGATTTCTTCGGTGATGATGATGATGATGATGATGAGGATGATGGTGGTGGAGGTCATACTTGAGATTGTGTACTGTTATTTGACTTACATTTTGATACTCGTTATATTTATTTTCTTGGTTATGTATGGTTATTGATATTTTAACATTTAGACTTGATGTTGATTTTATCTTTGATATTATTATTATGATTTCTTGTTGAATTTTTAATTTATTGATTTTATTGAATAGATAGCTTTATTTATGAGTATAGATGCCTGAAATTTGATATTAAAAATGATTTGAATGATTAGGTGTTAATTATGTTAGATGAGCAGGTATAAAAACAGGTTATATAGGAAAAAATAATCCAGATATATCAATAAAATTTTTAATTGTCGCAAAAATACATATTTGCCGTTAGCTACGAATTTTGCAACGAAAAAATGATTCGTCGCAAATTTGCGATGAAAACTGTATTCGTCACAGATTTGCGACGAAAAATGAATTCGTCGCAGATTTGCGACGAAAACTATATTCGTCTCAGATTTGTGACGAACATTTTATTCGTCGCAGGAATTTCATTTTCATGCCCAATGTGCGACGAAAATTAAATTCGTCGCATATTTCCGACAAAAATTTAATTCGTCGCAGATCTGCGACGAAAATCATGTTCGTCGCAGATCTGTGATGAATCCTATTTTCGTCGCAGATCTGCGACGAATCCTATTTTCGTCGCAAATCTGTGACAAAACCTAATTCGTTGCAAATTTGCGACGAAAATTTTTTTTGTGGCTAAATTCATCGCAAATTAGCGACGAATTTTGCGACAAAAAAAATTTTGTTGGAAATTTTTGCGACAAAAAATTAGTTTTTTGTCCCAAAAATTTGCGATGACTTATTAGGGACGAAAAAAAAATTGTCGCAAAATTCGTCGCAAAGTTGTTTTGGGACGAATTTTTCTTACGAATTTGTCGCAAATTTTGTCGCAAATTTATGATTTTTTTGTAGTGGTAGCCTAGTGAATTGTGTGTCCAGTGTTTGGTCTAAGAGAGCATGCCAGGGATTTCGATGTGTTGAAGGTTTATATACTGGGTTGCCATAAGAGTCGTGTGTTTTCAGAGTGTTACAACCCTAGTTTTCTAACGATGAGGGCCAAAGATCTTAGGATTCTTAAAACTAAATATTCTCTAGAGATTTAAAATTTTTGTCACTTAGAATGTTTGATGATACGAAGAGATCTTTTCCCTTATTGATTGGATCTCTAAGATTTTTTCCTTTATCTAGAGGATGTGTTTCGTATTGACTTAGAAAACTAAGACTAGTATAATGCTTAGTCTAATATCTCCTTTAGTCGACGAGAGCGATCGGTCTCTTAACGAACTGTCGGTCATCGATTAAGGAAAAGAAGACATCGGTTTGGACTTGCCGAGTGTTTCTACCAATTAGTTAAGTTGCCATCGTTTGGAATCGGCCGTAGGGTTAGCTTACGCCTGCTATTCGGGAAGATAAATCCCTTATCATGGCCGATAAGAGAATTCCACCATGAGCTTTTGGATTTTCGGGTATTGCCCTGATAGGACTTTGGGCATGTCCCGTTAACAAGACATGATGAGTTTAATGCATCATATTAGAGTTAATTTTTTATTATTATGTATAAAAATCAATTTTGAAAATATTTGATTTTATATTTTTATAGTTATAATATTATATTTTTAATATGTCATCAGAGTCATATTCCCATTTTTTAATGTGATAGCAAAGTGATATTCTAATATCTTTTAGTAAACTAGTGTCGGAACATGTACTTGAGCCAAAGCCAGCTCATTCTAAAAAAAAAAAAAAAAAAAAACCCACTGCTTTTCAAGATTATAAAAGCATCCTTTAAAATTTTATGTTCTCTATCAAGGTTTTTCTTTTCATGTTCAAGTTTTAAAGAGACTATTAAAATATATTATATATTAAAGTCAAATTAATTATTAATTTGATTTTAAAAATATTTGATTTTTTTTATTTTTATATTTTTATATTCGTAATATTATACTTTTATATTTATAACAATAAATTTTTATATAAAATCAATTTATTGTAATAATTCATTAACATAATTAAGTATTAGAATTCCTATTATTATTATTACTTTTATTTTTAACATAACATTAGAGCCATGTTCCTTTTTTTCAATATGCTATTAGAGTCATCCTCTAATATCTTTTAACATGATATTGAACCAAATTCATTTATCTTTTCTTTTAATATATACAATTAAAAATCATTATTGAAAATCATAGTTTTAAATGAATTTTTATATTTTAATGTATAATATTTAAATAATAAGTTTCAAATTTTAATATTACAATACCACAAAACTAACATTTTTAATAGTAATTTTAAAATCATCATAGCAAAATAATTTTGAAGGCTAACGGATAAAATGATTAAGGTTGGAAAGTAAATTTGGAAGGATTTCAAAATTATGTTTTTCTTTTCTTAATTATTCTCAACATCAAAATTAAAATTTTCTTAAGAGAAACAAAAGGTGGAAACTTCAAAATTAAGATCACCACCCCTCCCTCCCCACCTCCCAAGCCCAAGTTTAGAAAAATATGACTTCACCACTTGAACTTTAAGTTAAATATAAACTCTCATAACTCATACTTGGGACATGATATCACCGTGAATTGTGAACTAACCACCATTCACAAGACATCTAAAACTCAAAACATCTACTATATCATGTCATCAAATAAAAAAAAAAATCTACGAAGTGCATTTGTAGGTTCCATAAAATCATCCGTACATATCTCATGATCAAACCCAACAAATTAAAGATTCTCGGTTCATAACTTTTCATCAAAAAAAAAAAAAAAAAAATTCAACATAACTAACAAGCATAAAATATAAGTAACACTTTGCAAATGTAGTTTTCTTTTAAAATTTCCAAATATTTCCATACTCGTTGTTAAAATAGTCTTCGCCCTCTGTAAAATATTAATTAAAGAGAAGAGAGTAACACTGCATTCAATAAGTATTTTACATACTTCCCTACTAGTCCAAGCAAGTTAGAATACTATAGTATATTTGACAATATTATAATAATATTTTCATAATCATAATATTCAAAAAGAGTGGTCAACAATATTAAAAAAAAAAAGAAAAATCAAGTCATGGATGACAACTCTTATATATATATAAGGCACATGATACACCTTGTCTTCTATTGACAACCTGGATATCCAATTCTAACTATTTATCCTGTCAGATAGGTCAAACATTCATATCCTAGCAACACACTGTTAGGTGGTGTTCAAACATTCACATCAAATAGTGAAACTAATCTCGTCAATAATTAATAAGTAATTAAGAGTTCATTCAAATTATTTCATTAAATATCAATAATTAACCATGCCATATTGAATAATCAAATCGTAATGTACACAAATTCTTGTCATTATTTTTTAGCATAGTAGTTCAAAAACATTATACTTATAAAAGCCATTTTCAAAATATAGAGAATACATAAAATACTTAACTTGAACAGTGAGCCAACCTCAGGCTTAACTCAACTAACTCGTTTTGAAATCAACTCACCACCTAAGAAAATAAATCAAAAGACTCAAAACAAAACCCTAAAAACTTGATTCACACCAATAATTTCAAGAAATAAATCTTTAGGGTTCAGCTCATAAGAGAACTCATTTACGATTCATCAAAATTAATTTACTAGCCTTGGCAAATATTCTAACAATTCAATAATACAAGATTTATATGAATAATCTTTCAATTGATCCATTATAGAAGTATCTCAAACTTTCCCTTAAAACTTAAAACCCAAAAATTTTGATTTTAAATTTGCTCAAACTTATCAATATTACCTTGGCATGAAGCTCCATGATGTCCCTCATGGTTCCTCATGGTTCCTCCAAGCAATTTCCTCTTGATTGGCTTGATTAGAGTCTTAACAATTGAGATAAAAATTTAGAAGAGAGAAAGACAAAAGAGAAGAAAAAAAATGAAGTTGAATGGTGAAGGACAAAAATCGAGGCCGACTAATATTCTGTCTAGTTTGGCCCTTTAATCTATTAAGTTGTTCAAAAACAATTCCCAAGATTTCAAGAATTAACAAAATGCCCCCAAAGATGGATCTCACATTTGCCCTTCCTTACAAAAGTTTCAGTCTCAAAACTTAACATACCTTGGTTTTCAAATAATTGTAGATACTTGCCACGCATCTCTTCTTCAAGTACCCATGTAGCCTATCAAACCTCACGATTAGGCCATTAGACTTTGATGTAAGGAATAATTTGCCTTCTGTAACATCGACACTACGGTGTTCGTATATTATTTCCATTTTTGAATTTAATAAAATGATCCTCAATTTATATATATATGGAAAAATATTTAATTTTTATTGATTTTCGAATTTAGGGTATTAAATTTGAATTTTTGGTATATTTTAAAATGTTGCGTCCGTAATTCGCAGTAAATCTCATTTTTATGAAATTTATATTCTAGAGAAAAGTGGGTATATATATATATTTGTTTATGTATTAATTAATTAATTTGTAAAAAAAAAAGGGGGGAGGAAGCGCTGCGTTTTGGCCCAAAACGCAGCACTTCCCCCAAATTAGAATTAGGGCTCTTAGCCCTAATTCCCTTTCTCTCTCCTTCGTATTCTCTCCCTCTTCAGCGACCTTTCCCCTTCCCGCACCGCACCGCTGTGACCGTCCGCCTCTACCGCCATCTCTGACCACCCTATTCTCTCTCTCTCCCTTCGGTTCTCTCTCCTTCTCTCTATTCTCTTTCTCTCTCGGTTCCATCTCTCTCTATCTCTCTCTTCTCGAATCTGTCGCAACCACCACCATCGCCGCCGCTGGCTTCCTTCAACACCACCAACCACCGTAGCCCCACTCTCTCTCTCTCTACCGCCCTCTGAGTTTCCCTTCCTTTGTTTCCTCTCTAATTTGTGATCTCTCCTTCGTCGTCTCTCTCTCTCCCGTGTTTCACCGCCGCTCCACCTCGTTCTCTCCGCCACACCACCACTGCCATTCTCTCTCTCTATCCCCCTCACAGTTCTCTCTACCCTCGGCTTCTCTCTGTTTCTCCCTATCTCTCTCTCCCTGCGCGCGCGCGACTGCTCGCGCGACAACTCCTAGCGCCCCCTTTCTTCTGTGTGCGACTGCAACCCACCCTTGAGAGACTGAAAACCCTAGACTGCAACCCACTTTCACTGCAAAGGTAAGATCAAACCCTAACCCTAATTCTAGGGTTTCAAACCTTCTTAGGAATTAGGTTTAGATTTATGAAATTAATGCAAATTGGAACTTTTGCAGGCTTTGGAATGGACTGAGGAGGCGTTCGATTTAGGCTGCAAATTGTGGAATCCTAGGTGAGAGGGATTTCTAAATGCATTCAATAACTGATTTAGTTTAGGTTGGATGTAGGATGAAAAACTTTATATGTGAATTGAAAATGAGTTGAATTCGTAAGAAATGCGTTATTATTGAAAGTTTGTATGAAATGATTGAATTTAGGTCTAGAATTTGATGTAAATTGGACTGCGAAACATGTTAAAATATTGTAGATAGTATTAGAGTTTTATTTGATTGATTTGCGTAGTTTTCCTTGGGATTTGAATTGAAATTGACATGAATTAAATTAAGATTATGTAAATTCGGGAGAAATTGATAAAATTGAGGAATATTGTAAATTTAAAGTCGTTGGTGATTTGAAATGATCCTAGATTGATGAAACGGAAGTTTAGTAATGTAATTGTGCAAATATTTTGAATTTAAGGAAAATGTGTTTTTTGAAGTGTTTATATGTAATTAGTAAGGCTAAATATAGGATTTCACACGAATTGGGCTGTTCCGAATAATAGAATTATGTTAAATTGATTTGAATGATTTTTCTTAGAGTTTAATTTGACGTATGCATGAAAACAGTTGGAAATTGGGATTTAAGTTTAAGGTTATATGCAGTCTTTTTCATTTTAAGTTGCCTTGCATATAGGAAATCGAAATACAATTTTTGTATTTTGAAAATAGACTTCAATACCTTGAAAATGACATATGGGTTGAAGAAATCGGATGTGAATTGAAAAGTGTATGATTTTTCAAAGATTTTTCCAATTTGTAGAAAATTTATTTATTTGAAATTGGTTTTCGATTTTGAACGGTTTTAGGTGTTTGAATTTAGATTGGTTTGGATTTCGTTATTTATTTATAAATGGAATGAAATTGATTACATTGGAGTACATTTATAAATTAAAGAGTTTAGGGTTTGTACGAACTTAAAGAAAATGATAAACCCAGAAATTAGTTGGAAAATTGATGAAATTCGTGATTATTTGATTATGTTGACTTCTTAGAGACTCGAGGAGTCGAGTTTGGTTCGATTCGTGGTATTATTGGGGAATGCACTGCCCTCTTCCATACTGTGAGTGGGACTACGACATCTACTATTGATTGATAAATCATGTTTTACCGATTTTCAAATGACATGATTTCTATACGTGTGAAAATTGAAGTTTTGGATTTTGATAAGTATATGTACATATTTTTGTGACCATTGGAGTATCCCAACTGCTGATTTTATTGATATGCATCCATGAGTTTGATAACCGAATGTCGTGCCACCCTTTTGATATATTGACATGTTTTAATGCTTCCACTTGCATTGGCACATGGTTTTGAAAGGATTTATACGTACCATTTGGGCTGTATGCCCGGCTGATATTATGATACGATGCATGGGACTATATGCCCGGCTGATATGGTGTTGGGATGCATGGGGCCACGTGTTCGGTTGATTTGATATTGTTCCGTAGCTACGAAGGATGTCTGGTAGCGGCACCCCTTATGCCCGGATACTCTTCAGTCGAAGGTATCCGCCAGATTGTCATGGGTATGATTGTCCCAGGTTGAACCCTCATCGGGGGAGGACGTGAGTTGTACCTCTGTCTAGCACTGGGCGGGGGCATCATACACGACTGACTATTTATATGTATATCATTATTATTATTATTATTATTTACAGGCTAGTTGGAGTAGTCTGTGGCCAACATTGGGGTAGAGAGCCATTATTTGATATTTGCATTGTGAAAACCCCCAATGCGCCCGTCATTGGTCGAGGTAGACCATTGCCGGGGTTATTTATTTAGCCACTCTTCTCATGTGATTTGATACTTGGATGGATGTATATGTTATTTTCTGATGTGTGCCTTGAGATATGTTTAAAACTGCACACTGTTTTCATATACCCGATATTGTATTACATGCTTTGACACTCCAAGTTCACATGATATTGATAGCACGATGTCCTTCCCCTCACTTACTGAGTATCCTCCCATAGATACTCACCCCTCTTCTTTCCCTCCCCAGACATGATTATGGTGCTAGGGCGACGCATTTGGCTCTAAAGGATTTGATAGCTTGTTGGTGGATTTGGTATTTCTGATGGTGAAATTTAAGTTTTTAATTGAAAATATGAATTTTGCACTTTATTTCAACCCTGCGTGGTCTGGATATTGAGGTCCGTAGTTGACCGTGTATATTTTTATGGGATGACTGTAATATTTATGGACATTGTTGTGAAACTCTCATATTACGTTTGCATTGAGACATTTGTAAACATTTAAACTCTTTACTTGAGAAACTATTGTATATTATATAAAATTTAGGTCCGCTCGATGGGGCGGCTACTCATGCTCTAGTTGGGCATGACAGTAGAGGTATGTGGTTAGGACTGTTGGTGATTTACTTAGCCTGGCGTTGTTCTGGATGTCTGCTGTGGTTGATGGGTTTTGGAGAGGCCGGGATGGTTATTTGTTTTATTTTCAGGATGATTTTGAATTATACAGGTTTAAACAGATTGAATTGTACATGGGAGACCTCCGATTTATGGGAAGGTTCTGCCCGATTTTCTGTAGAAATACAGTCGGCATCCAGGGTAATGGGCAACTATTCACGATCCCGGTTTGGGGCGTGACACCTTCTCAATACTTGCTCCTTGCGATCCACGATTCGAATATGTATCTCGTTATAGATTAAATCTTCTCGAACTACTAAAGGGTAGTATTTCAATGTATGACTAGGATAAAAAACATACTTTCTCAATCGTGAAACATGAAAGACTATGAATTTTTGACAAGGTAGGTGGTATAGCTAATCGGTATGCTAGATCTTCTACTTGAGCTAAAATCTCAAAAGGTCCGAGATATCCTAGACTCAACTTCCTAATTTTTCCAAATCTCATAAATCCTTTGGTTGGTGAAACTTTAATATACACTTTATTACCATATTCAAACTCTAAGGGTCTTCATTTCAAGTTTGCCCAATTTTGCTATCAATCTTAAGTTGCTTTTATCTTTTCTTTGACTATTTTAGTTTTTCAAGAGTAGCTTGCACAATTTCTGGTCCAATGATTCTCCTTTCACCAACTTCATTCTAATACAAAGGTGATCTATACTTACATCCATACAAGGCCTCAAATGGTGCCATGTCGATACTACGATATTAGCTATTATAGTCAAAGAACTCGATTAACATCAAGTGATCTTCCCAACTACCTCCAAAATCCATGATACATACTCTTAGCATATCTTCTAATGTTTGAATAATTCGCTCCGATTGGCCATCTGTTTGTGGATGGTAAGCTGAACTGAGGTTGAGGTTAGTCCCCATTGCTTGATGTAAACTCTCCCAAAATCGAGAAACAAGTCTGGGGTCGCGATTGGATACAATATTTATTGATATACCATAATACCAAAAAATGTGATTCATACACAAGTGGGCTAGAGTATTCATTGATACCATAACACTTATTGGTATAAAGTGAGCTAATTTTGTTAATTTGTTAATAACCTCCCAAATGTTATTATTCCCATATCTCGATCTCGGTAACCCCACAACCAAATCTATTATGATATGCTCCCATTTTCACTCAAGTAAATCTAGAGGTCTTAACAATCCAGCTAGCTTTTGATATTCTACTTTATTTTGTAGACAAACGAGATATTTTGATACAAATTTGACAACTTCCCTCTTAATTTCACTCCACCAATAAGATTGCCCCCAAATCTCGATACATTTTAGTACTCTTGGGGTGAACTGAGAATTATAAGTATAGGCCTCTTGCAGTATTTCCTTTTTCAATTTAACATCATCGGGTATACATAATCGATTTTTAATCCAGACACTTCCATCCTCATGCAAGTGGAAGTCAAGTAATTGTTCTTGCCCCAAATTCTCTTTAATCTTCTTCAATTCAAGATCTTTCAATTATATGGTCTTGATTCTTTCAATCAGGGATGGTTGGGCAATTAAGGCGGGCATTACATTATCGATAGACTCTACCACTTCTAGATTTAGACTTTCCATCTCTTTGATTGGCATGACAGCCATTACTCCTAGAGTTTTCCTACTCAAAGCATCAACCACTCAATTTACTTTTCTTGGATGATAAGTGATAGTTAAATCATAGTTCTTGAGTAATTTTATCCATATCCTTTGCCTTATATTTAATTTCTTCTGAGTGAACAAATATTTTAGGCTTGTTATGATTGATGAAAATTTTGTACTGCACACCGTATAAATAATGTCTCTAAATTTTCAGAGCAAACACAATCGTCACCAATTCCAAATCATTGGTGGGATAATTTTGCTCATGTGGCTTCAACTATCAAGATGCATAAGTAATCACTCGACCATTCTACATTAGTACACACTCCAACCCATTCTTAGAGGCATCACTGAAAATAGTGAATCCTTCTAAACCCTAAGGCAAAGTGAGTATAGTTGCAGGAACTAGTCTCTTCTTTAGTTCTTAAAAACTAGCCTCATATTTTTTGGTCCATTCAAACTTCACACTCTTTTGTGTTAACTACGTTAATGACAGTGTAATAGTTGAAAACTCTTCAATGAATTTCTGGTAGTAACTCACCAATCCAAGAAAACTATGAATTTCTTGTACACTAGTTGGTCTAGACCACTCCACAATTGCCTCTACCTTCTTTACATCAATAGATACCCCTCCCTTTGATATCACATGCTCAAGAAAAGACATGCACTTCAACTAGAACTCATGTTTGCTAAATTTTGCATAAAGTTTCACTTGCCTTAAGATTTGCGATGCTTTTCTTAAATGTTCTTCATGTTTCTTCTTATTTTGAGAGTACACCAATACATCATCAATGAATACCATCACAAATTGGTCTAATTGTTCCTTGAATACCCTGTTCATTAAGTCCATAAAAGTTGTAAGAGCATTGATTAGTTCAAATAACATAACAACGAATTCATAGTGACCATACCTCGTTCGAAAAGCACTTTTGGGGATATCCTCATTCTTAATTCATAATTGATGATAATCTGATCAAAAGTCATTTTGGAGAACACCTTGACACCATTCAATTGATCAAACAAATCATCAATTTTTGGTAACGGGTATTTGTTTTTTATAGTAATCTTGTTTAATTCCCAATAATCAATGCATAACCGCATGCTACCATATTTTTTCTTCACAAATAATATCGATGCACCCCATAGTGAAATACTTGACCAAATAAACATTTTGTAAAGAAGTTTTTGCAACTACTTTTTGAGTTCCTTCAATTTTGTCGAAGCCATTCTATATGGTGTCTTGGAGATAGATTTTGCCTATGGCACCAGATTAATTTTGAAATTTATTTCTTTTTTTGGTGGTAGTCTGGGTAATTTTTTAAGAAAGACATCAGAAAATTCCTTGACCACCGGAATGTCCTCGAGTTTCAGACTCTCTTTATTGCTATTTTCAACCACATATGCCAGGTAACATTCACATCCACCCTTGATAACTTTCCATACTTGCATCATTAACAAAATAGGTAAAGACCATTTGGTAGGTTTGCCCTTGCACCCATGAAAGGAAAATATAGGTGATCTAGGAATATAAAAATTAACTACCTTCCTCCTACAGTCGATATTGGCATAATTTCTAAACAACCAGTCCATTCCCAAGATAGAATCAAATTCCCCCATATTCAACTACACCTGATTAGCTTTAAACTTTCTCTATCCTAATTCCACCACACAACCTTCGTACATGGTATTAGAGACTAAAATTTTTGCCCTTCCCCTATATTCAGCTACACTAAATTAGCCTTAAACTTTCTCTGTCCTAATTCCACCACACAACCTTTGTACATGGTATTAGAGACTAAAATTCCCCCCCAAGTGTAGCTACTCTATAAGTATCATCCAAAATAGTAAGTTCAATATTTAACAATCTAGTAATCTTTTTAGAAACAAAAGAATGGCATGCCCCACAATCAAATAAGACATAAACTGGAGTAAAGTTGATAATCATCATACCTGTCACAATGCCCTTGGCACCATCAGCCTCCTGTTCAATCATGGCAAATACCTTAGAATTAGCATTCAGCCTATTGTTGCTAGTTAAATGACTTGTACTGGGTATATTACTAGATCCTAGCATTTGTGGATTTAAAAACATCCCCCCCTGTTAGGACATTGGCTCACTTTATATTCTAATTCTCCATAACCAAAACAAATCCCACTTATCCAATGGCATTCTCCTGGATGAACCTTATGATAATGTGTACATGCTTTTGGCTTGTTGGTAGTATAAGAAGAATGTGATTCTCGTCTCTTGAATATTGTAGGGGATGGACCAAGTGGTCGAGCTGCTTGAATGATTATAGGTGTTTTTTAGCTCTCAAAACCTTGAATTCCATATTATTTTTAAGCAAGTCCTCCTCGACCTCAAGACTAATAGCATACAAGTCATCACATGTGAAGTAGCCTTTCCTAGAAATCTTAAAACAAATCCTGTTATTGAGTCCATCTTTAAATACCACAATCTTTGTAAGCTCATCACTCATTATAGAAGGTAAATATCTTCCCAAGGCTATTAATTGAGTACAATATTCTGTCACAAACATATTTGGTCATTGCTTGAAATTGTTGAACTCATAAACCATGCGAACTTGCATAGCCTATGAAAAATAGTGATTAAAAAAATACCTCTTTGAACTTATCCCCAGCTAAAGGACTGGCCGAAGACATAAGAGTAGGAGTCATTCTGTCCCACCATCTCTCTGCCTCACCTAATAAAAAGGAAGTCATCGACTGTGATTTGAGTTCTACACGTACTTGCATTAAAGTGAATCTCTTCTCCATCTAGGTGATAATAATATTTGTATATACTTGAATTATATCTTTTTTAGCATTTATTTATGTGTTTTAGAATTGATTTGAACCATATTTTATGATTTTATATTGATTTATTTTCTTGGTCATTGATTTAGGAAAAATAGAGTAAAGTTCCTATTTTCGGACTAGACAGACAGTATTCAATATTTTGACCATAACTTTTTATCTCGATGTCCGATTGAGGTGATTTTTATGGAGTTGGAAAGAAAACTTCGAACCTACAACTCTTGTGAAGACCTTAGAGGCTGGGTCAAACCAGAAGACATCCAAAAATTGAGTCGAAATTACTGCAGTGCTGAAAAACGGAAACTGAAAATGAAAAGGAAAACAAGGTGCTACAATTTTGGAATTACATTGCTAATAATTTAAAAAATTATCCAAATTGAAGAAAAGAGAATTTTCAAATATTTGGAAAGTTAAAGATCATCATCAAGCAGCAAAAGAAAGTTTTTAAATCAAATTCAAAATCCAAACTTCTAAAATAGTCCAAGTTACTAAATTTTTCTTAGGGTTTTCATTCCTATATATATGTGGCAATAGGGCAGCTCCTTATGCATGAATTTCTCTTTTATTTTTCTTATTCTTCCACCACTTTATAATCCCTAGTAGCCTCCTCCATCCCAAGAGATTTCGACCTCCATGTTTGTGCAAACAAGGGTTATAATGTTCTCCTTTATTTTTTTATTTTTCTTTTCAATGTCTAGTTAATTTTATTTTTCCAAAGACTCAATGAATTTTATTTTTTGATTAATACATGACTTGATTTGATTCTTTCTTTTAAGTTTTATTGGCATGATTGTTATTTTGATGAGATCTTATTATTATTCTTAATACTTCAAATGTTTTTAGATTCGACGTTTTGATGATTTGAGATTGAGTACATGCATGACCAATATAATTATACAAAATTAGTCCAAATAATAAAATCCATATGAAATTATGAGCATGACTGTTGGGTTAATTTCATATGTAGGGATTAAGGAAAACTTTAATTTATAGATTTTCACAAAACTTAATGCGGTTTGATTTAATCGAAATTGCATGACCATTGGGTTTCGGTTAGACAAATTAGGGATTCATTGCATGATCATTGGGTGAATCTAATTTAGAAAAATCTGTCATCATCAATAATAAATTATTAGCTAATAAATTTAACGATTAAAGAGATTTGACCGTGTAGAAAGATAAAAATAAATAAAATCGATATTCTAGAGTTTTTATCATATTAGAGTTTTATATTTTAAATCTTGTTTTTAGTAGTTTCCAAAATTTTCACCACTTGATTTGATTTGTTCAATTTAGATTAGAGTTATTCATATTTGGTAGTATAAAATATTCTCGTGGAATCGACACTTGTTCTACACTATATACAACACTCGACTAGAGTATATTTGACCGAAATAGTGATATATCTAAATCACGTAACAAATTTTTGGCACCGTTGCCTGGGATCTCTTTATATATCAACCAGGATAATCTTGTTTGATATTGGACTTTGTTATTTCTTGTTTATATTAGGGTTTAGGTTGTATAGTTGCTATTTTAGATTTTGGTTTTGAAATTTTGGTGAAATTTTTGAGAATTTTTGGGATCAGAAAAATTTTTCAGAATCAGGTTTATGTGACCACTTATTTCAATGGAGCATTCTATGCCTAAACTTCAAAATGTTCAATCTAGTATTGCGAAGCCTCCCATAGAATCAAATAATTTTGAGCTTAAACCTAGTATTATTGGCATGGTGTAGGCAGATCAGTTCAGTGACGAAGAAGCTTTTAAAGATCCACATAGCCATCTGAAGAACTTTTTGAAAATCTGTGAGACGATCAAGTTGAATGGGGTGAGCCCAAATGCCATAAAATTGTGCTTATTTTCTTTCTCTCTTAGGGGAAAGGCAAAGGTATGGCTTAACTCATTCACTCCTAATCATTTTACAAATTTGGAAAAGTTGTCTCAATCATTTTTAGCTAATTACTTTCCACCAGGTAAAACTGCTAAGTTACGTAATGATATTACTAGTTTTAGATAATTTAATGGTGAATCTTTATATAGTGCTTGGGAACATTTTAACGATTTGATTAGAAAATGTCCACATCATGGTATACCTGACTGGTTAGTTTTGCAAACTTTTTATGGCGGTCTTATAAATTCTGTGAAAATTACTATTGATATTGCAGCTAAAGGTGCTTTCATGAACAAGTCATATAATGAAGCATATGCACTATTAGATGATATGGCCTCTAATCAATATGATTGGTCTAATGAATGTGAAATTCCTAGACGAAGGGTTGTTATGCATGAGGCTGATAATTTTAACATGCTTAATGCAAAACTTGATTCATTAATTAATGCTGTGAAAACCAATCAGACCAATCCTATGCCTAATCAGGTTTATTTTTGTGAATCATGTGGAGATCCTACTCATGTGGTTTCTGAGTGTCCACAGGTACAACAAGCAAATTATTTTTCTAACTTTGGCAAGTATCAGAATAACTTTTACTCTAATATATATAATCCTGAGTGAAGGAACCATCCTAATCGTTCATGGAGTCAAGGGGCACCATGACTAAACAACCAATTAGGCTTTATCTCTAGAAATCCACAACCACAACAAAAGGAGAGCAAAGCATCATGGGAGATAGCAATCTAGTGTTTGGCAACAACAACAAATGAAAAGTTTGAGAAACTCAAGCATAAAATTGATCAATTAGCTAACACTTTTCATTCTCGTGTGCCGGTAGATTGCCAAGTGACACTGAAAAGAACCCAAGAGAGCAGGTTAATGCAATCACATTGAAAAGTGGTAAAGAATTACATGAGGTATCAGATCCATCCAAGGAGAAAGAGAATAAACAAAAGACCAAAAAAGAGATTGAGCAACCTGCAATAGAGAAGTCCAAGGAATCAGAGACAAAACAGGGAAGTATTTTACCTTTCCTTGTCACTGCACAAGCATTGATTGATGTTCCCTCTAAGAAACTGACTTTGAGAATGGATGATGAAAAAATTGATTTCAATGTTTCCCATCACAAGAAAAATTTTGATAAACAAGAGGTTTTTAGGATTGATCACACTAAAAAAATTGTTGAACATGATGTTAATATCTTTTATTCAAGTGATCCTATTGAAAATTACATTGTCAGTTCATTGCAAGTCAAACATGATTTTCTAGACAATGAATATATTGATATATGTGCTGCTTTGGTTTTGAATTCAAATGAATTTAATTCAAAAAGTGGGTTTCATGCAGGTAATAAAAAGAAATTTCAATTCAATAAGTTGGAGGAAGAATAAGAGATATATGAGAATGTGTAAATTGATAAGAAAAGAACAAAAACATGGCAAGATACCATGAATGGTTACAATGTGAAGATTTATGAGCCGAGTTGAAAGAATGAGATAATATCTGGCCAAAGACAATAAAGAAATACGCTTATTGGGAGGCAGTCCAATGCTTTTATGATTTTTTATTTGTTTTTGTTGATTTAATTTAGTTTTGAGTTTTGATTTCACTTTATAGGTGAATAAGAAACTCTTCGCATGAGAGGAAAGAAGTCGAAAATAATGTTATATTTCAGGGGAGTTTTTTGTTCTCTTTGTTTTTATTTTATTTATTTTTCACGTTGAGGACAATGTTTAACTTAAGTGTGGGGGAATATGCATACATAGGTTGCTAATTTTTTTATATAAGAATTTGAGTGCTGAATTTCTGCTTCGTTCTCAAAAATTTTTGTTGAACTCTTTCATGCCAATGAAAATTTTTCTTGAGTTTTCTAATTCTTGCGTGTTACTTGTGTTGAATTGAGTTACATGAAGGATGATTGGTATTAGTAGCTATTTGGTATATAATTAACTATTCATTTTCTTATGGTTGATTTGAAAGACAAACAATGCAAGATTTGACACAAACTTACCTTAGTGAGGATTTGAGTCTTAAAGAGCAATTTCTTGCTCTCATTCTTTTTCTTGTTGAGCGTATATCACACATGAGTTGATCATTCTAGAACCTGTTCTGTTATACATTTTAAGACCATATTCTTGATTTTCATACACCAAATTGATTAAAACACCTAGATTTATACAAATTTAGCTTTCAAAAAATACTATCCCTATCATATTATCTATTAGTTAACTCATTTGAATCTAAACATTTTTCTTTCTTTAATGACTCACATAATCTACCCATGATCCTCATTCTTTCTAACCCCAAACTTTTGAACCCCAATTCACTAAGCTACTTATATTTGATAGCATGATATTTTAGTTTTTTTTTTGGCATTATGATATTTTTTTTATATTATCAAGTCGATGTACTCAAAAAAATAAAAAAACCAGCCCAAAAAAAAAAAGGAAAAAGGAAAAAGGAAAAAAAAAAGAAAAAAAATCGAGAAAAAAAATAGACATTTTTCTTTCTTGATGTTGTTCACTCTTACAGTGAAAGTTCATTGCATTGTTCTTTGCTTTGAATAAGTGATATATCATATTATATATTCATAGTTAGAGTTAGTAATGTCTTGCCTTGATGTAAAGGATTCCATGTTTTGATACTGAAATATTTTTAGTAAGTCATTTTAACCATATATTTTATTCATTATCCTACTCTTTATCCTAATCCGGTTACAACTAAATAGACCTTTTGATTGGTGTTTGGATTTTATATTTAAGTGGTGGAGATTTGATATATGAACAACCTTATGGTAATGTCATATAATCGTGTTGATTTGAGTGATACACATACCCTTACATACATTGAGTGCTTTGAATAATTAAATAGTATCTCTCTTCATTCTATTGAGTGAACCGACTATACATTATTCTTGATTTCTAGGAGACTATAAAAGTTGTAATGGCTTTTCTAGTATTAAATGCTGCGAAATATTGATTGTCTTGATTGTAATTCCGGTTTGAGTTTTTCGTACGCATGGTTAGGGACTTGACAAAAATTAAATTGGTTTTGAAAGAAAATTATTTTTGCTTGAGGACAAGCAAACATTCAAGTGTGGGGGTATTTGATAGCAATATTTTTATACGATTAAATTATATCTTTTTTAGCATTTATTTATGTGTTTTAGAATTGATTTGAACCATATTTTATGATTTTATATTGATTTATTTTCGTGATCATTGATTTAGGAAAAATGGAGCAAACTTCCTATTTTCGGACTGGACAGACAACATTCAATATTTTAACCATAACTTTTGTCCTGATGTCTGATTGAGGTGATTTTTATGGAGTTGGAAAGAAAATTTCAAGCCCTACAACTCTTGTAAAGACCTCAGAGGTTGGGTCAGATCAAAAGATATCCGAAAATTGAGTTGAAGTTACTGTAAAGCTGGAAAACGAAAACTTAGAATGAAAAATGAAACAAGGTACTGCAATTTTGGAATTACCTTGCTAATAATTTCAAAAACTATCCAAATTGAAGAAAATAGAATTTTCAAGTATTTGAAAAGTTAAAAATCATCATCAAGCAGTAAAAGAAAGTTTCCAAATCAAATTCAAAATCCAAACTTTTAAAATAATCCAAGTTATTAAATTTTTCTTAGGGTTTTCACTCCTATATATATATGGCAATAGGGCAGCTCCTTATGCACAAATTTCTCTTTTATTTTTCTTATTCTTCCATCACTTTACAATCCCTAGTAGCCCCATTCGTATCAAGAGATTTCGATCTCCATATTCGTGTAAACAAGGTTGTAATGTTCTCTTTTACTTTTTAATTTTTCTTTTCAATGTCTAGTTAATTTTATTTTTCATAGAACTCGATGAATTTTATTTTTTGATTAATATATACCTTGATTTGATTCTTTCCTTTAAGTTTTATTGGCATGAATATTATTTTGATGAGATTTTATTATTGTTCTTAATGCTTCAAAGGTTTTTGGGCCTGATATTTTGATAATTTGAGATTGAGTCCATGCATGACCAATATAATTGTATAAGATTGTCCAAATAATAAAATCTATATGAAATTATGAGTATGACCATTGGATTAATTTCATGTGTAGGGATTAAAGAAAACCTTAATTTACAGATTTTCACAAAACTTAATACAGTTTGATTTAATCGAAATTGCATGACTATTGGATTTCAGTTAGATAAATTAGGGATTCATTGCATGACAATTTAGTGAATCTAATTTAGGAAAATTTGTCATCATCAATAATAAATCATTAGCCAATGAACTTAGGGATTGAAGAGAATTGATTGTGTAGAAAGATAAAAATAAATGAAATCGATGTCCTATGGTTTTTATCATATTAGACTTTCTTATTTTAGATTTTGTTTTTAGTAGTTTCTAATATTTTCACTACTTGATTTGATTTGTTCAACTTAAATTAGGGTTATTCATATTTGGTAGTATAAAATATTCTCATGGGATTGACACTTGTTTTACACTATACACAACACTCAATTAGAGTATATTTGTCCGAAATCGTGATATAACTAAATCACGTAACACTAGGTTAACCATTTGTCTACCTTACAGGGTCTGGGCTCCTATTAAAAGTAGGGGTATGAGTCCTACTAAGATCCATAAATAAGGACCTAAGTGTGAGCTATTGTTGCTCTGGTTGTTATTGTTGTGATTGTTGTTGTTATGCCTTTTGCATAATTTGGAATGCCATAGCAAGAGTGGCAGAATCCATTTGAGAAAACATTTGATTTATTTTGAGCTCATCTGGGATACCTTGCCAGAGCTACCCTTCCCGAGGCCACGCCAAACTTCAGGTCGAGCATCATTCACAAAGCCCCCAACAGGGCAGTTCATCTTAGTGTGCTCTTCATCTTTTTCTTCATTTTCCATTTGGACCATGATCTTCAATTTCGACATCCTCATCAATGGACCCAAAGTGATTTTGTTCAATAAACCTCTTCCTCTACTTCCAACTAGGTGTCACTTTGCACATGTAACAAGATTAAATGAGAAAACACTTGCAATGACAATATTACTACCCAATCTTCTAAGAAAATAACTCATTAGTAAAATAGGAAGTAGGTCGATCTACACTAAAGTTGGCCAACCGAAGTGTAAATCGACTAAATCCCAATTTCCAGTTCAACATACATACTAATTTCCTCAAATAACATCGCCAAAGTTCAAACTCATAACCTAAAGATAGGATCTATTCTGAAGACCTAATATCACTTAAAATGTCATGCCCCGTATCTGGGACATGACATTATTGTGAATTGTGAACTAACCACAATTCATAAGACATCTAAAATGTCAAAATATCTATTATATCATGTTATCAAATAAAAAAAATAATTTACAAAGTGCATTTGTAGGTTTTATAAAATTGTCCATACATATCTCGTGATCGAACCCAACAAATTATAGATCCGCGATTCATAACTTTTAGTAAAAAAAAAAAAGTTTTCAACATAACTAATAAGTATAAAATATAAGTAACACTTCATATATATAGATTTATTTTAAAACTTCCAAATATTTTCATATTCATTATCAAAGTAGTCTTCGCCTTCTGCAAAATATTAATAAAAGAGGAGCAAGTAACACTTCATCAATATGTATTCTATGTACTTCCCTTCTGGGCTGAGTAGATTAGAATATCACAGTATATTTGATAATATAATAATAAAATTTACATAATCATAAAATTTGAAAAGAGTGGTCAACAAAATTAAAAAAAAAATAAAGCCATGGATGACAACTCAATATTTATATATTTCTAAAAAAAGGCATATGATACATCTTGTCTTTTGTTAACAACCTACATATCCATTCCTGACTATTTATCTCATTAAATAGGCCAAATGTTCATATACTAACAACATACCGCTAAGTGGTATTCAAACATTCATATCAAATAGTGTAACTAGTTCCGTCAACAGTTCACAAGTAACCAAGAGTTCACAAGTAAAGTACACAATCTCATATCTTTTTTTAACATAGCAATTCAAAAGCATTATAGTTGTAAAAGTCATTTTCAAAACATAGAGAGTATATAAAATACTTATTTT
>JBAMMX010000002.1:7253084-7618084 GCA_037126225.1 Dillenia turbinata | reverse complement strand
CCACCTTATTGCTTGTTTTCTAGCAAAGGTGGCACGTTATCAAAAAGGGAAATGACTCCCAGAAGGGTAGCAGGACCCATCCTAATGGATGGTTTCCTAACAAGTAAAGTGTGCGGGACTGCTCCTTTCATCAAATGATCTCATACAAATGGCATGTTCCTTAACTAGGTCTCTCAAATGAATCCAATTAGCTAAATGAACAAACGTATACAGATACTATCACGTCTCATCAGATGATTAGGGAAATATCTCCTGGTGATAACACATATTCTCATTAAGTAAAATGTAACGACACGTGAAGTTCTCTATTGAAAGTTCAGTAATACAAAAATTACATAGCATCAGGGGGAACAGAGGGGATTACAAGAACCTCTCAAGAAGGAGATTCTATAACCGCTTGGGCTACAGTCACTTCTACGATCACCTGGGGCACATCAACAAAGTGAATGGGGGCTAGGTCCTGGCCTAATACTTCTTGGTTGATAACTCCTTCACTAAATGTCAAAGCCTCACTCAGGCCTGCTTAATGGACAACTTCTTCAGCAATCTTTAACATTTCAGTCAGCCTACACTAGGAATGTCGATAAGTTTCGATATTCCTGGTAAAAGACTCCCCGAGTTTGGTTACTCTTTGTTTGGCAGCTAAAAGTAACTCCTCCCACATCTGAGCCAGCCTCTCGACAGCTTGCAAGCGTGCCTCGTGTACCTTCACTTTAATCTCCAGCTCTGTACAACATTTCTGTGATGCCTCCAAGTCGAGCTATAGCCGCCTAATCTCTTCCTCCTTGATGGCAAGTCTCTGTTTCTACATCTTTCTCCCTCTACTCGAGGGCATCCAATAGTGCCAAGACCTAATTGCCTAACTGTTTAGCCTGTTTCTTCAAATGCCCCACCATCTACTTCCTTTGCTACTTTTGGAACTCTATAAAAACTATCATCTTGATAAAGAAGCCAGATCAATCGAAAGGCAAAGTAAGGAAAAAAGTAAAGTAGGGCAAGTCAAGAAGAAGAGTAATACCACCAAGCCCAGAGACTGAAGAGTCTCATCGGCCTGTTCAAGGGAGATCCTATTCAGTTCCAGTTCTGAACGATGAAAATCAAACCGATTAGCTATCCGGCTTGCCTCGGTTATATCAATGTAGCTATACCAATTGTCCTCAGTGCAGATTATGACTGCACCCCTTTCTTAGAGCCCTTCCGACCATCAAAAGACCAGATGGGAATAGAATGAGAAAGAGCAGTCCCATCGATTATCTTACATTTTTCTTTTCACGGGGATCACAAGGGTATAGCGAACGATGGCCCAAACATCTCCCTTACAGTAGCAACAGGAGCGCTTAGCACCTTCGGTAGCCTTACTTCAGTAGTCGTCACATTCGTACCTCCACACTCATCCACCTCAGGTGCTTCCTCCACTAGGACATCTTTAACAGGCTCGTCAACCGAAGGAGAAGCATGATCCTCAAACGCCGAGCTGTTGGCCTCTTCTAATCTAACAACCATCGGTTCACCTCTAATCTAACAACCATCGGTTCAGAGTGTCTTGATAAAATATGATATATACATTCCCTGACCTCTCTAGTTTCTTCTTCCTCTGCCGAAGATTTTGGCAGTTGGACTTTCCTCCTCTTTGATGAAGGAGGCGTGGCTTTTGATGACTGGGCTCCAAGTGCCTTATCAGTTTCCCTCAAAGGTCTCTTCGTATTCGATCTTACTTGCCTATCGGTAGTGATCTCTTTTAAGTTAGCGTTCCCTAGGATAGATAAAATATCAACGAGCTCTTTCTCTCTCCTCCTATCAGAAGGGGTTTGTTGATTTTTCTCTTCTCCTTGATCAGTAGACCCACCAAGGATAGCATTAGGTTTTCCATAAGAGTATCCACTCAGATGTTCCTCCGAGTAGATATGCAGTAGTTGCCAACCTAACGCATGATCCTGGAATGACGAAAAGGAAATGAAGGCTTCGATCCAAACGATGGTTCCCATCAGCCCTAGCCAACATGGCATAAGGTCTTTGTTCAAAAACTCTACGAAAAATATACTTATACATCCAACTCTTATCAATCGACTTCTTATGGTAAAATTTCTAGTTGGATTCGGGCCGGGTTTGCAAACTATATCAGCCCTGGGTAAAACCCTTACTCCCATATCTTTTCAACCAAAAGATAGCTGTCAGAATCTCGAAATCGAAATAGAGGTGATAAAAACCTAACAGAGAAATCACGACGACAACCAAATGCCAAACTCTATGGAGAAGTAGTGTCAAGAATATGTTCCAACAAAGTAACCTCTCTGATGGGCCAATATATGGCATTTTCAGGCCATACTTCACTGACTATTTGTACTTTGAAACATGACCCTTTGGCACCCTATTAGCCCTATCTTTGTCCGTAGCCGACACAAGGGCATAGTTGTTCCCTAGCAATATGTTAGTTTGAACTTTTCGGAGTTCCTCCTCTGTTATCGTACCTCTAATGTCACTGATGCCTTGATGAGTTTTGGAAGAAGAACTCTTGACCATCCTCTTGAGCAAAATTTTCCTTACAAAGGGTTAATTCACAAGAAGACAAGACTTTGAAAGTAAGGAAATGCTCAATTGGCTCAGACAACTCGCTTTATAAAGTATATTGGAGATGATTCGCGAGATTCAAAATGACACGTGCCGTATTAAAAACTTTGCACCTTTTCAATTCCTATCCAGTGTCCACTATTTATGACACCTTTCTTACAAAATGACACCATGAGTCGAGAGCAAATGATGGATATAGCCTAAAAGCTCACTATGGTAGCATCTAAATTCTGGCAAGCCCATGGCCTGGCAAGCATTTCGTACCTAAACGTGTCAATAATAAGGGATCTATCTCCCCGAAAGGCAGACATGGCCCAACTCCTTAATTAATCTCTATCAGTAGCAATCTGGTTGGTCCATAGCCCTCATTGACTTGTATTATACGGTGAACTCAATCTGATACATCTCTTCTCCTTTCGCGACCGATAGCCTAGACAGGAGGCTGATCATCTTTACACCCCCCGATGACTTATCCAAAGGTAATATTTTATATAAAGCTTGTATTAAGGTTTATTCTTTACTCTTTTATAAGGCATACTTTCTAGATAAGGGAGGAAATCTTTCAAAATCAAATTGATAAGGAAAGAATCTCCTTAATCCGTTAAAATTTCCAAACAATAAAAATCCCAAATTTTTAGAGAATATTTGATCGTGAAACCCCAAGATCTCAGGACATTTTCATAAGTAAACAAGGGTTGTAATGCGCCGAATACTAATGATTCATGAGGGTCCAATCTATAAATACATCTGGCATGTCATTACTGAAGTACGCTCTCTAATAACACTTCACAGGGCATATAAAGTCACATAGGGCTCTCATTCTCAACCCTTTCTTGCTTAACCTATTTTATTTCTCTTGAAAACAACCTTTTCTGAGTTAGGTGTTGGAGCTTCCTTGTGAGATACCCTCTGGCGGTCTTTTACGGGTTTCACTTCATCAATCAGAGCAGTGATCGGACTTCTCACTCAGGTCAAAGAAGCTGGTATCTATGGAGTTATAACCCAACTTCAACAGTTTCCATGCAAACTCAGTGTTGTTTGAAAACAATTCTATTTAGAAAATTTTAAATTTTCAAATAGTGAAAAATGTTGTTTTAAGAAATATTTCGTTAATCGTTGTATTATCAAAAAAAATTAGTGTAAGCTAATATCCTCCGATTAATTTTGTATACATTATCACAAAAGCTAAAAAAGCAATAATAATAATAAAAATAAGAATTGTTATGAATATTGAATAATTAATGGATATCCATCGAAAAATATAATTTCATCATTAAGACATTTGTCAAGATATGAATTCATGACGACTCACCTATTTAAAAACTTATGAAAAAAGTCTTGAGAAAACTCCTAAGAGAAGCTTTGAAGTGACTTACAAGGGAAGAATAGCAAACTTACAAGAGAAGCAATGAGAAACTTACAAGGGAAGCTACATGGACACCTCATGCCCTTCCTTGCCAAGTGTCAACTATTGGTGCAAGGTGCTGACTCATTATGTTGACTCATCATGCTGACTCATCACCTAAATTCACCAATAAATACCTCATCCCTTTCAAATTCCAAAAACTAAGTTGTAAGAAAGAGGAGAAGGAAGAGTTTAAGAAAGAAAGTGAGAAATAAATTGAGAAGTTTCTTTCACTTGATTCTGTCCAAATTTCTATTTGATATATAAATCTTTATTTATGTATTAACTTCATTTATAACACGTTATCAACATGAGACTCTGCCAAAAGCACAAAACTAAGATCAATCAAATACAAATCCACCTTTGTAGTAGAAAAGGAGATTTCACCGTTCAAAAATTCCAAGATACGTTTTTATCGATTTCTTTCCAATGACAAATCTTGTTAAACTTGAATTTCTAACTTTGGATATTTCCAGAAAGAATTATTTATCATGAGCTCTTGATGTTGAAATGCATTTGAATGTGATGGGTTTTGAATATACCATCAAAACAAAAGATGTTACTATACAAGATTGTGGAAAAGCAATAATTTTTATTCGGCATCGCCTTGATAAAAGTTTGAAAACAGAATATCTTACTGTTTAAAATCCTCTTAAGTTATGGAAAAATTTAAAGAAAGATATGACCACCTAAAGATAGTCGTTCTTCTTAAGGCTTATATGATTGGATACACTGAGGCTGCAAGATTTCAACTCCATTGGTGACTATAATTCTACAATTCTCAAAATCACATCCCAATTGAAATTGTGTAGAGAAAACATAACTGAAGAATATATATTAGAAAAAACTTTCTCCAACTTTCATGACTCGAACTTGCTCATGCAGCAGCAATATCGAGAAAAGGGATTCATGAAATATTCTGAATTGATTTCATGTCTTCTTGTGACAGAGCAAAATAATGAATTATTGATGAAAAATTACAAGACTTGACCAACTGGTAGTAGTCCATTCCTTGAAACGAATACGACTAGATATGAATATAGAAAAGGTCAAGGTCGAGGTCGTGGTCATGGCCGTGGTCGTAGACGAGGATATGGTCGTGGACGAAGTGTCCATTACAATAATGATGATCGTATCAATAGTCGATCAAATCAAAAGGACAGACATTACCACCAGAAGTGGGATGATAGTGATGGAAAAGAAAAAGATAAACTCTTAAGAGGTTTTGATAATATCTGCTACTGATGCGGTGCCAAGAGACATTGGTCACGTTGTTGAACTATATCAAGCCTCTTTAAAGAAGAAAGATAAAGATGTGTAAACAAATTTTATCAAACCATGTAATGATGTTGATATAAATATAACTCATCTTGATATGGTTGATTTCTTTGAACACCCTAAAGAAAAAATTGATTATCTGATCAATGATTGAAATATCTAGATATATGTTATAAATGAATAAGTTAATTTTAATATTTTTGTAATATCATACACTTTATTTCTGATTGATTTATTTGTTTATAATTCCATACAAGCAAATTAATCATCTCTTTTATTTTCTTCATAAATAAGATATGGATATTGCTGATAGTTTGGAATGTATGAGAAGCGAAGAAAATATATGTCTAATTGATAGTGCTACAACTCATACGATACTTAGAAATAAAAATTATTTTTTCAACCTGAAGTTAGGAGAAACAAATGTCAATATCATAAGTGGTACTGCAAAATTGATTGAAGGCTCCGACAGAGCAAATATGTATCTCCCTGAAGGAACAAAATTAGTTATACATAATGCACTATACTCTACTAAATCTCGTAAAAATTTGCTAAGTTTAGAGATATCCGCCAAAATAGATATCACATTGACACAATGAATGACAATAATATTGAGTATTTGTGCATTACAATTGTTGTTTCTGGAAAAAAACGTATAGTAGAGAAAACATCATCTCTTTTCTCTGGTTTATACTATACTAAAATTAGTGTAGTCGAAATGCATCATTTAGTAAACCAGAAGTTTACTAATCATAAAGACTTTATTATCTGGCATGATCGACTAGGGCATCCTGGGTCAATCATGATGAGAAGTATAATTGAAAATTCTTATGGTCACACTTTGAAAAATCAAAAGGTGTTGAAATTAAATAAATTAACATATGCTGCTTGTTCTTAAAGAAAATTTATTACAAGACATTCACTAGTCAAAATAAAAAGTTAATCTCCTGAATTTCTGGAAAGAATTCATTGTGGACCATTTAGATACTTTATGGTACTAATTGATGCATCCACAAGATGGTCATATGTTTGTCTACTATCAACTTGTAATCTGGCATTTGTGAGACTTTTTGCTCAAATCATTAAGTTAAGAGCACAATTTCCAGATTATCCGATTAAGACAATTCGGGTAGACAATGCTGATGAATACTCGTCTCATACTTTTGATGACTACTATATGTCTATTGGTATTAAAGTTGAACATCCTGTAACACATATTCATACACAAAATTGTTTATCTGAATCGTTTATCAAAAAATTGCAATTGATTGTGAGATCATTATTGATGAGAACTAAACTCCTAACATCAGTTTTGGGAAATGCTATTTTACATGCAATAGCACTTATACTTTTAAGACTAACACACTACCATGAGTATTCCCCTCTACAATTAACTTTTGGTTATAAACCCAATATTTCACATTTAAGAATTTTCGAATGTGCGGTTTATATTTCTGTAACGACATCGCAACGAACTAAAATGGGGTCTCAAAAAAAATTGAGAATATATATTGGATATGAGTTACCCTCTATTATTCGATATCTTGAACTTTTGACAGGTGACATTTTTACTGCAAGATTTGTAGATTGTCATTTTGATGAAACAAATTTTCCAACATTAGGGGGATGACAAGGACAATTGAAAAGAGAAATTATATAGAATACATTACCATTGACATCTCTTGATTCTCATACAAAAGATTGTGAACTTAAGGTTCAAAAAATAATCCATTAGCAGAAAATTACAAATTAATTATCTGACGTGTTTACTATAACTAAAAGAGTCACGAAGTCGTATTTTCCTGCAAAAAATGTACTAATTAAACTTGATTTTCCAACTGGACAATCCCCAAGTATTGTAACAAATGAGTCTAATACACGTTTGAAGCGTAGAAGACCTCTTGGTGCCAAAGATAAAAATTCTCGAAAGAAAAGAGGATCTACTGATCATAACCATTTAAAAAAATCGAATGATAAAAAGTCTCATGAGGTTATTGATTATAAAACTCAAACTCCTGCAAAGCCTAACATAGCTCCTGAAGAACATAAATTTCAAACTCCTGAAGAGTATGTAAAGGAAACTTTCATAAATTTCACCACAACAAGAATATGTTGAGATAGAATTGAAACAATTGTGGATGATTTTTTTGTATATAATGTTGCACTCGAAATTATGGAAGAAATCAAGAATTTTGAATCAAAATTTATTGAGAAATGTCATTAAAGAGATGATTGGTCGAAATGGAAAGAAACAATCAAATCTGAATTAGATTCATTGGCTAAGTGTAAAGTTTGAGACTTGTAGTCCAAACACCTGAAGGTGTAAAATTTGTTGGATATAAATGGGTATTTGTAAGCAAATAAAATGAGAAAAATAAAATTGTACGATATAAGGCACGTCTTGTAGCACAAGGATTTCACAAAGACCAGATCTTGATTATGATGAAACGTATTCCACTATAATGGATGCAATTATATTACGTTTTCTTGTGGCTTAATAGTATATAAAAAACTCGAGATGCGTTTAATGGATATAATCACTGTTTTCCTATATGTGACATTAGAAAATGATAATTATATGATAATCCCTAAAGCATTTAAAATGCCTAAAGTATATGACCAAAATTCTCGAAAAATTTACTCCATTAAATTGCAAAAATCGTTATATGGCCTAAAACAGTCAGAACGAATATGGTATACATGTTTAAGTGACTGTTTACTGAAAAAAGTTTATACAAATGACCCAATATGTTCTTGTGTTTTTCTTAAGAAATTTGAAACAGATTTTGTGATTATTGCGGTATATGTTGATGATCTGAATCTTATTGAAACTCCTGAAGAGATTTCTAATATCGCTGAATATTTGAAAAAGAAATTTGAAATCAAGAATTTTGGGAAAACAAAATTTTGTCTTCACTTACAGATCTAATATCTGGAAGATGGAATATTCATTCACTAATCAAATTATACGTCTAAAGTTTTAAAACGTTTCTACATGGATAAAGCACATCTATTAAGTACTCAAATGGTTGTTCGATCACTTGATGTTGAAAAAGACCCTTTCAGACCATAAGAAAATGATGGGAAAATTCTTGGTCTTGAAGTACCATATCTTAGTATCATTGGAGCACTTATATATCTTGCTAATTGTACAATACCTAATATATCATTTGCTATAAATGTAATAGCAAAATTCAGTTCTTTCCCAATACGATGACATTGGAATGGAGTCAAACATATTTTCCAATATCTCCAAGGAACGATTGATCTCGACTTATTCTATTCAACTAATTCCAAACCAGTATTGATCAAATATGCTGATACTGGATTTTTGTCTGATCCTCATAAAGCATGATCTCAGATTGGATACTTATTTATATATAGCGGTACTGTTATTTTTTGATGATTCACAAAGCAATTTATAGCCGCTACATTCTCAAACCATACTGAAATTATAACAAATTTATGAAACAAGCTGAGAATGTATTTGTTTAAGATCAATGACTTAATATATTTTAAATAATTATGGATTGTCTTCCAATAAAGATATTCCTACAATATTAGTTGAGGACAATGCTGCATGCATTGCTCAACCTAAGGGAGGATATATTAAAGGAGATAAAACCAAACATATTTTATTAAAATTTTTCTTCACACATGACCTTCAGAATAATGGTGAAATTGACGTGCAACAAATCCGATTAAGTGAAAATTTAGTAGATTTATTTATCAAGATACTACTAATTACCACATTCAAAAGATTGGTGAAAGGAATTATAATGCATCAGTTTAAAGATTTTAAGAGATTTTCTCAATAGGGGAAATAAATACATTTAGAATAGTGTACTCTTTTTCCTTCATTTGGATTTTTTCTCAATCGATTTTTTCCTAATAAGATTTTAACGAAACTTATTTTTTGTGTAATGAACATTTAAGAAGGAATGTTATGAATATTGAATAATTTGGTGGATATCCATTGAAGAATATAATTTTATCATTTAGACATTTGTCAAGATAAGAATTCTCAATAATTCACTTATTTAAAGATTTCTGAAAGAAATCTTTAGAAAACTCCTAAGAGAAGTTTTGAAGTGACTTACAAGAAAAGGGATAAGAAGCTTATAAGGGAAACAATGAGAAACTTATAAGGGAAGCTACATAGACACCTCATGCCCTTCCTTATCAAGTATCCAACAAGTGTTAACTATTGGTGCAAGATGCTGACTCATCATGTTAACTCATCGTGCTAACTCATTACCCAAATTCACTTATAAATATCTAATCCTTTTCAAATTCAAAAAATCAAGTTATAAAAAAGAAGAGAATGAAGAATTTAAGAAAGAGAGAAAAGAGAAAAGAAAGTGAGCAAAAGATTGAAATTTTTTTTTACTATATTTTGTTCAAATTTCTATTTCTTATAGAAATATTTTTTTCTATATCAATTTCGTTTATACGAAGAATCTTAAATTTAAGTTTGAAAATATATACATTTTTAATCTTCATTTATTCGAAATTGGAGATAACACCGGCGGGCCAACGAAAGAGAGAGTAGAAGAGATAAGAGAGAGAGAGAGAGAGAGAGAGAGAGAGAGAGAGGGAATGGCAATGGCGGTGGGGGGTACGTGGAGCATGGCATCTCTGAGTTCGGCGCTCCCTTCTCCAACAGTTAGGGTTCCTCAGCTTGCGTCCGCCTACTTAAAGCCTTCGTCTAAACCACTTCGCATTTCCCACCGCAAACAACCCCAATTGCTCCGTTCCTTCTCCGGTCTCTGTCCTCTCAATCCCCTTCTCTCTATTTCTTCCCTAGGTATTCGCTCATTCCCAACTCTCACAATTTCATAATTCTCTCTATCAATTTCTTAACTTAAAACCCTACCTTTCCACTTTGTGTTGCAGAACGCACCAGCTTTGAACACAACTTCACCATTGTAGAAGGTTTTGGTCGAGTTTTGGCCATGAGACACGGGAGGAAAGTTCCTAAGCTGAACCGACCTCCTGATCAGAGACGGGCTTTGTTGCGAGGACTCACCACTCAGCTTCTGAAGCATGGTAGGATTAAAACCACTAGAGCAAGAGCAAGTGCAATGAGGAAGTATGTTGATAAAATGATTACATTGGCCAAGGATGGGTCTCTCCATAAGAGGAGACAGGCACTTGGTTTTATTTATGAAAAACAAATAGTTCATGCCTTGTTTGCCGAGGTCCAAGACCGATATGGAGAAAGAAATGGTGGGTATACAAGAATCATCAGAACACTACCAAGGCGAGGAGACAATGCCCCAATGGCTTATATTGAGCTTGTTTAGGTATTCTTCTTCTTCTAAATTTGTTGAATTTGATTGGATGTTTACTGTTTTCGATAAACTCCTGTCTAGTAATAATTGAAAATGGTTCATATATCACCTACATACTTTTGTTCCTTACCTATTAATACTTCAGTTAACTATACAGGTTGGTTAGTTTTGGTTGCCAGTACTACTTTTGGCAAGGCATAATGAAGCTGAACTAATGTAGCTACATTAATTCTCTTGTTTTTTGCTTTATACTTTTCCTGTTACTGTTAAATTTCCCCTGCAATTTCCTATTATAAATGCTATGGTTATACGAGCATTATTAAACTCACTCTCTCACATCCCCTTTCCTGGGGATGCCCAATCTTTAGATTTTGAGGAAATTAGCTGCTCTTTGATTGGTTCATCTTTGTTATATAACCATTATCTCTGCATTATACCTTCCATCCAGCTACCAACAAATAGATAGCCCCGGTCAGGATGTATGAATTTGAATTGCGTTTTTAGGTCCTTCAACTATTCCTTTTCAGCTGTCACAATTTTCCACCAAGAAAACCCAGAGTTTCATTAGATAATCATAGGTTTTTGCACATGGGAGATAATTTTTGGTTTTTGGCACTTTTTTTAATTTGATCTCTTGACTTTTGCTGGTGGAGGGCGAATTTTGATACAATGGTAGAGTTGTTTCTTTGGTAGCCTTGAGGTCACGGGTTTGAGGCGTGGAAACAGTTTCTTTGCAAAAATGCAAGGGGAAGGCTGCCTACATATATGCCCACTTTCTCCCTACCCCCGCACTAAATCGGGTAACATTTTGTCATCGGGTGAACTCTTTTTTTGACTTTTGCCGGTTGTTTAGTATGCCCTTGAGTTGCTTTGGTGGTTTAAAGAAGTAAATGGTTTTGAATGATCATTACCTTTGAAAAGTATAAACAACCTGCAGTTGTGCATATGTATTAGGAAATTTTGTGTCTTAATTCTATTTCTAAGGCCTTAAATACTACTGTAAGAGAGATGAACCGATGAGGTGTCTCAAACATCTTCTGATCCTTGAGCTGTAATTGGTATAGCATTTTGGAAGTCTATTATAAAACTAGGAAAAGAGAAAGCTGTCGTTTTAAGCCGTTTCATTTGAAAGCACTTGGTTTTCTACTTAAATGGACTTATCTCAGGGTATATAAATTCCTTTTGGTTTAGTCACATAAAATGTTCAGTTCAGGTAACTCATTGGGGATGGGGGCTCATGACACTGAAGTGATCACTGGCGCTTTAAGATCTCCGACGTTATGTATTCTTGTTCTGGATGTATGAATTTGAGTTGTGTTTTTAGGTCCTTTAAAAATTTTTCTCTATTTTTTTTTTTTCCCCAAAAAACCGGGGGTTTTGTTGGGGAAATATATGTTTTTGTTTTTTTGTTTTTTCTTTTTTTTTTTTTTTTTTTTACCAGTTGTTTAGTATGTCTTTGAGTTGGTTTGGTGGTTTACAGAGGTAAATGGCTTTGAGAGATCCTTACCTTTTTATAAAGAACTTGCAGTTATGCACGCCTTAGAAAATTTTGTCTTTTTTTTTTATTATTATTATAATGTGTAGGGCCATATACACTACCTCATGAGGTGCATCCACAGACCAGCCCACAAGTTGTCTCAAACCTGTTCCGATTCTTTAGCTGTCTTAGCACTAGCATTTTGAAAGTCTACTATAAATCATTCATCAAAAATAAGAAAAAAGAAATCTAGTATAGGTCTAGGAAAAGAGAAAGTTGTCGTTTTAAGTCATTTCATTTGAGTCAACGTGCTTATATAAGTTATACATAAATCCATTTGGTTTGGCTAACGAGTTGATTTGATATTTCATATGTTTTATATTGTGATAGTTGCGTATAAAATATTGATATTGATCTGATTAATATCTCCACTTGTTGAGAATTGATGTGTATCTGGAGCAAGTAATGACCTCCTATTTGATGTTATGTGCTGTAGTTTTGGTTTCCCTTTGTTGGAATCTAGTGTGGTCAAGATTCTTCCTTCTTGTGCCTTTTATTTTTTTATTTTTTTTTTTATTTTTGGGTGAGGATCAAGATTCTTCCTTTATACATCCATAATGTAGGGGTGCTCAAGTTACTCGTAGGGTTATCCCCAACTAGTGGCTTAAGCAAGTTTTCTTTTCCATTGATACCTACTCACTGGTGATGACTCGTAAACTTGAGACATTTTTTTACCCTCTCCCTTTATAGGCTGTCTGCAGAGCCTATTTTTATCAACCCAAACACTACTGCTTGACTAGTTATAATTACAATGTTTCTTTCCCAGGCAGCCAGTAAGGCTTGGTCAGCATGCTGGTGGATCTCTTCCAATCCAGGTTAAAGGTGCGCAATGTGCATGGAAAGCAATGGGAGGCAAGCAAGAGATGATGCCCCTTCCTGTTCTGGTTGTCTATTCTTTGTTTGAGGTGGCATAGATTTTGAACACTTGATTGGATGGTCTGTCAACTGGGATGTGTTTAAGAGACTCTTGTTGAATGTATCTGATCCACCCTTGTCGTACAAGGATGATTTGTGTTTATAATTCCATGTGGAAATTATGCGTCAGAGAAATATATGCATGCATCTATTTTTGCAATATAGCCGCATATTTGCATTGATTACTATTCACATGTGAACCTTGGAGAATGCAGAGTGGCAGTTGTCAGCCCGATGTGATCGAACAAGTCCAAGAGAGACATACACCTGTTGAAGATGCTGTCAATGAAGAAGATCGCCTTCAGCAATGCTTGCGGCATCTTCAGACATTTTGGAGCAGTTATGTGAGGACATTAGAAACAAGCCTGCCGGACTTCCTGTAGAAAGGGAGCAAATGATTGCAGAATCCTTGGACCGGATCAAGTCTGTTGAGTTTGACCTAGAGAAGCCAGAGAGTGGGTGTTTGAATTTCAGTCTTTATAGTAAAATGGATTTCCACTAAGAACTTCTTCCCTCGCAGGTGTTGCATGCTACTGTGATAAAGCAATTTGAGATTGCAACTTACGACAAATCATTGTTGTTCTGCATTACCTTTTTTCACTTTTAATGCTTTTGTTATGGGTTATCCAATCACATTAGAGAAGCTGATGCTAGTGGCATAGAGAACATAGTCTTGCACACCAGATAGTTCTCTTAAGTAGCCTCGAGTTCGAGTGGCCTTGAGCTGCTGTAGTCCAGGACAGTAGTTGTGAACGATGATGCACACAAACTTTTTAATATTTGCGTTTTTTGTTTAGAAAACTTTTTTATTTTCAAAACATACTAAAATGTTAAATTAATTTATATTTACATATAAGTTATCATATTTTTAATAATTCACATTTTTTCATATTTAAGAAATTATTTATTTAATTAATTATAATTATAATTTTTTATATTAATTATTTTATGATTAATAATTATATATTTAATCATTTTAGATTTTTATTATAAAATATGACTATTCTATTATTTTTATAAAATAATTAATATTTACATAAAATTTTTCATATTTTTTATATTTACATATTTGTTCTTATTTTTATTTCTTGTATTATTATAAAGTGTCATTTTGTCATAGAATTTCGTATTTGTATCCGTTTTTGTTTCCCCATTTTCATTTTCTTGCAACATAGGCTGTGAAGTCCCAAGGCCACGCTTTAAAATAATAATAATCATATTATTATTATTAAGGTGGTTCTTGTAATATCTGTGATAGGCATTTTATAGTTTTAATATTTTCTATTTAATGATTTTGGGAAATTCTTGTATCAAATTTAATAAAATATCATTTAGAACATTGCATTTAGTTTGTGAGAAAAGTATAAAGAAGCATATTTAAAAATTAGCATTATATATTTGAAATTTTATTTTAATAAGCTTTGTAATTTGTATGAAAGGAGGGAGAGTATTTTTTGTCTTACTCGATCGATATTTGAATTATTCGATTAATTCAATTTGAGTATTGTAGGGTTTTATTTAGAGATTGGTTCTCCTACTGTTTATTTTTCTATTCTCGAGATTTGTACTTATAATTTTAATTAAGAAAATTTAGTGTTCTATTATTATAATTACAAGATATCAGTGAAAGAAAGGGAAAGTATTTACCCAAGTTTGGTGGGGAAACTTATTACCCACTTTTAGGGCCTATCATATCCACTGGTTTAAAAGATATAAAGCATGCAATGTAAAATTTCACTTGTATTGCTTTTACCATTTTCTCATTTATCAAAACCCTAAAATGTTATGACTTTGGTGGAGGTAAATGAGAGTATCCTCATGGTATCTCCTAGAGTTGGTTGCATTGCCGTAGACTATTATTTTTTTTTTGAAAAATATTTTCTAATTATATTTTTTATATAAAAAAATAATATTAAAGATTTTTACATACTATAGTTTTGTTTTTGTTTTGTTTTGTTTTATTTTTTAAGATTCTACTTAGCAAGGTTACAGCTTCTCAATCATTCTTTGTAATTTACGAAAAGAATAAACAAAATCTTATTTTTTCCCCAATTAAAAAAAAAAGACAGAGTTGCATGTGGATTAAATGGGGGGAGACATGTACGGAATTGTCTCCCTTTTTTTTTAAAAAAAAAAATTTAAAACATTACAGAAAAAATAAATTAGTAAAATGACCCTTATATGTCGAATGTTAAACACGCTATATGTTGTCGCCCCCCAAACCACCCTCTTATACTCATATCTACACCCAAGATACATCAATTTTCATACCCTACCTTCTCAAGAACTCATAAACTCCAATTTTCAACAGTACAATAAAAGTAATATTCTCATATCCAAACCACAATAATTCTCACACTCAAACTATAGCAATTGTCACACCCAAATTCTCAATAATACATAAACTCCACATCTTAGCAGTATAACAGAAATAATATTCTCACATCAAATTATACCAATTGTCACACTCAAACCAATAATACTTAAACTCCACATCTTAATAGCACAATAAAAGTAACAAACAAAGTAAATCAAATGTAACAAATTATAGACAACAAAACCAACATAATTTTTTATTAATGGAACAAAATATACAAAGTATATAACAACATAAGTTTTAACGTCTTCTTCTCATAGTATAATGTCTAACATCTAAATCTGGCCTAACAATTGTACTGTCATCCTGAGATACTAAATTCAGATCATCTATCTGTGTGATTTGGGAGGGACCTACATCATCGTACTGGGCATCTATAAAAACTAGAGGGGGCACATGATACACGGCTCATGAATCATCTCTTTTAACCTGTGTCAGTCCCTCATCTATATGAACACCAGGATGAACTCCCCTCCGTGGAGTCCCGGGAGTAGAAAACTGAGGGAAATCAAACTCAGGTGTGTAGAAAGATGAAAACTTTATATATTCACTCGAAAGTCCCGTGACGTCCTCTGGATGCTGAGATAGTGGCGATGATACATGATGTGGTGGTCTCCTAGGACGTGCTCTCCATCAGCGTCGTCCATGTCCTCGGTTCTCGTTAGCTCCCTCGTCACCGTGCCTAGTTAGTCTTGGTCTTGGTATCAAAAGATACGCCATATCCTTTATCAAGACCGAGATGGCTAAATCCGCAAGTCCATGTATGTCAGCACCCTTGGAATTTCAAATCCGGTTCAAGGCATCCCACTACAAAAAAGGAATATATATGTTAGTTAAATTAACAAATCTAAATTATTGATATAAATGAAAAATAAGAACTTGTACACTTACTACATAGCCCAAAGAAACTCCTCAACGGCCAATAAATTGATGGGTGATGCTGCAGTACCACACGGAGTAGGTATGATTGACAGATGGTTCATAAGAAGTCCCTAGTGGCACTAGATGGTGCAATCAGTGAGTCCAAATATCTACGTAGTGAGCATGCTCGACCGATCAGTCAATCTCCTGTACACTATATGTAAAAGTGTCAAGTAGTCAAGCCTTAGTATCACAATCAATCGGTTTATGCTGAAATCCTCCGAATTGACGGATCACCCTATCCAAAAAGTGTCACTCTACGATACTAAAGCAAATAAACGGTATGCGGGCATGCCAAATATGTCTTCCATCGTGACAATAATCAGGAAAGGAAGATAATACCTCTTCAGTGTATGACATCCACACGACCTAATGCATAGTCTACCTATCAAACGCCTCTCTATACACTCCCACCACGTATGTAGAAAGTCTAGTGACATCAAAGTCCACCTTCCACTGTAATGCTTGTGGACCATCCTTTTGTACATGTAAATATCGTCTAATTGGAGCTATATATGGGAACCTCTTCCATGTCCAAAACTGTAAAAGTATAAGAGTCCCTCCTATCTCACGTGAGTCTGTGCGTGTGGCTATATAAAACTGTCTATACAAATAAACCAAGCATGCAGAACCCCAATTACGCTCACCAAACAAAGCTAAATCCTCTAAAATTAATAAATACTATAAATGTATATAATATCCAGACGTATCACTAAACAAGACATCGTCGATAAGTAATAAGATATATCTCTGTATCCACTGTAAAATATATACATCATCTGCATCATGAGGCAACTCATGAAAAAACTCTGCTAACTAAGGCATACTCAAAGTGTGCCCCATAAATTCAGAACATGGAGGTCTCACACCTAATAACCTCTCACACATATCACCCCATGAGACCTCCGTCATCCTACCAACTACGGAAGTCTCATTGGGTAAACCTAAAAGTACCTCTATATCCTATAGGGTGATGGTCAACTCACCGTGGAGTATATGGAATGTATGCATTTTCTGCCTCTATCGCTACACAAGGGTTGTAATAAAATGCCAATTGAACTAAACAAACTGTAGTCGAGCAACACCTAAAAATCCCGATTGCTCAAGGAGGCGATGAACTTGCTTGTCGATCAAACCATGGTCCCAACGCCATAACGCTACCTCACGTCTATGGCAAACGAGCCATGTCGGGTCATCTCCATTCCAAACTCTAGAAGAGTGGTGACCTCGTTGTATGCATAGAAGGCTTTGTTCAGTATGTCTCGGATCCATCCGAAACAGAAAGAAGGAAAAATACATCAAGCTTAGAATGTTTTACAAATATAATAGTTAACAAAGACAAACCTTTTTTGCATTCGTAATGAATGCTCATAAAGATAAGTTTAGTACATTAACACTTAATACACTAACAAGGAACAAAAAACAAGCTTTTTTTTTGCATTCATAAGAAATGTTTCACAAACATATCAACACTTAGTACCTTAACACTTAATACATTAAATGTTTTACAAATACAAGATGTTTGGTACACTAAAAAAATACAAGAATTACACTTACAATACAAAAACAATCAAGCATTTGGATTCATTGGATAATTTTGTCGATTATGTCCCTGTCTGCCACAAAATCCATATCTAATTTACTTCGCTCATTTCTTCCTATTGTGACCCTCTTTCTATACCTCCCACGTGATGTCTGTGAAGATAATTTCTGAAAATCCATTTCGTTATGATATTGAGATGATTTAGGTTTCCCTTTCCCATGTCTAAGTGAACTATCGGGAATGATGGTTGGGTATGAACCTATAGGCCATCCCGAATGGTCTCCCACTGGTAAGAAATGATACTCATACACTCTAAATTGATGTTCCCATATATACCATTTCTTTACAATCATATGCACATCAATCATAGTCCGTGTAAGTGCAGCAATTACATGGGAGCAAAGAATTCTATATGTTTGTCACTTCCCATATGTACACTACTCATTTCTCACATCTATAATCTGTTTATTACCTCCTTTGTGATCATACCGTGTTTTTCTATGGTCTGTCTCTACCTCAAAGATTTCATACTCCTTACTAAATGAGACAACCGTATGGAGATTAATCGTGCCCATCCATCTCTGTAGCATGACATTTGTATACTTCGTGTACCGCTCTCCCCTTCTCATTCCTGCTCTTGCCTCACCAAATCGAGTCTAAAAAATAGTTTACCGAATTATAGAAAGTCTTAACTATCAAGGTAGAAATAAGTAGATTTCTTTCACCCTTTAACATGATATTATAATTTTTGTTTATATTTATCGTCATATACAAAAAACGAAAGCCACCATAAAAAAAGAGAGTTCATTGTTCAGGGACAATATTTACAAAGTACTTGGGAGTATTTTCTTTTATCTCATTCATTCTCACTATATATATGTCAAATTTCTTCTGTTGTGACTGTAATGCAGTAATGGTGGCAACTCTCTTACGAGTTTGATTTTTGTGATGCATGTTAAAATTACTGATCATATGACACATGCAAAAACACCACACAACATTCAGAGATGACCATCCAAATTTTAGACGAACAACTATTGCCCTTATCCCTTCATATTGATCTAAAATCAAACAAATGGGACCATTCCTATCTCCAACAACATGTTGTCATACATAACTCAAAAACCACGACCAAAAAGCATGTGACTCTTTATCAACTAATTCGAATGCCAAGGGGATAATATGATTCGTGTCGTTCGTACTATATGCAATCAACAATTTATATTTGTATTTCTCATAGAGGTGAGTCACATCATTACTTATCAATGACCTACAATTTCTAAAAGTCATGATATTAGAACCAAATATCCAAAATAAAGTTTCAAAAATCATTTCACTATTTACATTTGGCGAACCCAATTTCTAACTGACTTGTTTCCCTGGATTCTTTTGCACTATCGCATCCAACAATCGAGACAGTTATTTGTAAGAATCATCCCAAATTCTCATATACCATCTCTATAGCTATTATTTTTTGCTACCTAGACTCTTCTACGGGAAACTGCATACTTATAACAGTTCGGAGGAAAGCAATTTTGACATTAGGATCTTCTCTCACATAATTAAGGAAATATTAAGCCATCAAATTTGAATCTAACTACCTATAATCCTGCTTCAACTTAGCATTACACATGTATATGGTCCGTCAACAACAGTAATTACAAATGCACCAACTAGTCTTTTTTACGAGCACGCAACCCGTAATTGATAGCGGTGCTCCACATGGTACATTTTGACAACATGAATAAGTTGTTCATTTGATTCAAATTTCATCCACTTCTTCAATTCATCGCCAAAACTCCAACTATCAGATGTCAATTTATAATCTTGTTTAAAAGTTACATAAGCATTGCTTCCGGATATGGTGGTTATAAAAGGAATTGATTCGTCTATTTGGCTATGGATACATCCCTAACCACCACCACCACCATGACTACCACTATCATCACCACTACCACTATCATCACCACCACCACTACCATAGGCTGAGGAGTGTCTGATTATTAATTCGTTTACACCACCACCACTACTACCACCACCAAGTTCTCCATCATCTTCATCATCATCATCATCATTCTTTTCTTCTGCCATTTCTTCTTCATCAACATCGTTATCCATCTCTGTGAATGCAATATCCACTCGAGATTCGATATGTGGATAGTTATCTATATAATCACAACCTTGTTGCGCGGATGTGTCCACTATCGTATGATTTGATGTATAACTCAAGAGTGGTACCCCTTTCAAGTTTATCGCAAACTCCATCAAATTCAAAATATTGTTATCATCACAGATTGGAACCAATTCAAACCGTAAATAATCATATTGCATGTATGAAATGGGACAATGATGAAAAATCTTTACATATTGTGTCATACGATTTATCCAAAAACTCTTATATAGTATAGTTACTAACTCATCAAAACTTACATTATTCTCCACCCTAATCAACTTTGTGGAACCACGGTGATAACGAACTCCATCTTTACCCGTCACAACTTCATCATTGCTATAGCATAACAATCTCATTGTATCCGATATTTTTTTCTAAACAAAAGAAGAATTTGTTAATATCTAATTCAATTTCAACTTAACTTTTGCAATTTAAACTCTAAACATAAACTTATTATAATTCAACAAATATTGAACAAACATACAAAATTTATATTAATTTACATTAATTAAGCATTTAACAAACTACTAATTAATAAATTGATGAACATACTCTAAATTTATACTCAATATTCAAAATCCTAAATTTATATTTACAACAATTCAATAAACATTCAACAAACATGCTAATTTATATTAATCTAAATTAATTAAATGTTCAACAATTAATAAATTCGTTAATATTATCATAAAACCTAAATTCATACCTTAAATTCTAAATCTATACTAAACATTCAAACCCTACACCCTAATAGTGTGTTTAACAAACACATGAGAATTGAAGGTAAAGTAAAAGAAGGGAAAGGATGGAAAAGGGAAGGAAATGAAGGTAAAATTAATAATCACGTTTGACAATAAAATATGTGATGGAAAAGAGAGAAAAATGAAAGTAAAATAAAAAATTACGTTTGATTAGATGAGGTAAAGTGATGGAATATAATAAAAAAAGAAAATAAATTTACTATTTTATCCTTTATACTTTTTATTAGAATTTTAAAATAGAGGGTATAAAAGTAAATTTAATATTTATAATTTTAAAAAGGAATTTCTCCCTTCCAAAACCTATCGATTTAGTGGAATTGAAAAATTGGGTTTGTAGGGTTTCATAAAAACTTTCCCCTTCCCTCCCCTCTAATTAATTATTTTACCAAACATGGGTAGATTTTTTAGAAAACCATCTCTTTCCCATCAAAACCATTCATCCAAATGGATTGTAAATTAATTGGGGTAATCTCAACAAATCTATTCAATGAGCATTACATATATCATTTAACAAATATCAAAATGTATCAAATTATGTATTTCAATTGAGTCAATCAAAATCAAAATAAAAATTACATCTTCGGGTTCGTGTGAAGAGTTGTCGCAAAAGGTTCAAGAAAACACTGCAGAAGGTTGAAACTTGCAAAACAAGAGCGCCAGATGCTGCTTCTTCCATTGGATTGCTCAGACGGTTGCCCGGATTTGGAAGTGGTTGAAGGGTTGGATTAGGGTTTGTGGTGGGAGAGAAAAGAGAAAAAAAGAAGAGATTAAGGGTAGGAGAAGAGAGTTTGCGACATATGAGCGCCGAATAAATTGCGTTTTCAAAATACAATATATAAGAGATATTTTATGAATTTATTTGCTATTTGTGCTGTTTTAAAAATTTTTTTAAAAAAGGGAGAAAATTCAGTACGTGCCTCTTAAATAGGGACCAGAAATTGGAGTGAAATGTAACCCAGGAGAGATGTACGGATCTGACCCTAATTTTAAAAAAATTTTCTAAAATAACTTTAAAAGAAAAAAAATCATAAAATAATCAATTTTATCTCAAGTTTATCATACAATATCTTTTATCATATTTTAAACATGCGATAAATGATTTATGACATGTTTAAAATACGATATATATTTTAAATCTGTACGATATATGCTTGAACACAGACGAGGGAAGGAAGAAAAGACGAAAGAAAAATACTTTGTCGTTGCACTTTAACTCACGACAAAAGCGGTTATTTTACGATTTTTTTTTTTTGGTGGGATTTGTTTTATGAAATTATTATTATTATTTATAAATTGGGTCAGATCGTACATTTCTCGTCGCGAGACCCCAATTTTCAACCAATCGAAGCATTAAGCGACTGCCCTTGTCGTCAAATTGGGAGAGGAGTGTGCTGTGTCTGTTGCTGTTGTCTTATCGTGAAGAAATACGACAGCAGAGATAGTGAATTTGAATGTGGTGTTCTTCTTCTTCTTCTTCTTCGTGTCTTTATGGGAATGAAAACCCTCTCTTCCTTCTTCAATTGTCCATTCCCTTGTCGTCGTTCTTCTTCTTCCCCCCTCAAGCTTGTGGCCAAGGCCAAGTCCTGCCCTCAACCATCTCCTCAGGTTCTCTCTCTCTCTCATGGACTTTGATTTTGGAAATTTTTAAGATTACCCATGAATTCTATACTCTTGCAATTAGTTCTATGGTATTCCCTGTACACAGTTATATATGTTTGTATGTATGTATGCATGTATCTGTGTATCTATGCATATAGATTCAACGTGGGGTACATCAAAATATCCTTACCTTAGCAAAGGATTAAGGCTGTCCTAGTTCAGAGTTGCAAACCCAGGAACCGTGTAACATTGACATCTCGAAAAGGCACCGACATAGAAATTCTTTTGTCCTTTGATGAGCTATTTGTGGGTTTATATATTCCATAACATTTAGGTTTTCTAATTTCTATTTTTTTTTTTAAATGTTCTCTTTGTAATTTGGGTACTTTTCAATTCCAAAGGTAAGAGGTCTTTGAACAAGGGGTAACAACGGCCGAAGGTCCTCTTTTGACCTCTTTTTTAACACAGTGATTGGATTTGTTAACCAATGCCCCCCACTGCATCTATGACTAGACCAAAATTCACAAACTACAATTTCTAGCATGTGCATTATATTAACTTCTGTGAGCATATCACCCAATAAGACGGGCGGGGCTTCTCCAAGCCTGACAAGATTGGATTTTTCCGGTTCTTGCACTCTTGAATCTTCGAGGAGTTCACAACCAGCAACATCTTGCCCATCTTGAAGGACCTTTTTGTTGAAAATAAGTGTATGTCTTGGAATGGGTATCCCCCGGTACTTTTGTGTCTCAAAGAAACCAACTTCAATGGTAAAGGATCTCATTTTTGGGTTTTCAAAATCACGTCCATTGATGGTTTGAAATGATTCTTTGGATTTTGAAGTCTCTGCACTATCTGGTGTGAGGAAGAGGAAGAAAGAGAACCCTTGTGGGATTTGTGGGCACTCTCACAAGTATGAGAAAAGTTTGATTCAAGTCAGTGATTTTCCCTCAGAGATCCTGCTGGATTTTCTTTATTTGGGAAGCTACGACAATGCTTCTCGGATTTGAACTTCTCAAGACTCAAGGAATTTCTCGTCTTCTCAATACTGTACCTTCTTGTCAGAATCTTTATAAGAATTCCTTCACCCATCGATGCCTGCAGGATGACAAAAGTTTGCCATTTGATGATGCGGTTAAATTTCTAGAGCAATGTGAAAAGGACAAGGCTCGTGCTCTTGCGCATTGTATGTCAGGGAAAAATAGGTCTCCAGCTATTGTGATAGCTTACTTGATGAAGTGTAAAGGACGGAGGCTTACCCAGAGTTACCAATGGGTGAAAGAGCAGAAACCGTATGTTGAACTATCTCAAACTGCCTATCAGCAGTTGAAGGAGTATAAGCAGCAAAATTATTGGATCAAATGAGAACTTAAATCCTGCTCTGCCTGTATTTCCTTCTTTGGCTGCACCTTCCTTTACCTTTGGCTTTCCAAAGACCGATAATCCATTTCCAGCCCCTGCTTTCAACAACATTGCTGCTCCCTCCATATTTGCACAGCCCAGCTTAGACGTTCCACCTCAGGAGTTCCAATTTGGAGCTAGCCAGAATATCTCAAAAGGTCCTTTTGGAGCCAACCCTCCAAATTCAAGCAATAATGATATTCCAATGGATGGCTAAGTGATTTTATTGTATCTTTTTTTCTTTCTTTTTTTTTTTTTCCCCTCTGTTGCAAGGATCACAGTGTTAAACAAGAAATCATTTTTTTTTTTTTTTTTTTTTTTTTTTTTTTTTTTACGAACCTTGACGGTTTCGAGGCGTGGAAACTGTTTCTTCGCAAAAATGCAAGGGGAAGACTGTATACATATATGCCCACTCCAAATTCGACCCCAGTTATTGGGATTAAGGTTCTGATTGTTGTTGTTGTTGTTGTTGCATTATATTAACTTCTAGAATATGTTAGCTAAGATGGAAAAGGGAGGAGTCACCCCTGAGAATTCAGCTAAAGGCCTAGCTTGCCAAGTTCATTGTCTCTGATGATTGCTTATGGCTTAACATCAGATTGATGGTTTTATCTGTTGTGTTTTTTGAAAAGATGACTTAAGACACTTCTGTTCTAGATTTCTAACTTTTGGGGTTGCAAGATAAGAGAATGGGCTGCTTGCTTATCTTGGAAGTATGTAAGACACTAGTTTGACAAATTAGAGTTGTTGGTATTGTAACCAATGGATAGATCAAAGGTTTCATTATGAAAGTTCAGAGGGTTCAATGATTTTCTTGATGCTCTTAGGATTTTAGGGGACCTCCAATGAAGTTTATATTTTTTGTCTCAGATCAGTCCACCCCTCCCCCAACCTAGATTTCTCTTCTATCTATCCTTCTCTTCTCCATGCCTATTCTCCATCATCTTCAAGCTTTTGAAGCAATTGGGTGCTTTGGATGATATCACAGACATCCAGAGTGCAAACATTGTGAGGCTTCCTTATCCCACCTTAAACTTCAACATGATTCTGACCCTCTTATAGTTCATCATGGAAGGGTTAAGATATAAAAACAATGACCATAGCATCTTCCATTGGCTTAATCTTTTGGATGGGTTGTTTCACAATCCCAACGGGTGCAATAAGGGAAACAGCCAAATTGCAGCTCTTTAAATTTCCTCTGCACCTCTTCTTCTCTTTTCTTTCCTGCTGAAACTGTGGCACTGTGGAAGTTTTTGGAGGGGCTTGCTTATCTTTCGGTTGAGCAAGAACTTTCTCTCATTTACAGTACACATTAATCACCAGTTTATTAGGTATCTACTAGAGTGGAAATGATTGTTGTGTAGAAGAATTTTGAGTCATAGTTTGCTGAAGTGCATGTGGTGAATCAATTTAAGAAGTTGCTGCAAGATGCTTACTTAAACACTTTTAGCTTAAAAAGGAACAAGAGATACTGTGCGTACTTAAATTTTAATGTTGGTGAATTGGTGCAGGAGTACCTTATATGGAATTCCCTTTAGATTTTTATAAGCTGTCTGGAATATTGCATTTGATTTCAAAACCTGACATTCTTATCAAATTCTGAAATGTGGATTTCTGTCAGCCTGTGTCGATAGCCAATGGGAATCAGAATTGGAATGATTCTGATTTCAGTTCCAGAATATTGGGATGGGTATGAATATATACATTTTAATTCAGTTGCTTGGTATTGCACAGGGGCCAAATTTGAAAACCATTGTATCATTTCATTGAACAATTCATCTACACATAAAAATGAAGACTGCTCAAACACAATTTTCTTGATCACAAAGTATCCACAATTTAATGCATACTTGGTAATTCAAACATTAAAAAAAAAAAAAATGGAGAAGCACAATCGACACACATCTTCGCACGTAGTTACCTTATTAAATCAAATGAAACTACACTCTTAATAAAGAGGACATAGCAACTTCTGCTCTCTCCCTAGTAGAAGTCTCTATTCTTCTGACTTCTTTCTTGTGTGCCAATTTCACCAAATTCAGTTCCTCATGCCTAATTCTTAATCATCATCATCATCACCATCAGCAATCTTCGGTATTTAATACTCTCTCTCTCTCTCTCTCTCTCTCACCTACCAAATCTGGAAAATCCTTATACCAGTTACTTCTAACTGAAGGAAAGGGAGAGAGGGATTCAATTGGCAGGCAGATGATGAGATCCTGAGTTCCAATGCTTCATTCTTAGATCCAAGCCTTCAACGTCGGCTAACAACCGAAGAGTCTTGTCATCCAAAGCCTTTTTTCTTTTCTATGGCTATGCCCAAAAGGGTCTCTCATCCTTTTATAACCTAACAAATCTGGAAAATCCTTATACTATTTATGCGACATGAAGGAAAGAGACAGAGAGGGATTCTATTGGCAGGCTGATGATGAGATCTTGAGATCTTAGATCCAAGCCTCCAATGTCAGCTAACAACCAAAGTCTTGTCAGCAGAAGCCATTTTTCTTGTCTATGGCAATGCCACAATTTTCCCTTTCCCACTTAAAGTTGATTTTCCTGTTTCCAGAACCTACTATCAAAATGAGGCTTCAGATATAATAACAATGCCATGCATGCTGACCTTTGGTCAATGTCCAAACATTCTCAATTGTGGTGTCGTTAAAATATTGTGGGATTATACTTGCGTGCATGCTTCATTGTACTTCAAAGTGCTTAGTGGACACCTCTACTTCTAAGACAATGATTATCTTTCAATATCTTTTGGGTCTAAACCTTGTTCTGATCTCCAGGGTGCATTTATTTGGAGTTACAAGGCATTGCTTTCTGAGGTAAGGTGGTACTAATTTTTTCTTCTTCCTAATCATCAACATGCAGGGAAAAGAATGGAGCTACTGGTGAAATTTGTAGATATCATGATTGCTCTCGTGGCTATTAGTCGTGAAACATGTAATGTAACTGGAGGACTGAATAGTAGAACTCATAAGCCTACTTTGGTTAAAGGTGACGTGTGACTGCCTTTACTAAATGAGTTAGCACTCATCTGTCATTTTATTTTATTTTTTATTAGAATTAGTCCAGATCTTTATGATAATCATTTGCTTATCTCATGACTCATGAGATTATGGCTTATTGTCCTTTGCATTATCCTCTTTAAACTTGAATAAGATTGAAAGGTTCATACCTAATATTTTCTGATGAATCGGCAAATTCTTCCTCAGTGGGATAGTTATAGCCAATTTTTTTGGGCTTTCAACGTTCACTGGTCATAACACCTTCTGCGATGAAACTCCCATCTTTCTTTCTCAGTCATGTTGTCCATTCTTCTACCACTTCATGTAACGTTCACTTGACAAGAAAAATGTGTGAACCCTATCAGTGATCATGTTCTGTGTAGCATATGGATATCGAAGGAAAATCACATGCCTGAGGTAATTACCTACATGGGCACATTAGTAGTGATGTTGTTGTCATTATCAGCATCCAATTTGAATTTATTAGTGCCTTGATGTCTTATGTTCTAAAAACTTTGTAGATCAAAGCTTCACAAAAGGAGGTTGAAAGGATGCTTGAAGGTCATAGGTATGCCTGAACCTTGGTAGAACTCTCCGTTCATTGTATGTCTCTTGCATGTGGACGAGATCATTTGAATAGCACTTTATTTACTAGTATTCCATAATGCAATTGTTTTGAACTTTCTAATTGGCAAAACTTGGACAGGATTAACAGTCATCGCCTTGGTCCATGATAAAGTCACAGTTGTTGTCTGTCCGATTTCAATGGCAGCATTTTGTATGAAAAAGATATTGTAGGTTATAACCACAGCCAATATAACCCAGTGTTATTAAAACTATTAGAGGAGACAGCTTAGTGCCTAGATAGTCCTAGGTTCTTTTTGGTGTCTTATTTTGCATTTTTCTGCTTTTACCAAGGGACTTGCTTTTTGTGCGGCAACATGTTGCAAGCAGCGTGCAAAAGGACAGAAGAACAAATCCATGCATTGTCTCAATGAAGTACTAACTTGATTTTTGAGCTTAATCTCATGGTTAAGTTCATAGATTGAAACCTACTTAAGTAATTTCAAGCTTGAATAGGCTTATAGAAGCTTGCGAGAAATTTGTTGAGAAAGAAGACAAGCTGATTGGTAGCTAACTTTTAGTATTCATTGTGCTTCGTTTTAGGGATGAGTAGGTCTGCTTCTCTTTGATGTGAAAGAAATTTCATTTTGAATCAGATTACATGGCTTGTACATTGGCCAACTTTTAGTAGGAAGAAAATCGGATTATATTTCTCATTGTCTGTGTCTTCTTTCTTCAATGGAGATTAAGGCTCATCTCTATTTTCCCTGTTCCTTTACCTTTTCCACCATTGGGATCTTCCTCTTTATCTTTGAGGATAGAGGATTGATGAATGGGATGATGGATGGATCAACTGGTGATCTTGATTTTCATTTGGCTGCAGTCGTTTCTTTGACTGGTTTTTCTTGACATTGGCATTGGCTTGACTGGTTTTTCTGTTGTCTTTCCAGATCTACTTCTGTACAAGGTAAATTGTTATAGCACAATCTTGAATCAGAAACTGTGGAAGCTCTCAAGGATTTGAAGAAGCAGCTATCTGAAGCTGTGTCAACATAATTCAGCAAGCCGTGGTTTTTTCTTCAAAGCGTCATAACTTCTATCACTGAGCACCCCGACAGAAATGGAAAAAATATCAGATATTCTCCAACTTAATCTCCAAGTTCTCCACACTCTACTGATATATGCATTTGTTAGGAGCCTCAATAATATATTTTCGTAGTTGTAATTAATTTCTTCATATTGAGATTAGGCAACCCTGTACCTAGGATATGTACCAAAAAATTAGTGGTAATAGTAGCCTTCTGGCACATATGACCTGGATAAAGAGCTTACAATACACCTGTACTCTTCGATATATGTAGCTAATTTACATACCCATGGATGGAAAGTTTACGGTACTCAAAAGCAGGATTGAAGAGGGCTTCTTGTTGTGCAGGTATCTCTGACTTGTGCATTGGACATGATAAGTACATTACCATAGATTTCCAATTTTGGACCTTTCATACTCTAATCATTGTAAGTGGGCAATCAGGCAGCCCCTGTCTAGTGGTTCAGGTTCTCTCTCTTTCAGGGAGTCAGCGCAGATTCAACTTCCCCCGACGGCAGGGTATTTTGAAAAAGAAGTGGATATTGGTTATCAATCGAGTCTAGCATTTATTCTTTGCAGACGGATTGCCCTACCAGGAATTTCTACTTCTAGGCAATGTATCTGCACTGTGCTGGTAATATTGCTCACCCCGTTCTAAATTTTCTTTTCATACTTGTGGTTCTTGAGCTAGTCTATGGTAGGCGGCCTCTTATTTATTCAAACACTGTTTGCTTTATCATGCAAACTCTGTTGTAGGCAAATTAACTTGCATTTCAAGATTTCTGACTTGAATGATGAATCATTGTGTGTGCTTTATTCCTAGCCCATTGCCAAGCAAAAGAAGAAAAAGAAAAGAAAAGCAAAATGACAAGCCCCTGTAATTTCACCTTAAAATAGATGGCACGCCTTGAGGATTCTTATTTGTTTTAACGATTCTTTCTATTTTCCACTTTTTGAGGATTCTTGAACAACCTTATGGCAACCTTCCTGTTGAGCAAAAGGACTCCAATGTCGTGTTTGATGAAAACGAGATTTGGGAGAGCAAACCCTAAAACGGTTCTGCTCGGTCTGGATTAATTGGCGTAATTCGAATATCAGCTGGTGAAAAAAAAAGTCTATTTGGGTCTTGTTTATTTTAAGGATTCTTTCTATTTTCCACATTTTATCCTTGGCAACGGAGTAAAACACCTTTAAAGTCTTTTCCAAAGGTTAACCTAAAAACTAAGGAGTGGTATTTGAAAAATCCATTTAATGTCAAATCAGGGGTCATTTGGAATTGTTTAAGAAAAACTGTTTATAAGTATAATGTTTATAATCTCATTTTAGTTTTTTTTTAAAATAAGTTATTATATGTTTAGATAAATGTTACTTAAAAATAGTAAACTGTTTGATAAAAAAAAGTACTTATAAACTATATAAAATAGATAAAAGACAATTGTGGGTATAAGATGTTTTAACATAGTTATAGAATATATATTTTAAAAGATTACAATTTAAATGATAGGAAAAAGAATTAAAACAATTTAACTAAAAATGGATAAATGAAGTTAATAATTTTTAGATTTATTTTTATAAATAAAAATATATAATTTAAATTAACATGATTTATAACATTAAAATGACAATGGGTTTTCATGCGACTTTCATAGAATTTTATTTAGATATATATATATATATATATATATGACAATCGTATTCCCCATACCCAATTGTGTGTGACTTTTGAGTGATATGGAGCCTCCTCTATAGTTTCGACCAGACAAGACCAGAAAAGAGCTGAGAATCAGACCAGAAATTGTCCGGTAAACTTGAAAAAGAGAGACAAGATAAAAGGCATCCCCCATTCCAAAACCCCATAAATGAATGCTATATTATTGGTTATGTATGGGTTTTCTCTTTAAAACAGCACAGTTATAAAATCCTTTTACCACACTGGCACAAAAAGAAGGGTCAGAGACTAATCGATATACATATTACATGCACCTGAAAAGAAGAGACAATTCTGATAGGCACCGGCAAGTCTAGAGGACTAAAAAAGGACCGGAGAGAGAGGATGATACTAAGGAGGAATATTATTTTCTTATTCATTTTAAAATACTTCATAATACTTATTAAGAGAAGAGAAGAATATATTAATATTGATGGAAAAGATGTTAAATCTCTTAATTAAAAGTCGATTTTAAATACTGAGAATGAAAATGAAAAGAGTTATTGAAAGAGTTTTTCTAAAAAAAGTCTAACGATAACTTTACTCGGTCAGAATATTTAGAATATAAAATATGATTTTAAATATTGATTAATCTAAATAAAAAATAAAATAAAAAGTGAAGCATATAAATTACAATGTAAGAGGAGAGAGAGAGAGAGAGAGAGAGAGAGAGAGAGAGAGAGAGGAGTGTGTGAGATGTAAATGGTGTGGTTGGACGTTGGTGAATTCCAAAAAGAAAAGAAAAATGCAATAATTAGGATGGGGAGGGTCAACTGAGTTCACGAGATCCTGGCTTGTTCATTAACAACTCAGGCAAAACGTACCGCCAGACAGACTCCGAACCCACCCTGACATTGTCTGTCCCATACACTTACACATAACTACCGTTTTATTTTACACCTCCAACATATCATACATGCTCCAAACAATACCACTCTTGGGGTGATGGACTGCCCTTTTTCCTAGGTGTGTGGGTAGGGCTGTAAATAGGCAAAAATGTTAACTGATCACACATCATTAATAATAATAATACCAAACTTTAAGTTCATATTGCAACAACACTCGAAAATACTTGTTTGAAAGTATAACCACATAATAAAGCAATTTAACATATACATTTAATTATATATATAATTAAAATTTATAAATTAAAAAAAACTAATATATAAAATTAAAGATGTGGCGACTGTTTCGATGGAGAATGACTCTCCACCGCACTTGCAAACTTTGAGATCCTTCAAATTATACAATAGTGTAAACCCGACGGGAGTAAACGAGTTAGGTTTGATGGAATGGTAGTGGAATATTTGAATAAGAGGTAGAGTTAAACATTTATATTAAAGGAAAAAAGTAAAAGCATAACTTATAGAAGGTGAAAAGTCGGCCAATGAGTTATAATTTAGCTGTTATTATCTTTTTTTCCTTAGAAATCTTGAATCAAACCTCATTTATGTACCCAAAAAAAAAATAGAGATGATAATTTCTAAATGACAAACTATAATTTATAAGATTTTAGCTCCATTTATAAGACTTTTAGATGCAATGTTATTTTAAAAAGCAACTTGTGTTTGAAATTTTCCATTGATGATCAGCTCTCTATCATAACCACTTGAGATTGAACTATTTCACCAGTGTAGAATGAGTTCGACTTTTTATTATGTTAAAGGTCCATAGAATGAGTTATAATTTAACTGTCAATTCAAATCTTTTTATGTAACAAAAAAGTAGAGATGATAATTTTTAAATAACAAATAACAATTTATAAGATTTTAACTGTATTTATCAGACTTTTAGATGAATTGTTATTTTAAAAAGTAACTTGTGCTTGAAATTTTCCATGGATGATCGATATCTCTATCATACCCACTTGAGTTTGAACTATTTCACTAGTGTAGGATGAGTTAGATCTTTCTTTCTATTATATTAAAGGACCCTAGGGTATCAAAGAGGGTGAACATTCTGCAAGGCAAATGTGGTGCCAAGCATTGCCCAAGCATTTTTAAAATAAAAAGGAAAAAAAAAAATCAACAAATGATCTCATGGAGGATACAATAGAAGGAGAAATATTAAATGGTGGAGAGGTGGGAGAGTTACAATCAAGAAGAGAGGGGTGTCAGATCAGACAGTCAATGAGTCAAAAGTCAGAGAGTCAACATGCATGACTGTCTTAAGTGAACGAATGAACTGTGGGGAAGGCGAAAAGGACGGCTCTGATCGTGGGTCATTAAAATCGGACGGTGGCGGTGGTGGCGGTGGCCCCCTAGCCTCCTGTGGACGCCGGAACGGACCGGAATGAATATAGTGTCATGTGTATATAGAAGACAAAACCCTTTGCATTTAAGGGTAGGGGGTCCCATTCTACCTCTCTCCGGTGTCTTCAACTTTTAAACTACCCTCTCTTTTGCATTTGCATGGGAACATATCTTCACTACTACCTCTTTTTATATTTCCTTTCTTAGAGGCTTTGGCTTTGAATAGAATTTGAATTTGGACAGATTTTCCCTGCAACAATATAGTTGTTAGCTTGCTGTTGTCAATATAGAGGACAAGTAGGACATGCCCGACAGACCGAACGAGTCAACGATTAAATAGATTAAATTAAATGGTAATTCATCTCAGCATATTTCAGGATGATTTTTATTTTTCTTTTTTACTTAATTTCAAAAGTATTTAGGATATGAATTGCTATTCAAGTTTGAAATATTATGATCTTTTTCTATTGTTATTAAGGATTTTTTTTTCTTTTGTGTATATCGAGTCTCAAACCCAAGTCTATTATAAGGGGGAGATGCCACTTGAGGTGAGGCTCGTTATTATTAAGGATTTAGTTTATTTAATTATTGATTCATTTGATTTTTTCTCTCTCTCTCTCTCGCCCTCATAAATCCCTAACCCCTAGATCTGATTATGTGTTATTTTGATACAAAATTTTAAAAGTTTTAAGCTTTTGATACTAGCTCAACTAGTTGCCACCTATGATTTTGATATAGGAAATTTGTAACTTGTAGAAGTCAATCAACAAAGCATCTAACTTCGAAGTTTTTTGAGATGATTAGATCCAAGATTATATTCAAATTCATTGAATCTTTACTATACATCTAGATGATGATTTGTGATGTGTTTGCAAGGTTGTCAACCAAAATATAAGTTGATATACCTACTACGATATATCATTTAGTGAAACCCTACTTTATGAGTGCTCTCTTAGTACGGAATTTTAAGTGATATGATGTGCTTAATTCTCATGTACAATGATCTACACAGGAGGGCAAAGGATTCCTACTCTAATGCCTCGTAATTAGAGATTTAGCAACTCAAAGTTTAATATGATTGAGAAAGCAGATTAAAAATATTTGTGTCCATTGGGGGGATTTTAATGATTATAATTAAACATAAAATGATCGATAGTTATTGAATAACGAGCAAAGATCACAAGTCACATTAATGTTAATACTGAAGCGATTATAGATTAGTCTAAATTAGATAATGGAAAATATGTACAATATTTTCTAATCCTAATTTCTCGTTAATGGTATCTGTAGGAGGTGGGTTACGACTCCATAAATACTGGTTCCTTGTAGACTTGAACAGTTTCCGTCGAAAGGATGTAGTATCTGCAAAAATTGTCAGAGAGTGTTTCGACGGGGAGACTCCGACGCTCAAATCAGAAAGAATGATTTTCGAATGAAAGAGAAACGGACTGAGAATTCAAGGGAGTGGTTCCATGTGATTAGAGTGTCTGATGTGTATGACCAAGAGAGCGTACCTGACTTAGAGGATTTTATGATGTCTTATACCTGAAAGAGTCGTGCGCCGTCGGGGTGCTTCAACCCTACTTTCCTTATAGAACAGATCCGAAAATCTCGGGAGTTCAATATTCTTAATTGATAGTGACTCTCATCATTTGGGAAACTTTCGCTTTCTGGTGGGATCTTTTCCTTAACTGAAAGATCCTAAAAATGTTGATTCCAAATAGGAAATCGGAGCTGATAGGGTATTTTAACCTTCCCCTGGAATCGTTAGGGCTGTCAGCTATCGATCGGTCGTTCGACCGATGAAGGGTCTTCAGAGTTCGTTCGCTTGATGGACTAACGATTGAATACCCGATCGGGGGGGTTTCCTTTGATTGATGAACCACGTTTGGTTGGCGGGGCGACTGAGACCCTATCGTTCGGGAGATCTGGGCGGTTAAGGCCCTTCGTTGGTGAAATCTGGGCGACGGAGACCTTTCGGTGAATAGTCATAATATTTGGACATCGATCGGTAGCTGTCCTTTATGGACTTTCCAAAAGCTGACCCTTCTGGCTGGATTTTGGACCATGTCTCAGCATTTGCCCTCGACTCATGACCTTCTTGGTAAAGAGGCGCAATGAGTAATGATTATTTGAAAAGGTATGAAACTTTTTAATGTGACTTCTGTCGTTTTGGTTTTCATGAATCGTTTTTTGCACGTTTCGTAAGAATTCACGTTCGTTAGAGGACTTCATACCCTAGCTTTCTTACTCATTTCCCCCTTTTAATCATTTTTTGAGACCTGTTAGAGAAGTCATTTCTAAAAACAATGGCGAAAGTGTCCGCTTCTCAGACCTTTCCAGGCATTGGTGACATTGCGAGTACTATGTCCTTAAAAGAACTCCAGGAGGTGCAAACTGATATGCTGATGGGAGATAATTATACCTTAGTGTCTGCTGCGGAAGCTGATAGGGTTAATACGATGCCAGAGGGTTGTGTGCCAATGTACCTGCAATCAGTTAGGTATGGGTTAAAAGTACTCTTCTGATCCCAAGTGCCTGGTGTTTGGTAGTTGCTGTGGCTTCCCTGTTAGGGTTTTGTCGCCTTCGCTTTGGTTTCGACATATTGTCATCCATTTTTATTTTGATAAGATACGAAAACAGCGGTTCGACCAAGGGCTGGCACAAGTTACAAACCTGATCTGAGTCCAGCTGGAGGTTCTACTATAAGGAGTCCATTGACAATAACTGGATATAGAAATTCTTTTAAATTGAGTTCTCGAATAAAGATCACATGCCCCTGCTGCCCGAAGTCGATGAGGTGCCTTTCTTTAGGGATGAAGCCCCCAGCCACATCAAAGCACGGTCATTTCATTTAGTCGGTCGGTGATTATTGCAAGTCCACTAGTCGAAACATAGGGGTTGAGTCCCTATTGGGTGATCAGATGCTGTCCTTGGCCGGCCTGCTGATTGGGGAGAAGAGAAAAATTGACAGGCCCCTTCTGTTGGAGAGGGGGAAGATCGAACTGGTTGATTTCTTGGATTCTCTTAACGACATTGTGCTGGAGAATATTACTGTGGATAAGCTGGTTCGACCAGGTGTGAAAAGGTTCCTTCAGGAGGATATCGGGGCGTCTGAGGCCCTCCTAGGATCTTCTACCAGGGCATCTGAGGCCCTTCTAGAGTCGTTACCTCAGGGGCGATTTCTTCTCCCTCATTTGCATTGGTGATTTTGCCTGATTGTTCGGCCCCGACAGCAGTTACACCAAGGGAGACTACCGTTCTGGATGAAGGTAGTCCGTCGGGTGAAATAAGTGTTGGTGTGGACAAATTAGGAGGGTCGGTAGACGATCCTTCGTCGGGTGCCATGGCGAGAGCGAATGTTTCCAGGGTCACGAGAGGCAAGATGGTAGGGCCCTCTTCTGCTCTTCCGGTTTGGTCTCTGTGTAAGGGAAAGCACAAAGTTTTCGAAAGGGCGACTTCTTCACCTGCCATCCCTATTCGGTCCTTTGATAGGAAGAAGGGTTTGAAAGAATGGGGGACTGTTGCTATTTGCGCTGGGGATATGCAATATAGTTATATAGAGTTAGCTGAGGTGGATCGAATCACCAACCGGTTTGACTTTTATTGGTGTGAGCTCGATTTCCACAGGATGTTTTACGAGTAAGTCGGCAGGGCTCTTAAGTCCTTAGGTTTAATGGTAGCGCTTTCTTTATACTTGTTGTATTTTTTCTCATTTTTGCTTTTGTTGACTCAATTTTCCTTTCAGACAATAGCTCTCGCCCAATTCCAAGAACAATAGGGGAGGCAGGTGATAAGTCACTTAGAGGGGTGTCTCTCTTGGTTAACCCATCTGTTCAAGCATAGGAAGAAGTTCCTGTTTGGGAGGAAGAGGCCGCAAAGATCGAGAGCACGTCTAGTGCGTTGCTCAATCAGAGGGAGGAAGAACTGAGAAGACTTCGATCAGAGTTGGCCCAATTCCAAGGGCAATGTGAACGGTTGAAATAGGAAGCCACGGTGCGCGAGGCACGTTTTCAATTAATCAAGAAGTTGGCCCAACTTCGTGAGGAGTCTTTTCGAATGGCAGAACACAGAATAGCTGAGCTTGAGGAGTCTCGTACGAAGGATACCATTATTTTTAAAGACTCCCAACGTAAATTGTTCTAGAGATTAAAGTGTGTCGAAGAGATAATCTGTTATATGGGTTTAAGCGACGCTCTGCCCTCGGTCAAAGAAGCAGCAAACACTCAGAGCCTGGCTGTATAACTTTCATTTGAAATTTTGTATCCAGTGACTTTTACCTGTTCAATAAGAAACTTTTGCTTTTTCATTGATAGAGGTCATCTGGGTACTTTTAGTTGTAATCTTTGTTGCGTCAACCCAGCAGAATTAGGACGACTTAAGCCATCTGTTCAGTAAGAAATCTTTAGATAGAGGGGTCGCGTCCACCTGTTCGGGGAGTTCCATCTCTTATTGACGACGCGTTCGAACGATAGGAGTTGAGCTACTTAGATCCTCTGAGCAATAGGAAATCTTTAGATAGAGGGGTTGCGTCCACCCATCCAGAGAGTTTCATCCCTTATTGACGACGCGTTCGAACAATAGAAACTAGACGACTTAGCCCCTCCGAGCAATAGAAAATCTTCAGATAGAGGGGCAGTGTCCACCCGTCCGGAGAGTTCCATTCCTTATTGACGATGCGTTAGAACGATAGGAGCTGGGCGAATTAGACCCTCCGGGCAATAAGAAATCTTTAGATAGAGGGGCTGCATCCACCCGTTCGGGGAGTTCCATCCCTTATTGACGATGCGTTCGAACGATAGGAGCTGAACGACTTAGACCCTCCGAACAATAGGAAATCTTTAGATAGAGGGGTCGCATCCACCCGTCCAGGGAGTTCTATCTCTTATTGATGACGCGTTCGAACGATAGGAGTTGGGTGACTAGGCCCTCCGAGCAATAGGAAATCTTTAGATAGAGAGGTCGTGTCCACTCGTCTAGAGAGTTTCTTCCCTTATTAACGACGCATTTGAATGATAGGAGTTGGGTGACTTAGACCCTCCAAGCAATAGGAAATCTTTAGATAGAGGGATTACGTCCACCCGTCTGAGGAGTTCCATCCATTATTGACGATGGTTCAAACGATAAGAGTTGGGCGATTTAGACCCTCCGAGCAATAGGAAATCTTTAGATAGAGGGGCCACATCCATCCGTTAGGGGAGTTCCACCCCTTATTGACGACGCGTTCGAGTGATGGGAGCTGAGCGACTTAGGCTCTCCGAGCAATAGGAACAGAAAGTGTGCTTGTGGAAAATTCATTAAGTCGTGCTTCAATAGTTTGAAAAAAAATATCCCCGCAGTCCGAAAGAGGAGCCGTTGACAATAGAGCCCAGTAATCACTTAGGAGCAAAAGTCGAGGACTCTGGATCGCATGATAGTGTCCCGATTCCTAGCGGTGTTCTAAACTTGATCTTCTGTGCTTAGTGCTGGGCAGAGCTTCCAGGGCGTTTAAGCCCAGTCTGCGCAGAATGACATTGTAGAGTGAAGGAAGTTCCACCACATTGAATATGACAGAAGCCGTCACATGGTTAGGGGGCGTGCCGAGAGTAATCGGAAGTGAGATAATACCTTCGGGATATATCTATTCGTTTGAAATCCCTTTAATTGGGCCTGCATGGGGTTAGAGATGGGCAGAAATAAACCCCATTCGTCTGAAAGTATCCCGGTATAGGAGGTTATAGCCTGCCCCCTGATCGACAAAGATTCTTCTAGCTTCATGTTGCCCAATCTTGGCAGTCATCACGAGGGGGTTGTGTCGGTTTGGGTCTATTCTGACTAGATCTTTGTCTGTGAAACCAATGACCGGTCTCTTCCCCCATAGCGTCTGTTACTAAAATTTCTTGAGGTGCAGAAGGAAGTGTCTTTGAGAAGTAAAAGATCGGCATGATAAGGCGTCTCGCTTAATTTTCTGATGGGTTATCAAAAGAATAAGGAAGCTTCTGAAGGACCAGTCCATCATGGATTTGGAGTATTACTCCATCTCTCCTGTCGGCTGGGGGCCAAGCGACTTGCTGATCCTCCGCCCGGTCGCGTCGTGGCAGTTCATGCCAGCGATCGGCGAGGGGATCTCTTTCCCTCCTGATGATGAACTCTTATAGTCTCCCATCGCGCACTAGGAATTCTAGTTCATCTTTTAATTTCTTGCAATCATTTGTCGTATAACCATAATCACGGTGGAAGTGACAATATTTGGTTTTGTCTTTATTGGAGTCATCCTTAGTCGACTGTGGGGGCTATCGAATGTACGGTTTGTCTTTGATTAAAGCTAAGATCCGGCCAGGTGTCTTGCTCAGTGGGGTGTAGTTGTTATACCTCTGCGGAGGAGGGGGATTCGTTCGGCTTTTCTTTGGTGGAGACCTTCTGGGTGATCGGTTGCCTTCTTTTGAACGGATTGATCCCTTCTGTGGTCAAATGCCTCAGCATCCTCAGCAGCAATATATTTCTCGGCCCGACCGTAAACCTCCTAGATAATAGTAAGAGGGTTCTTCATGATCGACACTTTGATGCCGGAAGGCCGTAGTTCTATTAATAACGCAGCCAGCGCGATTGAATTGTTCAAAGATAGAACCCTCATCATTTCTGCTTTGAATCTTTCTAAGAAGTCCCTTAAGGTCTCTTTCTCCTTTTGATACAGTGACAATAGTGAGATGAATTTTCTCTTGACCCCTCTGCTTATCACGAAATATGACTCGAACTATTCTCATAGTTGGGGGAAAGTCCTTATGCTCAATGGTGGAAGAGAATAAACCAAATTAGTGCGTTTCCTGAAAGAGTGATGGGAAAATGTTTACACATGGCCGCATCGGACATGTCTATGGAAATCATCACAGTCACGAAATGGGCCACATGATCCCGGGGGTTTGTTGTCCCATTATACCTTTCTATGCGGGGCAGGAGTACGTTACGAGGCATAGACTCCGAAGAAACCTTCGGATTGAAAGGCGAAGCATGAGAATAGAGGGAGGGTTGGTTTCCTTGAGCATTAGCTCGCCTAAGTTCTTTAGCCACGAGTTGCTTGACTTGCTTTCGAAGATCGCAAGGATCTAACCTGGAGTTTTCGGACACTTCATGGCATGGGGGTGATGGTTGTCGCCACTTGGACCCCCCGATAGAAGACTGGTCCCCAGGCCTAAGGGCGCGGCTAAGGCCCTCCAGTTGTTTGCTCATGTCTTGAATCTTTGACTCCAGCCTCTCCATTTAGGGGCAGTTGAATCGCTCCGGAGCAGGGGCCACAATCGGCTGGCTGGGGATCACAGGCCGCAGGGCCTGATCCTGATAAGGCTGGCAAAGGGAGGCCGCATCATCACGAACAGAGTGATTGGGTGCTATAGGAAGGGCGACCTCATAAGGTGTTACAGTGCGCCCTTCCACAACAGGGGCGGCTTTTGAAAATGCTCTGGTTCCTGGAGACATAGTTGTCAAAATAACAGAGGTTGCTCTAGTCTGTTCCCACGGACGACGCCAATCTGTTGGAGGTGGGTTGCGGCTCCACAGATACCGGCTCCTTGTAGACTTGAACAGTTGCCGTTGAAAGGATGTAATATCTACAAAAACCGTCGTAGGGTGCTCCGACGGGAAGACTTCAACGCTCAAATCAGAAATAACGATTTTCGAATAAAAGAGAAACAAACTGAAAGCTCAAGCGAGTGGTTTTTTGTGATTAAAGTGCCCGATGTATATGACCACGAGAACGTACTTAATTTAGAGGATTTTAGGATGTCTTATACTTGAAAGAGTCGTGCACTATCAAGGTGGTTCAACCATACTTTCCTTATAGAACAGATCCAAAAATTTCAAGAGTTCAATATTCCGAATTGATCGTGACTCTCGTCCTTTGAGAAACTTTCGCTTTCTGGTGAGATTCTTTTCTTAACTGAAAGATACTAAAGATACTGCTTCCAAATAGTAAATCGGAGTTAATAGGGTATTTTGACATTCTCTTGGAATCGTTAGGGCTGTCGGCTATCGATCGGTCGTTCGACCGATGAAGGGTTTTAGAGTTCGTTCACTTGATAGACCGATGATTGAATACTCGATCGGGGTAGTTTCTTTTGATTGATGAACCACATTCGGTTGGTGGGGCGACTGAGACCCTATCGTTCGGGAGATCTAGGTGACTAATGCCCTTTGTTGGTGAGATCTGGACGACGGAGACCCTTCGGTGAATAGTCATAATATTTGGACATCGATCGGTAGCTGTCATTTATAGGCTTTCCAAAAGCTAACCCTTCTGGCTGGATTTTGGACCATGTCCCATCAGTATCCATCATTATATACTTGACACTTATTAGACATAATAAATATGTACATTATTTTCTAAGAGTGTTGAATATATATAGTATAGATTTTCAAAAAATAAAGATGACTGATCTCAAAATTTGTGATAGAAGATCAAAATTGTTGTTGTTTCAAAAAATAAAAGAGTAGATTATGTAATATGGACACAGCATTCCTTTAGGTCACTATGAGAATGTTGAAACTAATGATCACCTTCTCTAGGGGCGAAGCCACCTATAGCCTTTGGGGGGCCATGGCCCCCCAAGATTTTTGATTTTTTTTTTTCATAAAATTATAATTTTTAAATTTTGTGGGTCAAAAAAATTGTGACCCCTCCAAATATTTAAAATAATAAAATTTTTATATTTTAAAAGTTTAAAACAATATTATATTTGATAATTGAGTTTTGTGGGGTCTGTTAAAATTTAAAATGTATGTGTATGTATGTGTGTGTCTATATATATATATATATATATATATATATATATATATATATATATATATGATACACAATTTTAAAAAATATATTATTATTCTTTTACCTTTCTAAAAATTATTTCTATTTTATATGTCTATCCATCAATTGTTCCCCCTAAAAAGAAAGATTGGTTGCTATAATGACGATATTTTGTGTATATGATTTAGATATGCCAAATATTCTATCAGTTATATTACGTAAATTCAATATTTTTTATTTTTGGTAAACTCAATATTCAGAGAATACTGTCCATTGTTAAAGTTAGGGTTTGAAATATATATAGTGAGGTCTTTTCGATAAAATTTTAATCCTAATTTAATTAAAAATATAGGGTTTTTTTCATTCAGATTTTTCTCTTGACTTTTTTTTGGTAGCTCTTGATTTTTTTTTTGTTATTCAAAAATTAAAAAAAAAAAGTTATGAGAAAAAAGATAATCAATTTTTTTTAAAAAGGTTATTTACGATACAAATAATAATATAATTTCAAAAAATCATGATTTTCTCCTATTGAAAAAAAAATTTCTTAGAAGTGTCCAAGAATTACTACAAAACAAATGTCTTCTAATTCTTTGAAAGGTGATTCAAGCTTTCGTACACAAATATAAAAAATTTTCGTTAATTATAAATTAATTTATCTTATTTTGACTTTTCCAATTTTAACAGCAATTAGTGAACATACTTTCTCAGTTATGAAGATTTTGAACACAAGATTGTAGAACAAAATGAAAGATGAGTATTTTACAGATAGTTTAGTTATTTATATTGAAAAAGAAATTATTAGTTGTTTTAATTTAGAATCGATTATAGATGAATTTGAATTAATATTTTTTATTACTAATGAATTTGAATCAATAAAAAAACATAAAATACAACTTTCTTAAATTATTTATTTTGTTTAATATTTTATATTTTTAATTAGAATTATATGAATTTTTAATAGATTTTTATCTTATAATTTTTATTAATTATTTCTTTATGGCCCCTTCAAGAAAAATTTTCTGACTCCGCCCTGACCTTCTCCATTGTAATTTTAGGAGCAAAGTTGTTAATGGGTAGGGTTTTTCTTTTCTTTCCATCTTTTAAAATTTAAATTCTAATAAAATCTCTAATTATTGGGAAATAACTTTTATATTTTCAATAGCGAGAAATCATCAAAGTATACATTAAATAGGCGAGATTATGCTGATACTTAAACAACATAATGAAGGCAAGTGCGTGTCAAATTTCAAAGGCCGTAGGACAAATTCAAATTAATTGCAAAAGGAATTGCTTGACCCACATCATTTCAACAACATACTTTAGACTTTACTCTCATACATCATTAAAATACATATCGAGGATTGGGTGTTCCTTCTTTCTCACGCTTGTTTCTTGCTTCCTTTAAACTGTCTCAGTACACAAGAGATCTTCTGCAAGAGAAATGGCATGAGGCTTTGCTCTTCGAAGTATTAACGACATTAAGAGTGTTATGTCAATGGTAGAGCTCTAAGAAGTTCAGACTACCATGTTGGTGGGCGATAATTATACTCTGGTATCAACCATAGATGATGACAGAGCAAATAGAGTGTCAAAGGGCTATGTTATGATATACAAGGAAATGATGAAGCTTGGCTTGAGGTGTTGCAGCGTTGGAACATATTTCCAATTTTGTTGATCTCTAACGCTTGGTGCCTTAGTGCTGCCGTGATTTTGCTGTTAGAGTTTTGTCGCTTTCACTTTGATTTTGATATCTTGGCCGCCCTCTTTTCTCTGGTAAGGTGTATGAAGAAGGGTTCAGCCCGAAATTGGTATAAACTACAGATCCATCCTGAATCCGACTGGGGATTTCATTACAAGGAACCCACTAGTCGTAACTAGATGCACAAGTATTTCTTCATGGAATTCAAGGACAAGGACCTAATGCCTGCGCTTCCCAGTGTGATGGTAGGTTTGCGCTCGAGTTACAACCTTTAAACCCTTCACGTCACTTTCACTTTGTGCGCTCGGTCGGTAGTTACTATGACTCTACCCAAAGGGCCATCTTTATTGACTCATTGACAGATGATCAAATGCTATCTCTAGCGGGTCTGTTGATAGGAGAAAAAAGGAAGATTGACAGACCTCTCTTGATTTACAGGAAAAAGATTGGATTAGTCGACATTTCGGGTTTTGTGGATGATGCCTTGCTGAAAGAGATTACAGTTAATCGGGATTCATCCATAAAGGATCCTTTGGAGAGGACTGACGGGACATCTGAGCCCAAACTTTGCTAGCGCTTCCCCTAGTAGAAAGGAGAAAAATTGTACAACCCGAATCTCCATCAGGAGGTGGGCATGAGGCGGGTGAGGAAACCAAGGGGTGCATGCCCTTGGTCAAGTTGAGGCTATCCAAGGTTGAGCCAGAAGAGTTTGATAGGGCCGGTTATTCGCTATCCACCAATAACAAGGGAGTTTCAATAACGGGTGCACTTGTTGTGGGGAGGCTCGAAGGGGCTCCATCGTCTATTGTGGAAGTGAGGGCACTGAGGGGGATAGAGACTCAAGGTGTATCGGTCGAAGAACTATCTGGTCCGTCATGTGCTATCCCACTGTGGCCTTCTCACAAAGGGAAATGCAAAGTTCTCGATGAGACTGCCATCCCTCCTTCTATCCTTATTTGATCCTTTCATAGTGAAAAGGGATTGAAGGAGAGAGGGACAATAGCCATTAACATATGAGACAAATAGTACAACTGTGTTAACTTCGCTAAGCAGAAAGAATAGCCGATCGGCTAGACTTTCACCATTGTGACTTAGAGTTGCACAAGATGTCTATGGAATAGACTAGCGGGCTTTTAAGTCCTTTGGTTTAATGGTATCATTTTTTGAATTCGTCCCATTTTATTTTTTCTTTATCGTAGGCTGATCTGACTCCTCCCTTTTTGCAGACAATGGCCCTGGTGGAGCTCCAGGAACGACAGAGGAAACAGACAGTGGGACATCTATAGAAACATGTCAATTGGCTAAACGTTTAGGTCATGGCATTGCGAGATGCTTCTGATCAAAGGAAGAAGGATGCAGGAGCAAAGGAAGCGCTTAAGGCCTCGTTGGCTGAGAATGAGGAGTAAGTGAAGAATTTTTGGTAGAACTTGGATTTATGTCAGGGTCATTACGAGAAGCTGAAGATCAAGAAGAAGGCCCTTGAGGCTCGATTGTAATCCACAGAGGCGTTAGCTCAGTTCTGCGAGGAGTCTCTCTAGGTGGCAGAGCAGAGAGCGGTTGGATCAGAAGAATCTTTGTTTAAAAGTGCCACTGCCTTTAGGGATTCTTATTGCGAGTTGACAGAGAGACTATGATGTGCCAAAGAAATAACCCATCGGTTTGGATTGGATGGAGCTCTACCTCCGATCAAGGAGACTACTAGTCAAGAAGCGATGGATCGAAGAACAATTCCAGCCAGGTTGATAGGTATTCCGGCTGAACCAAGTGCAGTTGCTGTGAGGACTTCTTCCTAGGAAGTCTTGGTACTTCCCCTTATTTTCTTGAAATTTGTATAACTCTTGCGCCATTATATCACAACAAATTTTAATGAAGGATTCTTTCGTATTCTTTTATTCAGCATGTGTTAATAACAGGGGATATTCCCTTCGTCATTTAGATAGTTTGAATAGACTCGTTGGCCCTATTTAGTTGTTTCAGATTTTCTTGGAGAACGTTGGCCCGTTTAGGGGCGTTCCTTAGGTGTGCGTTTCGACAAGTGCCTTTGACTTTCCGATAGGCAATACCCACTGAGATTTGTCTAAGAAAGAGGGGTGGGGAAGTACTTCAGTGGGTTAGGGTGACAGAGACCCATCTAAGAAGATAGATCCCTTTGGTAGGTTGGGGCGATAGAGACTTATTCGGAGATATAGATCATTTCATTAGATCAGGGCAAAGAGGTCCATTCGAGAAGATAGATTCATTCGTTAGATCAGGGCAATAGAGGGTCATTCAGGGAGATAGATCCCTTTGGCAGATCGGGGTGATAGAGGCCCATTCGGGGAGATAGTTCCCTTCGGTAGGATGGAGGCCCATTCGGGAATATAGATTCCTTTGGTAGGATGGGGCAACGGAGGTCCATTTGGGAAGATAGATCCCTATAGTAGGTCAGGGCAATAGAGACCCATTTGGAGAGATAGATCTCTTCGGTAGGTCAGGGCAATATAGGCTCGTTCAGGGAGATAGATCCATTCGTTAGATCAGGAGGACAGAGGCCTATTCATGGAGATAAATCCCTTTGTTAGATTAGGGTTACAGAGACGCGTTTGGGGAGATAGATCCGTTCGGTAGATCAAAGAGACAGGCCCATTCAGGGAGATAGATCCATTCGGTAGATCAGAGCGATAGAGGCCCATTCAAGGAGATAGATCCCTTTAGTAAGTCAGGGCGACAAAGGTTTATTCGGAGAGATAGATCCCTTTAGTAGGTCAGGGTGATAGAGCTCCGTTTGGGGAGATAGATCCCTTACTAATGGCACTTTTCTTTTCTATATAGAGCAACAGTTCGATAGAATGCAAGCGATAAGGTAGTCACGTGTGTTCACTGCCGAACTGAAGAATACTATTGCAATAACATAAGAACTACGTAAGACAATCGAAACGTACTGTGTGACTACTTTGAGGTGAACACTGAAGGCTCTTGATCACAAGATAGTGTCCCAATCCCAAGTGGAGCTCTGAATTTAACCTTCATGTGTTTTGTGTTAGGTAGGGCATCCAGGGTGTTCAAACCCAACCTTCCCAAGACAACATTATAAGGCGAGGGAAGGTTTACCACATTGAACGTCATTGTGGTTATCGCATGGTTGGGCAGCACGCCAAGTGTGATTGGAAGTAAAATGATCCCTTTAAAGTATATTCATTTATCAGAGAGTCCTTTGATTTGACCTGTGTGGGGTTGGAGATATGCGGGGTCAAAGCCCATCCATTTGAAACCATCCTAGTAAAAGAGATCACACCCCACTCTTTGATTGGCAAAGACCCTTCAAACTTTGTACGACTAATTTTGGTGGTGATAATGAGAGGATCGTGGTAATTTGGATCTACACTGACTAAGTCTTCATTGGTGAAATTGAAGATCAGTCATTTGCCTTTAGCTTGTTAACCAACGTATGTAATTAGCATCTCTGGTGGAGTGGGGAGAGGGACATTAGGCGAGTAGAAGATCGGTGTGACCAAGCGTTCAGCCTCATTTCCTTGCGAACTGTCTAGAGGGTCCGAAATGCTTAGTAGAGGATGAGGCATTCGAGAGGTTCGCTCCTCATGGATTTGAAGGATCACTTCATCTTGACGATTAGCTGGTGGTAGGACAGGCGGTCGATCTCCCGGTCTGTTCCGTCTTGGTTGTGCCTGTTGGTCGGGGTTCGCCATGTCTCTCCCCTCTCTACTGATGAACCTTTGTAACCTCCCACTTTGGACCAAGAATTCAAGCTCGTCTTTGAGCTTTTTGCAGTTGTTGGTCGTGTGGCCGTAATCGTGATAGAAGTGATAGTACTTGGTCCTATCTTTTTTGGGATCGTCTTTCGTGGGTTGGGGAGGCCATTAGATATAAGGTTGATCCTTGATCTGGTGTAGAACTCGACTGAGGGTCTCATTCAAAGGGGTGTAAGCATTGAAACTCCGAGGAGGTGGAGGACCTAATTGATTTCTCTTAGGTGAGAGCTGATGAGGCAATCGACTATATTCTGTCCTAGACGATCGGTTTCTCCTTCGGTCGAAGGTCTCGGCATCTTCGGTCACAATGTACTTCTTAGCACGAGATTAGAACGCTACTAATGCAATAGAGTGGTCCAAGGCTGGAACTTTTATCATCTTTATTTTGAATTTCTCCAAGAAGACCCTCAAGGGTTCATCCTCCCTTTGATGTAACAACAGTAAAGAGGTAGATTTTCTCTTTGCTCCCTGACTTATCACAAAGTAGGTCTCGAATTGCTACCGGAGTTGAGAGAAAGTTTTTATATTTAGCAGTCGTAGTGAGTTGAACCATGTTAATGCATTCCCATTGAGAGTGGTAGGGAAATGTTTGCATATGGTACCATCTATCATTTATCTTGAGATTATCACCAATTACGAAGTACACCGTATGGTCATGATAATCAGTCGTTCCATCATATCTTTCCATGGGGGCAAAAGTACCTCACAACGCATCGGTTTCGAAGAGACCTTTGGATCGAAAGGCGAAGCGTTAGTAGGGTAAAGGGAGGCTCCGTTTTCTTGAGCATTGACCCGTTTGAGATTATCAGCTACGGGTTGCTTAACTTGTCTTCTTAGGTTTTCGTGATCATGGTAGGAAGTCTCCGAGGGCTCTGACGCTCAAGTTAGAAAGAACGATTTTTGAAAGGAACGGATTCAAAGAGAGAGTGAGAGAGGATGATTTCCCTGTGATTTATGTGTTGAGTGTTTAGTCTAGGGAACTTACCTGGCATTGATATATCGAAAGCTTTTATAGGGAGTATCGTAAGGGCCGTGTGCAATCGGGACATTACAACCCTAGTTTCCTTACGAGGAAATCCAAAGATTTTAGAATTCAAACGTTAGAAATTTGAAATCGTCATTATTTAGGAAGTTTGATAATATGGGGTAATTCTTTCGCTGATCGATTAGATTTTCAAGGGTTTCCTTTCTTATCCAAGAGATACGTTTCATGTTGAGATATAAAACTTTACCAAGGTGAAATTCAGTTGAGTATTACCATTCAGGAGTCGAAGTGGTCGGTTTCTTAGGTGTTCCGTAGTCATCGGTCGGAAGAAAAGGGACTACTGTTTGGTCTTACCAAATGCGTTTGTGGATGGATTGAGTAGACTTCATCGAAAGTTAGCCAAATAGTGAATATGATACCACAAATGATAGATCCTCTTAATGGGTCGCGGCGATATGACCAATTCAAAGAGATAGATTCTATTAGTAGAGTGGGGCGATATAGACCCATTTATGCTTAAGCGTATTTATATTGAATCATAGGGTTCATGTTGACTATTGGACGTATTTCGTATTGAGTTTTTTTGAATAGGGTCCCATCAAGTATGAACGAGGAGGGAGTGATCAAAGAGGTTTATGCCATAGTTCTTTATAATACCCAGCTTGCATCATTTTAATCACAATCGATCAATCCAAATCTTTTCATTCTATTAGTTTCTATCAAGAAAGTTATGGACACAACTCGGGAGGAATTTGTGGTTTAAAAGTTAATTTGGAGGCTATATGCTTCAATGGGAGAATGTCACATCTGATATTTTCAATCTAAGATTTAAATTAGTGATTAAATGAAAGCGGGGGCCAGATACTAAACCAAAAAGTACTATTTTGGAATGTTTTGTGAACGGGGGTGTCTGGTTTGAAGGAAACTTGAGGTGGTGTGTGCATTTGATGAACAATGATAAATCAATGACAACGAGGGAAGTGGACACTTGAAGAGGTCGGGTTATTGGCCAAAGCCAGACAAATGCACTCAATAGGGTCGGTTGATAAGCCAAAATATACTAACTTGTCTATGGGTGGCCTCCATAATTTTGATTCCATCCAAAAAAAAAAAAAAAAAATACCGACCTTTTTTTTTTGGTTTGTCATTTTCAGTTCAGGTTCATCGATTTTGTACGCATATTGTGAGATATTTTCTCTTTTCGCTGTGAGGAAATTGAGCTCGAGCATTCCAACCGACTTTCTGAATATCTATACATGTGACAATCTGTCTTATCCATTATTGAACCACTTACAACTTTGAGATTTCATTTGATGGCATTGTTTTAGGTTATTATCAAAGATATTAGATGCCTCTATTAGTCTCTAAGGATTTGATGGCATAGTTCAGGAGCTTTCCGGTGTAAAAAGATTTCTAAACTTCGACCTAAAGAGCCGACATAACGAGTGTTAAATTAGAAAAGTATGGATCAAGAAATAATTCAAACTCATTAGATAGTAGTTGATCGAATATTAAAAACTATTGCTAAAGTTAAAAAATTTTCATATTTATATTTATTGACTGCATTCTGATTAATTCTGAATTTGAGATATAAAACTTAATATACTTCAAACTCATTATTTTATTCCATGGAATTAATAAGTTTTACCAAATCTAATATGTTTGAGTAAAAATATATGTATATCTATACACACACTAGGAAGGAAGACTGTTGCTTATCCCCATGGGCCATAACCTTATAACTAGGTGTTACATTAGGTATGCAGGTTTTTGGATGTGTTATTTAGCCGTGGTGTATATTAGAAAGAGCTGGGATGATAACTTTAATTTTGTTTTGCTCTGAAGGCCTATCCTCTCTCTTACCAATGCTGATTCCTCCAGGGTGTGTTTTTCCTTCTCGTAAATTTTCTCCTCCTCGTTCTATTGTGTAATTAATACTTGTACCATACTAACATACTCATTTTATTTGATGCGTTGACAATGAGCTCTACTTTAAATGTCGGCATATCCTCTCTCGCTCTCTCTCTCTCTCTACTCCTTACTGAAGTTTGTACGTATAACTGTCAGCATACCCCTCTCTCTCTAAAATGTGTTTGTCTCTCTACTGTCTCTCTCCCTTTCTACCTTTTCGCGACATCTCATTGAAACATCGACAAAGCTGAAAGCTTGTCTTGATGTTTATCAACAAACTTCGTCAAAATTCAAAACTTTTCCTGACGTTTACTGTTAAAATATTGGCAAAATTTTTTTCATCGCTCAAATTTGTGCGTCAAAAACTTTTCCCAATGTTTTCATCACTAGACAATGTGATTGAGCTTTTTTGCCAACATTTTATCAAGGAAACACGGGAAAAGAAAAAAATACTGGTGACACAAAGTTTAAATGTCGGGAAAAATTCTTGAGAAAAAGTACTTTTGTTAGTGTTCTTGTTATAAAATTGGTTTCCTTAGTCTCCCAATTGATTTAACTTATAAAATCTTTTGGGACTAGACCAACACTATAAAAAAATACCGAATTAACAACGAATTTAACCATGAAAATATCAAAAAAATTCGTTACTAGCAATGGATTTAGTCACGAACTTATATCCGTGGCTAATAGCGCGTCACAAAAATTTAGCCACGAATTGATGAATTCCTGGTTAAATCCGTGGTTAAATTTTTTATTTTTTATTTTTTATTTTAAAAGCCGCCGGCCCACCACCGGCAGCCACCGGCCCACTCGCCGGCTCTCACCCCGGCCCCCGCTCGTGTATGAACCAACTCTTTATATTTTTGTAGAAAATGTGCATTTATCCAGATTCGAACCTGGGATTAAGAGGATATCTGAAGCATTCTCAACTACTATACCATATTAACTTATCTGATATATATATATTTTTTTTACTTCATTACTTTCTTTCTAACTTTTACCATTAAAAATACAATTTACTAATTTAATAAAAATATAAAATATAAAATTATATTTAATAAAATTAAAAATTATATTTAATAAAATTAAAAAATTATCTTTAACAAAAATACAAAATTATATTTTAAAAAATACAAAAATATATTTAATAAAAATCAATACCCTAATTTAATAAACATATAAAATATAAATTTATATTTAATTAAAATATAAAATTATATTTAACAAAATTTCAAATTAGCGACGATTTAGCCACGAACAGATTCGTGGCTAATTAGCCATGAATTTAATCACGGACCAAAAATTCGTGGCTATTTAGCAACAGATTATGAATTTCGTCGATAAATTAGCGACGTATATAAATTAGCGACGAAAATGGATTCGTGACAAATTAGCCACGAATTTAGTCACAAACAAAAATTTATGGCTAATTTAGCGACGCATAATTATTTTTGTCGCTAAATTAGCGACGAAAATGGATTCGTGACAAATTAGCCACGAATTTTTATTTGTGGCTAAATTCGTGGCTAATTTGCAACGAATTCTATTTTGTCGTTAAATTCGTGGGTAAATAGCGACGAATTTTTTTCGTGGCTAAAGTCTATGGCCAAAATCATGTTTTTTTATAGTGCAAAAACTTGAGTATGGAGGAGGTAGTGATCAAAGAGAGGAAGAACCACTATATCTCTCAGGGACAACTCAAGCGATAGAGTCTCCTCATTTTCATCATTCGTTTCCTGATTCAAAAATGTTTTCGTTATGTACTGGGACATTTGGACTGTAATTCTAAATTTCAATACTTTCTTTTGGATTTATGAAGTTCTGTAATCCATATCGTTTGGACTTTCTGATGTTAGCTTGATTTCTTCATGCAAGTATCAGTAAAATCCTACGACTATGATTTGAGATTTCTTGTATTTTAAATGCTTTATTGGTACTGAGAAATTCTAGTTGGCTAGGATGACCACATCGCATATGTGCATGTACAGGAGCCCCTTCCCCAATTGTGTGCCGACGCATGCTTGTGTGTACAGGGAATGGACCAGAGGGGTCCTTTGCATGTGTATTATTTCATGGTTTCCTTATCTTTAATGGATTGTGTATTGGAGGTTTAAATATTCAGGAATATAGTCTTGTGGAGTCCCAGTATATGGGGAGGTTCTGCCCGTATACCGAGATGACGCAGTGGTTGTTGCATACTCGATCCAAGGATCGAGGCGTGACAGCTTTATTGGTATTAGAGGTCAGGTTTATGATTTTAAAAGTTTGATGGTTTTGAAATGTTTTGAAATGTTTTCCAAATGTCCCAAAAGTTTTTCTAAAAACTTTGAAATGTTTAGTTTATTTTGAAAAGGTTTAGATCTTTTAAAAAGATTTTCGGAGAATGTGCAGAACTTTTCATGGTTTTCTTAGGAAGTTAGGAATCTTCATGTTTAGGGGGTTAAGCACTTGGATTAGTTCTCATTTCATTTTGCTTAGTATAGACCCTCTTTGTAGAACCATGCGTTTATGATATATTTGATAAGGAGGGTCGGATATTGACTGGCTTTGCTCCAATGAGGTTGTGCAGCGAGTTTCCCCACACGTGAATTGAATACACTGGCCCATAGATCTTGTTGGTAGTTAAATTATGGTGGGCTTATTTAAGATTTTGTACTCTTTCATTGATATAATGATCTTTCACTAGATCTAAACAAAAGTATGAGTTTTGGATTTTAATATTTTTTAGGTCTTACAAAAACAGAGTAAGTGTTTGCTTATATGTGGATGACATAATGTTGGCTGGGAACGACATTCAGTATTTAATAACCATCAAAACGTGGTTGTCATCCAGCTTCGACATGAAAAACATGGGGGTAGCTGAGTTCATCATCGGAGTTCAGATCTAGAAGGATCGCTCGAGAAAGATGTTAGCTCTTTCACAAGAGACCTATATTAGAAAAATTCTCGAGCATTTTGGGATGAGTGATTGTAATCCCATAGATACTCCGATCGCCAAAGGTGAAGGTGTAAGCCTAGAAATATGTCTGAAAACTCAGGACGAAGTAAGAAAAATGCGTAAAGTACCTTACTCCAGTGCAGTGGGAAGTTTAATGTACGCAATGTTGTGTACTAGACTGGACATTTGTTATGCAGTTAGTCTGGTGAGTAGATATCAGGCAAATCCTGGAAGGGGTCACTGGAGAGCAGTGAAAAGGATTTTCCGATATCTAAAAGGAACCGTAAACTTCTCATTGTGTTACGGAGGAGGCGATTTGCGTCTTGTGGGCTATTCAAACGCCGACTGGGGAGGCGATTTGGATAAGCGCAAATCGATATCAGGTTTTGCTTTCTTGCTCAATGGCGGGGCCATATCTTGGAGCAGCAAAAAGCAAACCTGTGTTGCTCTATCTACGATGGAGGCTGAGTTCGTGACGTGCTCAGTTGCAGTTCAGGAGAGTGTTTGTTTCTGAAGACTACTGGATGACTTAGGGATTATAGCAGATAGTGGGAGGCTAGTAATGATTTATTGTGATAATCAGGCCGTTATCGCTTACACTTGAGACCCTAAGTTTCACAGTAGGACCAAACACATTGACACCAGATTCTATTATGTTAGAGACATCATCGAGAATGGTGAAGTGACCATTAAGTACATTTCGACACACAGCATGGTGGCTGACCCCTTTACCAAACCCATCACTAGAGACTCCTTTCTAGGGCATAGAGAGTCATTGAGTTTGAGTATTTTCTGACATTTCTCAGTTTGTACTTTTTGATGACATTGATGAGTATCGATTTTCTATATATATGATTATAGTGCATTATTCAGTCACTTTTGTATTATATTTTCATTTAATGCACTTACTTTTATTATCATATATATTCTGTGATGTGATTATAGATATGTCAAGTAGGCGAGGTCGACTCTCTCATACGAGTGACCACCTCCAACTCTGAGTGAGCGGGGTTGGGACGGCTTCTAGCTGTAAGAGGTTTTGAGAGTAGCCCTGTTAGAACATAAGTCACACTGATACGTATTTAGGATGAGGTCATATGCGACATGACCGATATGGACGTACCCACGTCCATGTTACCTGTGAGAAGCCAGGTTTGAGATCTCAGATATCACCTGTATTTTATGATATTGTCTCTGAGGTACTCTCTCTGAGATCTCTGGGTAAAATTTTATGTGTAGACTGAGTCCCTATACCTGCACAGTGTTAGAGAAATCTGACATATGTCCTTTTAAGAGATGGGGGAATAACACTATGGCATGTGTTTCATACCACGTGTGAAAAGACGACTTGGGATAGTGGGAGCTATATTATTTGAGACAATGACATGATATTTATCCCCGAGCCCCACCATGTGAGACCTGAGATCCATTGGGTGGGATCTTTTGTGCCCTTATTACTTTCGGCTGTTTCTTGAGATTCTGATTCAGTGTTTGCTACTTTAGTCTGTTTATCGATGGTCCGGAAGATAAATTGAGGTCTGAGGGACAGGTCTGGGAAAGCAGCTGAGTTGAGACCGATAGATTCGAGTTTGGGTAAAGGAAGACCAATTGACATTGTATCACTGTTTTGTATTCACTAACCGGTCTTTTATGTTCATCCATGTAGGGATTTGAACATAATAGTGGATACATAATCGAACGATATCTGGAGATTACTTTCGATGAGGAAAGTAGCTCGATAGATGCAATCTGTCTTGGATCTGGGGTATTGCGAGTTTTTCTTTTGATACTAACGGTGACTACTCGATCATCCTAATAGGTGCATCGAGAAATCTTTGTTTGGAGGTGTACTCGCTAGCCGCACGACGTCCAACTCTGTATGAAAACCCAGTAGGGTGATATGGTAGATTACATGAGTTGTGATATTTAGACGGATATAAATTACCCTCGTATGTAAGTGGGAGATATTGGTAGTGCCCACATAGGGGCAGTTACATTCTATTTTTGAATTTCAAAATAAAGGGTAATGGGTAGAACCCATTACCCACTCCCCCTTATCTCTCTCATACAACTTTCACGGTAGTTACACTCTCAAGGAAATTGACTCTTGTATTGTGGGAGTGAAACTATTTTTTCAATGCAGAGAATAGTATTTCATTTTTTTTTCTAAGAACGAAGTGAGAGAGAATTATATACCATTCTATTTTTTCTTTGAGAGAGAAAATAGAGAGAATGCCATTTTTCGGTGAGAGAAAAATTCCTTTTTTGAGTGAGAAAATTAATTATTGCGTAGAACAATTAATAGTGATGGTTTTCCGATCATTTACGAATCACCGGGTTAAGGGTTAGATCGTTGTGGTATTACGGTGATAGTTCGTTTATTGTGACTATCATCTCGACTTCGAGAAGTTCGTGTTCAGAGTTCGCGGTTTCGAAAATTTTCTGCATCATCGATTGAGGTATATCGCGAACTCAAACTTTTATGGTTTTGAAATTTTATTTATCGCTTCCGTTGCGTGAACGTGACACGAATTTTCTAACATTTTATATCTATGATATGTGCTTGCATGGTGTGCATCACTGAGAAATTCTATTTATCATGAAAATTTTTGTGATGAATCTTTTGCTATTATATAAATCACCCTTTTATAATTTGATACGGGAAAATGTGATTTTTCATTAGAAATTTTCACATGTTTATGGCCCTTCGGATTTCAAGAGTAGCTTTTATGTAAGGCATTTTGTGTGTGTGTGCGCGCGTGTGTGTGTGTGTGTGTGTGAGAGAGAGAGAGAGAGAGATAGAGAGAGAGAGAGAGAGAGAGAGAGAGAGAGAGCAGAAGATTTTATGACAAGGAGGGTGGGTAAAGTAGAAGACTACAATCGACGAGGTCAATGATATGAAACGAAGAGAAGGAAGTAGCGGTAAAGAGCAAATAATCTGAGATTGATATTTGGTGTGTCGAAGAAATCACAAATTCACAATCTTTCTTTGAGGACAAATGCGCGGTCCATGGATAATGATGTAGGCTTGAGCTACATTCTATAATTACTCTTTACTCTTTAAAAATAATAATAATAAATAATAATGCAGATATCAAAAAATTACTTCACAGCTCACCCTTCTGTCCTGAACCTAAAACCAATGATGAGAACTACGGTGTGATTTTCGATATAGAAACCTGTAAAAAATCTGTCAGAGATGGCCCCAGCGGCGGAAACTTTAAGGTCAATTCAGAAAGAGAGGTAAAAGATAGAAAGATTGAAAGAGCCTAGGTTCCTGTGTAATCTTTGTGTGTAGATGTAGAGAGAGATGTACCTAATGAGTTACCTTTGTTAAATATATATGACATGTACAGAGATGTCGTATGTGCTTAGGAATGTAAGAACTCTGCTTATCTTGTGAGGAGATCGTTTAAGATCTTTCAAGATTTTTAAAATCATAGTTGTAGAGCTTTTATAAATCCAAAATTCTTTGAAATAAAAAAATTTCAGTTGTTATTACGGGGGACAAAGGGGTTTCTGTTATTAATAGATTTATTTCCTAATACGAGAGATCATCATAAAATCGTACAAGGTTAATAAAGGTAAGGTCGGCCCGGTATCATTGAATATTAAATAAATAAATAAAAACTTAATGAACTTACCAAAAGTCAATTATTTATTTGCTGCACCAGCATTCACCTTATCTTAATATTTATTATTATTATTATTATTATTATTATTAGAGGTGTGTTATAACTTCATAAATATCGACTCTTTGTAGACTCGAATGGTCTCCGTCAATGGAGAGGAAAACACTTGCACAAACTGTCGGAGGGTACTCTGGCGGAGAAACTCCGACGCTCAAATCAATAAAGAACGGTTTTCAAATGAAAAAATAGATTGAGAATCTGAGAGAGTGATTCCCTATGATTGGTGTGCCCAATTTGTTTGGTCTCGAGAGCGTACCTGACTTAGAGAGTTTTGAGAGATCTTATACCTTTCAGAGTCGTGCGCTGTTTGGGGCTTCAACTCTACCTTCCATATCGGGCTGATCTGAAAATCTCGAGAACTCAATATATCACACCCCACCCGCAAGTCGAGCACATGAACAGACCGCCACAACTCCTCGAGGCACGAGTATACCCTACTCGCACATCGAAGTGACGCAAGACTAATATTATGACCCTACTCGATATCATTAAGTCAAAATCATACAGCGGAAGATTTAAAAAAAAAAAAGATAGTTTTCAATAAAAATTTTTTTTAAAACATTTGCCACCAATTTACATATAATATTTATATGTATGGTCCAATCGTAAACAAAAATTGGTATGATCACTTACCCGATAGCGCCTCTCAATAAAACTCATGGGATAGTATCTCAATGTATGTCAAGTATAGTATAAACTGAAAATATTAATATGAGGGGTGAGTATAATCCATATACACAGTGAGTGATGTGCAATGACCGCATAATGACAATAAATGAATTTGTGAGAGTGGCAAGTCAAAACATCTCAAATTCATATTTCATTCATTTGTAAATATATCATGTAATTAAAAATAATATGCATTTTTATCATTAAATCATACATCAATGTGGTGTCAAAAACGTATTCTACTCATAGTTTGGCCTAATTAGGGTAAAATCCATCAAGAAGTCACCACAATATCATAAGAATAAAACACATATATCTTCTCCCTTCCCTTGGTGTTGACACGGTCCTCACGGGTGCTCCTCTATTGGATCCGTTGCCCAGAGACAGGGGACTTAAACCCCTGCTCCCGTGTTATCCCACCATGTCACCTCGTCGGGTAAACGCTCAATATCGTGGTAGAGAGTGCGCTATAGCCACTATGCACCATTCCATAATCATACACATGTGTCATATATCATCATTCATAAATCTTTACTAGTAATAAAAATATGACACTATCAAGTTATCATAATATTAGGATATAATTTTCACATAACATCATTTCAAAACATACCACAAACACTAAAATATTTTTAAATCACATTTCAAAATTTATTTATAAAAATCATGATCAAATCTATTTTTCATTTAAATTCAAAAATAGATCGTCTCGTCTCACTCACCTCAACTGGGGAGGATATGCCACTCCCTCCTAACTATCCTCATTTCTCGAACAATTCACCCCTCAAACCCTAAGCTTAAGTTAAACAATATATATCATTTATTAATTCAATATTATATTATTGGATTACAAGATGCATATATAAATGTTCTCTTTTATAAGGTTAAATCTCAAATTTCATATTTAGAGAAAAATTTTTACAAAACCTATCACGCGCAGGTTTAGTAAAATCATGATATCTTCTAAAATTTTGATCGGATTCAAATGATTTAAATTATTTTTTCTAAAATCACGATATCTCCAACTTTTATGTTGAGATCAACTCCAAATTCTGAACACACGAATTTAGAAAAATTTATCACTTTTTCAGTCTAAATTCCTAAAATCAATTCTGCATAGTGTTGGGAGAATTTCCATATCTCCTAATATATTTCTCTGATTTAAGTGATTCTTATCTCAAATTACAGATACGACATAGATCTAAAGCTTTCTAGTTTTGAGCATCCTTAGATTTTAAATGTATAATTTTGTAAAATTCAATTTTCGTCTCGGTTACAGTTTTAGAACTACTTCTGTACAGTTTTAGTAAAAATAACATAACTTTCTGTATACAACTCCGATTTAAGTGATCTTTATCTAAAATTAAAGATAAGATATATATCTAAAACCTTATAGTTTTGAGTATCCTTAGAGTTCAAATGCATAATTTTGTAAATTTCAATTTTCATCTCGGTTTCAGTTTTAGAACTATTTCTGTACAGTTTTAGTAAAAATATCATAACTTTTTGTATACAACTCTGATTTAAATGATCTTTATCTTAAATTAAAGATAAGACAGCGACCTAAAACTTTCATGTTTAACATTTCTCCAAATTCCGAACAGAAGATACCTCAAAAATTCATACCAATTACTGGTCGTACACAGGACATGAAACATAATTTGTAAAACATGCTAAACTCCAAAAATCATCAAAAATCGATTCCTTTATGAATTACTTCACATGATATATTATTTTAAAGATTAGGGAGTCTAGTTTATAGAGAAATAAATATATTAGATTTTTTATTTCTACAGAATGAGATATTCTAAGAAAACTATACAAAACTCAATCTAGAAATCAACATCTAGCATGCTAGTATGGATACCAAAGTAACTATTCATCAAATAATTTAATCTTAGCATAAGTTTGGACATGTTATCTCCTTTTTAAGATCTCTTTATCAATAAATACCAGCACTTCCTTTGAATCCTTGAATTTTTTTAATCGTCTTAGAAAAATCAAATCATAATGAACATAAATTCCTACACAATACTTCTATACTTCTAATTTAAATTTAAGAATTTCCAAAAATTGTTCTTACCTCTTTGACTCCATAGTTGAACTTAAAAATGGGAATGGACTCTATAAATTTCGTGCAAGGGGTGGTTTGAATGAAGAAAATGAGCCAAAATCTTCTTAAACAAGTTCTTTTATAAATCTAGCCAAATATCTTTGACTATTAGATCATTCCATGTATCATCTCAACCATCCACTTGTCCTAACACTTAAACCATATAATTATTGATTCAAGTAACCTCCATATACTCTATTAGGTATCTTTGGACGTCCATGTCAAGGGGGAGAAGTGTCACAAGATAGAACAAACTATTCTAGTTAGTTTTCATGAAAAAATTTCTATCCAATAAGTTTTCATGCATAAATTTCTATTCAATGAGTTTTTTTGAATGTGGAAAAATCTTATGTGTCCACTAACCAACCTTGCTTCCCTCTTGACCAATCATTTGGCTCTAATTGTCCATCCTTGAGTGGTTTACAATTTAGTCCCTTAACTTTCCTTAATTGCATTTAAACCCCTAACTTTTAATAATTTTTATTTTTGGTCCCTATGAAATTTTGTTCGAAATTTTTTAAATATGTGAAATTTCATTTAAATATCTTTATTTAAGTGTGTAGGACTTCTCTTAGCTATTTTTTACTTCTTTAGGTCTTACTGGTGCTTTCCGAGAAGTTTTTTGACTTACCAATAAAATTTTTAGTTTTATCGATTTTGAGGTGAAATCTCAAAATAAATAAATAGATAATTAAATAGATGTCTCAAACGGATGCTTATATATTTAGAATCATGAAGAGTAGTACATGATATACAGTCCCTGAAAATCGGTGTTACACAATATTCTACGTAGGTTGCGATTCTCATCCTTTGAAAAATTTTCATTTTCAAGAGGGATACTTTCCTTGATTGAAAGATCCCAGGAATATCACTTTGAAATAGGAAATTAGAGTTATTAGGATATTCTGACATTCCTTTAGAATCATTAAACAGATTAGCTATCGATCAGTTGGTCGACTGTTGAAGAGTCTTCAGGACTTATTCGGTTGAAGGATTGATGCTTGATTGCCCGATCGGAGCTATCACCCTTTGCTTTGTGTACTACATTCAATTGGCGGGGCGACTGAGGCCTTGTTGTTCGAAAGATCTGGGAGGCTAAGCTCCTTCGGTAGGTTGTCATGGCAATCGTTGGACACCGGTCGGTAGGCACTCTTTATGGGCTTTCCAAAGATTGACCCTTCCAATTGGGTCTTGACCCATGTCCCATCATTTGCCCCCGACTCATGGTCTTCTTGGGAAAAGAAGCATCTTGAGTAATAACTTTCAAAAAAAAGGGGGGGAACCTTTTTCGACTTGGTTTTTGTTGTTTCGGTTTTTGTGAATCGTCTTTTGTACGCTTTATAAGGGTTCAAGCTTATCAAAGGATTGTATACTCCATTAGTTATACAGTTCTTCTAACCCTTCTCTAAAGAACTTCCTTTTACAATGAAAATGTCGAGAGATTCTTTCTCGCTGCAAAGTGTGGATAGTATTCAGAGCACCATGACCAAAAAACACCTAAGAGAAGTTCAAATAGAAATGTTGCTCGGAAGCGACTTCGAGTTTGTATTGCCAGGTGAGAGGGATAGGGCAAGTCATGCTTCCGAAGATTGTGTCCCAATGTATAAGCAGTGTGTGAAGTATGGCTTAAAGATCCCATACACGGGCCCGCTGACAGAGGTCCTGAGGTATTGGAACATTCATCTCTCGTTTCTCATCCTGACTGCTTGGCATTTTGCGATTACCCTAATTTCTCTACTAGGGTTTCTTCGCATCCGCTTCGACCCAGAGATTTTGGGTGCCATCTTCTCTTTGGGGCGATGCAGTTCCAAGGGTTCTACTCATGGCTGGTATAAATTCCAAACTCGTAGGGAGTCTCACTAGAGGTTCTTTTATTGTGAATCTCAAGAAAAAAACTGGATGCAGAAATTTTTGCTCCAAACTCATTGGAATGTAATGATTTTCGAGAAATTTTTGATTGCTTTATCCCATTAGTCAGGTGAAATCGGGGAGATTTGCCCTCTTGATGAGTGTTCGATCAGTTAAGCCGGGTTGTCTAATATCTGATGGTTGACTGAGAACCTCTAAGGTTAGGGTTGCTTTTACCCGTTCGAGGAGATTGGTCCCGACATATTAGTTTGGAAAGTCTGGGCGACTAAGACCCATTGGAAGGTTAGAAACCATAGGAGTTAGGGCCATGTCCGACCATTCAGGGAGTTCTGACATATTCGTTTGGAAGGATCTGGGTGACTGAGGCCCGATGACCGATTAAAAGCTTTAGAAGTTAGGGCTATGTCTACTCATTTGGGGGGTTTCTAACTTAATGACATATTCGTTCGGAAGGATCTGGGCGACTGAGATCCGACGGCCGATTAAAGGCTTTAGAAGTTATGGCCGTGTTCGCCCATTCGGAGAGTTTCATCCCAATTTAACGACATATTTGTTCAAAAGGATCTGGATGACTGAGGCCCGACGGCCAATTAAAGGCTTTAGAAGTTAGGGTTGTGTTCGCCCGTTCGGGGAGTTTCATTCTAACTTAACGACATATTCGTTCGAAAGGATCTGGGCGACTGAGACCCTTCAGTAGATTAGAAACCTTAGGAGTTAGTGCCGTGTCCATCCGTTCAAGGAGTTTTATCCCAATTTAACAATACATATGTTCAGAAGGATCTGGACGACTGAGCCCCGACGACCGATTAAAGACTTTAAAAGTTAGGGCCGTATTTACCCGTTCGAAGAGTTTCATCCCAATTTAACGATACATTCGTTCGGAAGGATCTGAGTGACTGAGACCCTTAGGTAGATTAGAAACCTTAGAAGTTAGGGTCGTGTCTACCTGTTTGGAGAGTTTCATCCCAACTTAACGACACATTCGTTCGGAAGGTTCTGGACGACTGAGGCCCGACGATAGATTAGGAGGGGTGCTCTTCTCCATGAATTATTAAGAATCCCATGCCATGTGTTATCAATGAATAATAAGAGAAAATCGAAACCCTTATCAAGAAAAAGTGGAAATCCGGGTTGTAGCCCGGACAAATGGTAGTGGGCATATAAGGCTCGTGCAAACTATCTTCACCATGGATTTGGAGGATCATCCTTCCTGGTTCATTATGCGGTGGCCTAGAATCTAGCCCATTGGGTAGTTCGTTCAACCGTGGTGCATTGTGTCTGTCGGGAGAAGGCAGGTTCCTTCCTTCTGGACTGATGAACTTCTGTAGTTTACCACTGCAAACCAAGAATTCCAACTCGTCCTTAAGCCTTTTGCACTCGTCGGTTGTGTGGTCGTAATCCCGATGGAAATGACAGTACTTGGACATGTCTTTCTTGGGATCTTCTTCAGTGGGACAAGGGAGCCACCTGACGTATGACTTGCTTTTTATTTGATATAAAACCCGACTTGGGGTATCATTCAGCGAAGTGTAGACGCTGAACCTTTGCGGGGGCAAAACTCTTGGTTTGTTTCTCTTCGGAGAGGGCTGACGAGGCGATCGACTGCGTTCCTTTCTATTGGGGTGGTTCTCTCGTCGGTCGAATGTCTCTGCTTCTTCTACCTTAATATATTTCTCCGCTCGGGAGTAAAATTCTTGGAATGTCGCTGGGGCAGCTAATGCGATGTTGTGATCCAAAGTGGGGACTTTCAGCATTTCCGTTTTAAATCTTTCCATAAAGTCCCTCAAAGTTTCTTCCTTCCATTGTCGCAACGATAGCAGGGAAGTGGACTTCCACTTAGCCCTCCGGCTGATTATGAAATGAGTCTCGAATTGCTGTCGGAGTTGGACGAAACTCTTGATACTGAATGGCGGAAGAGAATTAAACCATGTCAGGACATTTTCCTTTGGAGTGGTGGGGAAGTACTTACATATTGCTGCGTCCGATAAATCTCAGGAGATCATAATTGTTATGAAGTGGGCAGCATGGTCACAGGGATCGATTGTTCCATCATATCGCTCCATGAGAGGTAATAGAACATTTCTCGGTATCGGTTCTGAGGATATCTTAGAATCAAAGGGTGATTCACCTGAAGGACGTAGGGGGACTTCCCCGTCCCTAACACCTTTATTCTTCAGTTCGGCAGTCACGAGTTGTTCGACTTGCCTTTTCAAGTCTTCAGGGTCATGCTGAACAGCTGCTAATGGTTCGAGGTTAGCAGGAAGTTCTCGTCTCGGTGGTTGCTTATACTCGGCCTTGGCGGCGAACGAGTGGCCATCCGGCTCAAGGTCTCGACTGTGCTCCTCTAATTCTTTACTCATTCTTTGGAGTTTTGACTCCAGCCTTTCCACTGGGGGTTGATTAACTTGCTCGGGCCCTGAGGTCATGGCTGGCTGCTCCAGTGCTATAGGTTGTAGAATCGACTCCGGACGGGATGGTCGGGGTGAAAACATATGATCATGGTTTGAATGGTGGGATGCCGGCGGGGATATAGGTGTGGTGGGCATAGGGGCATACCCTTCCGGAGGCATGGTTGTTCGAATGACAAAAGTTGCTCTAGCCTGTACCCACAGATGGCACCAATCTGTTGGAGGTGAGTTATAACTCCACAGATACTGGCTCCTTATAGACTCGAACAGTCTCCGTCAGTGGAGAGGAAAACACCTACAAAAACCACCGGAGGATACTCTGGCGGGGAGATTCCGACACTCAAGTTAGTAAAGAACGATTTTCGAATGAAAAAATAGACTAAAACTTTGAGGGAGTGATTCCCTGTTATTGGTGTGCGTAATATGTTTGGATTCGAGAGTATACCTGGTTTAGAGGGTTTTGAGAGATCTTATACCTTTTAGAGTTGTGCGCCGCACCTTCTTTATCAGGCTGATCCGAAAATCTCGGGAACTCAATATTCTGCGTTGGTTGAGATTCTCATCATTTGAAAAATTTCCGTTTTCAAGAGAGATACTTTCATTGACTGAAAGACCCAGAAATACAGCTTTGAAATAGGAAATTAGAGTTATTGGGATATTCTAACATTCTCTTAAAATCGTTAGAGATGCTGGCTATTGATCAGTCGCTCGACCGTTGAGGAGTTTTCAGGACTTGTTCGGTTGAAGGATTGATGCTTGATTGCCCGATCGGAGCTATCACCCTTTGCTTGGTGTACTACATTCTGTTGGCAGGGTGACTGAGACCCTGTTGTTCAGAAAATTTGGATGGCTAAATCCCTTTGGCAGGTTATCGTGGTAATCGTTTGACATCGGTCGGTAGACGCTCTTTATGAGCTTTCCAAAGATTGACCCTTCCAATTGGGTCTCGAGCCATGTCCCATCAATTATTATTATTATTATTATTGAAGTGGGTGAAAATTTTCTTCCCTAACTTTCATCACTCATGTTAAAAGCAAGTCACCTAACCATATACACCCACATATCCATATTAGGTCCTTTTGTGCCCCGCCAGAGGGCAACTGGACTCCCGGGCAGGATATTCGGAAATAGCTAACTTTAGAACTTAACTTTTCTCTGCCCTTTTTTGTTAAAAAAGTACCCATTCAAAAAAAATTAATAATGATTTAATTTTAAAATATTTAAATTTTATATATTTATATTTATAATAATAAGTTTCTTTATTATAATAATTCAACAATAGATGTTTATAATTTTATATTACTTACGTGATCAATTCTTCTTACATACGGGTTTTCAAATACATTAAATAATTTTTTCAACTAATATAATATCTGTTATATGTACTGTGATGGGATGCCAAAAAATATGGATTATCAAATAAATTATACTAACTTGATTTTAAAAATATGTGAATTTCTTTTTTTATATAATTTAAATTTAATTGAAGTAATGACTTGTAATCTTTGACATGACCCAATAAACTAATAGATCGTTGCTGGTTGGAAAGACACCACTGGTGCCGCAATTGTATCTATCTAGCATCCTCTCTCTCTCTCTCTCTCGCCCCCTCTCTCTCCCTCTCTCTCTCTCTCTCTCTCTCTCGTATGCCTGTGCATCTGTATTGTGTATGAATAATGTAATGATAATGATGGGATTTGAGGAGCATATATGAGACTTGAGAGAGGTAGTCATTGTCATTGAAAATTCTTGTGTCTACAGTCGTTCTTAAAAGGCCGGGGCGGTCAAATTTTTTTTTTAAGGGGTCATAAAATAATAATTAATAAAAATTATAAAATAAAAATATATTAAAAATTTATATAATTGTAATTAAAAATATAAAAATATTAAACAAAATCAATAATTTATAAAAATTGTGCTTTATCTTTTTTCATTAATTCAAATTCATTTATAATCAATTCTAAAATAAAAATATTAATAATTTTTTTAATATAAATAACTAAACTATTTACAAAATATTATTTTCTATTTTATTTTGTAAACTTGTTTTCAAAATCTTCGTTGCTAAGAAAACTCATTTATTAGTTACTATTAAAATTGGAAGAATCAAAATAAAACGAATCGATCTATCAAATGATAAATTTTTAATCTAACAATCTCTACCAACTTATTGCATAGAGAATTCTACAATAAACATGCACATAGGACCAAAGGAAAGGAGAGTAGTGTAGTTGCCATTCAATTTTTTTTTTAAAAGATATATTTATAATTCTAAAAATCATTTATTTTATTAATAATTATAATTCTTTTTTTTATAAAGTTATTCTAAATATAAGTAATATTTTATTACTTATATAAAATTTTGACTTTATTTATATCTATCTGCATCTACCGGCAAGCAAATGTATAGTAACATATATATATATATATATATATATATATTGCATGTATATAAAGGTAAATTCAAGAGACCACTTCTACTTTTGGATCACCAAAGCAAAATTGAGTCAATCGCGGCATCTTCCTAGCAAAGATGAACAAGTTATTTGGAATATTAGGCTTAAAGACAAAAAAAAAGTTATCATTATTTTCTGATAAATAGATATTGTATAATAAGAGAAAATGATAAAATTAAATTTGAACTGTAAATTAGAATAATCATTTAATGAGCTTGACTTTTTGAGATTTCACTTTAGAGGATATCGATCTTAATGCTTAAATATAGAATCTGTAACACTACTAACAAGAATTGATCCGTAACATTCATGTTTTACAGAAATCGTAGGGGGCCAGAATACCGGGCTCAGCCCCTTCTTAAGGGGGAGAGGTGTAAGCATGAGTCTCTCATGTTATATATGTAAATAATACTAATATAAGAGTCAAGATTGATGACGCAACGATCCTTCTGGAACTTCTCCACTCTTCTCATTTCTTTTTTGTTTTTTTTTTTTCCTTTTTTCTTTCCCACCACATTTAGAAAAAAAAAAATGCTTAAACCGATCAAATAGGGTAACAAATAGCCTTCATTTTCGAGGAATCATTTCCTAAGGACCCATGTACGTATGGCCAGAGCAAACCCTAATGAGGACGCGGTTTGGCTTTTTCGAAACAAAATCCCAAAAACCATCATGCGAGAAACATTTGTTTTATATAACACACACATATACATGTGTGTGTGTATATATATATATATATATATGAATAATTCTCTCCCTCTCCCTCCCTCTCTACTGGGATGGATGACAGTTTCAGAGAGAGAAAAAGGGAGAAAGGGGATGGGTAGATGAGAGGGTCACTCAAAAACCTTATGGATTTTAATTTAGTGTTATTTTTGTCCCCAATTTTATTATATTTGTAAATGAAAATCGCATTAATTAGATATTTTATAATAAATTGTTAATTAGATTGTTAGAAGAGTTGATAAGGAAATATAAAGAAAAATAGAGGAAATTTGCAACAAATTGAATTACAAAAGTTGGAAGTGCTGAAAATGAAATTTTTTTACAAGAAAAAAGTCATGAAGTGCTGATATTTGAAGATTTTTAAGTATTGAGAATTTACCTAATCATCTCTTATACTACCCTAATTTTAGGAGTTTCTTTGTTTACTTTCTCAAATTAGACGGTATTTTTACCATTAGTTACTATTTGAATTTTGGGAAATCCTAATTTTTGAGAATTTTATTGAGATTATGTCATTAGCTCCATAAGAAAAGAGAGATTCTTAGGACGATGACAAAAAAGAGAACTATATATATTCTCAAGAAGTACTGTTGACTATGTGTGCTTTGTTTCTCCTTTTCAAGAATAAACTATATTTTATTTCTTTAGAATTCAAGAAACAATGTTTTCTATCATGGGTGGCTAAATTTTATTTTTTGACTCAAGGGGAATTTCAATTCGATTATGTTCACTGTGAAGTTATGTATTTCATTTGATTTTTTGTTATTTTAATTCAAATATTCATAGATTCTGAGTTTATTTTATATGAAAAAATTGATATGGTTATTTTGATAATTTAATTTAATATTATTTTTTATTACTATCTATGAGTTCAGTGATATGTAATTGTCATGAATGATTGATACGAGTAGCAATTATGTTATTTATATTTATGAATCTTTAACTAATATTCATGTTTAATTTAAGGGACTCGATAGAACAAAATTTAATAATTATGACTATCCGAATTATTTGGATTTTGATTTCTTTTTACAGAATTTAATACTATCATTACATTAATATGGAACGCTTTCGTATCCAATTGATTAATGATCAGTTTTGAGTGGATACTGGATTTGGTTAATTAATTTAGAAAAATACAAGATTTATTATAACTATTCTAATAAATTTAAGATTAAATGTGTAACACCGATTTTCGATGACTGTATATCATGTACTACTCCTCATGATTCTAAATATTTAAGCAGCCTTTGGAGACATCTATTTAATTATCTATTTATTTATTTTGAGTGGATACTGGATTTGGTTAATTAATTTAAAAAAATACAAGATTTATTATAACTATTCTAATAAATTTAAAATTAAATGTGTAATACCGATTTTCGGTGACTATATATCATATACTACTCCTCATGATTCTAAATATTTAAGCGGCCTTTTGAGACATCTATTTAATTATCTATTTATTTATTTTGAGATTTCGCCTCAAAATTATTAAAATCGAAATTTTTTTTGGTAAACCGAAAACTTTCTCGAAAAGCGCCGACAAAGTCTAAAAAAGTCAAAAATGGCTAAGAGAAAACCTACACACTTAAATAAAAATATTAAAATGAAATTTCATATATTTAAGAAATTTCAAACAAAATTTCATAAGGACCAAAAATACAAATTGTTAAAAGTTAGGGGTTTAAATGCAATTAAGGAAAGTTAAGGGACTAAATTGCAAACCACTCATGGATGGACAATTGGAGCCAAATGATTGGTCAAGAGGGAAGCAAGGTTGGTTAGTGGACACATAAGATTTTTTCACATTCAAGAAAATTTATTGGATAAAAATTTATGTATGAAAACTTATTTGATAGAAATTTTTGCATGAAAACTAACTAGAATAGCTTGTTCTAATTTGTGACACTTCTCCCCCTTGACATGGACGTCCAAAGATACCTACTGGAGTGCATGGAGGTTGCTTAAATTAACAATTGCATGGTTTAAGTGTTAGGACAAGTGGAATGCTAAGATGATGCATGAAATGATCCAATGGCTAAGGATATTTGGCTAGGTTTATAAAAGAACTTGTTTAAGAAGAGTTTGGTTCATTTTTTTCATTCAAATCACCCATTACACAAAATTTATAGTCCATTCCTATTTTTGAATTCAACTATAGAGCCAAAGATGTAAAAAAATTTTTGGAAATTCTTGAATTTCAATTGGAAGTATAGAGGTATTATGTAAGAAATTTATGTTCAATGTGATTTGATTTTTCTAAGATGATAAAATTAAAAAATTTAAAAGAAGTGGTGATATATATTATTAGCAAGAGATCTTACAAAAGAGGTAACATATTCTAACTTATGCTAAGATTAAATTATTTGATGAGTAGTTACCTTAGTATCTATACTAGCATGCTAGATGTTGATTTCCAGATTTAGTTTTGTATAGTTTTCTTAAAATATCTCATTCTGTAGAAATCAAAAATTTAAGATATTTATTTCTCTATAAAATAGACTCCCTAAGCTTTAAAATGGTATATCATGTGAAATAATTCATGAAGGAATCGATTTTTGGTGATTTTTGGAAGTTTAGCATGTTTCACAAATTCTATTTCATGTCCTGTATACGATAAGTAACTTATATAAATTTTTGAAATATCTTCTGTTCAGAATTTGGAGAAATGGTAAACATGAAAGTTTTAGGTCTCTGTTTTATCTTTAATTTGAGATAAAGATCACTTGAATCGGAGTTATATACAGAAAGTTATGATATTTTTACTAAAACTATGCAGAAATAGTTCTAAAACTGAAACTGTGCAAAAGTTGTATGCAGAAAGTTATGTTATTGTTTTCCATTTAATTAAGAAATTAAATTAATATTAGTTCTTTTAGAATTCGACCTAATATCACTATTATTACAAATTTGTTCACATTGGGGAATCAACATTAAAACTCTAAGGATACTCAAAATTGAATTTTACAAAATTATGCATTTAAACTGTAAGGATACTCAAAACTAGAAGATTTTATATCTATACCTTATCTTTAATTTGAGATAAAGATCACTTGAATCGGAGTTGTATGCAGAAAATTATATTATTTCTACTAAAACTATGCAGAAATAGTTTTAAAACTAAAACTATGCAAAAGTTGTATGCAAAAAGTTATGTTATTTTTTTCCATTTAACCAAGAAATTAAATTAATATTAGTTCCTTTGGAATTCGACCTAATATCACTATTATTACAAATTTGTTCACATTGAGGAATCAACATTAATTTTGAATACTACAACAACCCGTCAAAATTTTAGCGTCATTGCCGGGAAACTATTTTAATTTCTTAGTTTGTACTTTTCACTTGTGTTACTGACCTCTTTTGTTTTATGACCCATTTTTATTAAGAAGGTGAAGTAAAATATATTCCTGAGACTGAGAAAACTATTTTTCGTTTAAGAAAGGAGGTTAGACAGAGGAAAAGTAGGTTATGTAAAAGGGTGAATTTGGAGATTGATTTGACAATTTGTGATAGATCTATTTTTGAAAAAAAAGAAAATATGGCAAATGATGATAGAAGCTTAAAGGAGTTAGCTACACCAGATCTGAACCAGCAATCTTTGTGCATAACGTACCCAACTCTTCAGGTAGCATTCGAACTCAAATCTAATTTAATTTACTTACTTCCTATTTTTCGTGATCTTCTAGTTGAGGATCCACATATGCAGTTAAAGGAGTTCCATATTGTTTACTCTAACATGAAACCCCAAGATATGACTGAGGAACAAATAAAATTGAGTGACTTTCCTTTTTCTCTAAATGATAAGACAAAAGATTGGTTGTATTACCTACCCCCAATTTGATAAATTCATGAAATGGAATATAGAGGCTATTTTTGGAGAAATTTTTTCCTGTATCAAGGGTAGCCAACATCAGGAAAGAAATATGTGAGATTAGACAAATTTATGGAGTGATGAATATTGGGAGAGATTCAAGCAATTTCGTGCTAACTGTCCATATCATCAAATTCCGAATCAGTTCCTAATTTAATATTTCTATGAAGAACTTCTACCCATAGATAAAAGTATGGTGGATGCATTCAGTGGTGGATCTTTGGTCAATAAAACACCTGAAGCAACTAATCAATTGATTTCAAATATGATTGAAAATTCCTAACAATTTGGGATCAGAGTGGATGGAGCCATCAAACGGGTTAATGAGGTAAACCACTCGAATCTTAAAAATAAGATTTATGATCTAACTGTTTTGGTTTGTCAGTAGGCTATAGGACAATTGTAGGTAGTTAAAGATGGTGGCATATGCTCAATTCCGAGGCATCCTATAAATATCTGTCCAACAATGCAAAAAGACCATATTTAACAAGTAAATTCCGTAGGAGGATTTCCTGATCAACCTTAACATACATATGATCTTTACTCCAACCATTACAATTTCGGGTGGAGAAATCATCCAAATTTGAGTTAAGGAAATCAAGGAGGATAACAGAGATATCCATGCCAACCTTTCAATAGACCACCATCGCTATCGGCACCTGCACTATCCTCAAATTTAAGTATGTCTTTGGAAGATATAATGAAGCCTCTTGCAACTAATACTCAACAATTTCAACAGGAAACGAGAACCAATATACAAGAAACAAGGGTGAGAATATAGAATTTGGGAAACCAGATTACCTAGCTAGCTATCTTATTAGTAGGTTGGAGGTACAAAATTATGGAAAATTACACTCACAAATGGTGGTAAATCCCAAACAGTATTCAATAATGTTGAGAAGTGAGAAGGAACTTTATTTGAGCTCTACTCCATCTAAGAAGGTGGATGAAAGGAAGGATGTGGAGAACGATGATGAAGTTATACATGGAAACCTAATTGAGGTAACATCTAAACCCCATTTACCTAACACTTTTAGTACAATTGTGTCACCTTTTCCTGGTAGGTTGGAGAAATCTAAAAAAGGAAGAGTATGAGAAAAAAAGTTTTTGGAAACTTTTAGGAAGGTGAAAATAAACATATCACTGTTGGATACTATCAAGAAAATTCCAAAATGTACTAAGTTTTTGAAAGAATTGTGCAAAAATAATAGGAAGTTGAGAGGTGATGAGGAAATAAGAGTGGGGGAGAATGTGTCGGCTATCATCAAAAGAACGTTACCTGAAAAATACATAGATCCAGATATGTTCACTCTACCTAGTGTTATTGGTAAGAAGAAAATTGAGCGTTCCATGCTAGACTTAGGAGCAACCATCAATGTCATACCATATTCATTTTAAAAGAAATTGGAGTCGTTATTCAGTTAATTGACCATTATTATGTTTATCTGGACGAGATTGTCAAAAACGTTTTGGTACAGGTTAACGAACTGAAATTTTCAGTAATTTTTTATATATTGAAAATGGAATGATACACTATCACAGATTCAGTTCTACTTCTTTTAGGAAGACTATTCATAAGAACAGCCCAAACAAAAAATAGATATGGATGATGGTACTCTCTTCGTCGAATTCGATGGTGAGATTGTTAAATTTAATATTTTTGATACTATAAAGTACCCAAATGAGTATCACTTAATTTGTTTTGTTAATATTGTTGATTCAATTGTGTAACAATTTTATGAAAAACAATATGATATTAATATTGAATTGAATGCACAATTAGATATGAAGGAGGAGTTATATGAAGCTCTTAGGATAGAGTTAAAACCTCCTTGAAGAGAAACAAATGGAGAACATTAAGCATAATAACTTTAAACAATTGCACTTGTTGGGAGGTGATGGAACATGGTCCAAGGCCCTGCTAGAAGGGCTAACTTTTGAAAAGCCCGTAAGAGACAGCGATCGATTGACGCCTGAATATTTTCTATGATTATCCACCGAATAGTCTCAGTCGCCCAGATACCCAAACGGTAGGGTCTCAGTTGCCTCGCCAATAGATGTAATCCTCCAAGCGGAGGATTATCGCCCCGATCGGGTATCTATCCATTAGTCAATTGATCAAACAAGCCTTGAAGATCCTTCATCGGTCGAACGATCGATCGATAGTTAGCGATTCAAGCGATTCTAAAGGAAGGTTAAAGTATCATATTAAATACTGTTTCCTATTGAGAGCAGCATTTTTAGGGATCTTCCAGTTAAGGAAAAGATCTCTCCAGAACGCAAAAATTTTCCAAAAGATGAGGATCACAATCAGTTCAAAATATTGAATCCCCAAGATTTTCGGATTGGCTAGATAAGGAAAGTAGGGTTGAAGCATGTTGAGGGCGCATGATCCTCACAGGTATAAGATATCTCAAAATCCTCCAAGTCAGGTATGCTCTCCTCGGCCTCACACTTTGGGCACTCTCATCACAGGGAACCACTCCCTTGAGCTCTCAGTCTGTTTTCTCTTTTATTTGAAAATCGTTCTTTTTGACTTGAGCGTCGGAATCTTCCCATCGGAGTATCCTTCGGCGGTTTTGTAGGTATTACATACCTTCAACGACAATCGTTCGAGTTTATAAAGAGCCGGTATATGTGGAGTCATAATCCATCTCCAACAGATTGGCGCTGTTATGGGAACAGACTAGAGCAACTTCCGTTATTCTGATAATCAGCCTATGAGAACCAGAGCATCCTCAAGGTTTGCCCCCATTGTGGAAGGGTATGCCCCTATACCAGCCAAATCTATCATCCCTCCAGCACCTAATCATTCAAATTACGATCATATGCTCTCTCTCCTCGGCCGTCCCGCCCAGAACAAATCCTACAACCTGTGGCCCAGGAATAGCCGGTCATGGCCCCAGCACCAGAACAGATGAGCTAGCCTCAAATGGAAAGATTGAGTCAAAAGTCCAAAGAATGAGTAAGCAACTAGAGGGACTCAGCTGAGCCCTAGGGCTACACAACCATTCGTTTGTAGTAGAATCCGAATATGAGCGACCACCAAGACGAGAACTTCCTACTAATTACAAACCATTAGCTATCTCCTAGTACGACCCTAAAGATCTGAAGAAGCAAGTCGAGCAACTCATGGCTGTCGGGCTTAAAAAGGCGGGTGCCAGGAATGGGGAAGATCCCTTAGACTCCCTCGGCGAATCTCCCTTTGATTCGAAGATCTCCTCAGAACCAATGCTAATGGATGTCCTTCTACCTCCCATCGAGCGGTATGATGGAACAATTGACCCCCATAACCATGTCGTCCACTTTATAACAGTTATGATCTCCAGAGATCTATCAGATGCCGCGATATACAAGTACTTTTCCATTACTCTCAAGGGTAATGCCCGGTCATGGTTTAATTCTCTCCCGCCTTTTAGTATTAAGAGCTTTGCCCATCTCCGACAACAGTTTGAGACTCATTTTATAATTAGTCGGGGAGCCAAGCGAAAATCTACTTCCTTGCTATCATTGCGACAATGGGAAGAAGAGTCTCTGAGAAATTTCTTGGAAAGGATTAAGATAGAGATGTTGAAGGTCCCCGTTTTGGACCATAATATCGCATTGCCTGCTTTTTTAATGAGTTTGCGTTCCTCCGACATGAAAGTCTCTATTACAAAAATACCCCGACAACCATCCAAAAATTTTACTCCCGAGCAGAGAAGTACATTGCGACAGAAGAAGCAGAGGCATTTGATTGAAGAAGGAGCTATCATAGTAGAAAGGAATACAACCGATCGCCTCATCAACCCTCTTCGAAGCGGAGCAAACCAGGGGTTTTGTCCTTACGAAGGTTCAGCATTTACACTCCACTGAACGAAATCCCGAGCTAGGTTTTATATCAGATAAAAAACAAATCATACGTTACATGGCCCCCTCGCCTCACAGAAGAAGATCCTAAAAAAGACAAATCCAAGTACTGCCATTTCCATCAGGATTACGGTCACACGACCAATGAGTACAAAAGGCTTCAGGACAAGTTGGAGTTTTTAGTTTGCAGTGGTAAACTACAGAAGTTCATCAGCATGGAAAGACAGAACCTATATTCCCCCCATAGACGCAATACATCGCGAGAAAATGAGCTCCCCGGAAGAATGGATCCCAGACCGCCACATGATGAATCAGGAAGGACAATTCTCTAAATCTATAGCGAAAATAACTGGCATGAGCCCTACGTTCCCACTAGCATTTGTCCGGCCTATGACCTGGAGTTTCTTGTGCTATTTCCCTGATAAAGATTTCGGTGTTCTCTTGTTACTTGTCGATAGCACGCGGCACGGGATTCTTAATAGCTTATTGAGAGGGCACCTCTCCTAACTTCTAAAGTTTTTAATCAACCGATGGGCCTCAGTTGCCCAAATCCTCCGAACGAATATGTCACTAAATTGGGATGTAACTCCCCGAATGGGCGGACACGGCTCTAACTTCTAAAATTTTTAATCGACCGACGGGTTTCAGTCGCCCAGACCCTCTGAACGAATGTGTCACTAAATTGAAATATAACTCCTCGAACGGGCGCCCACGGCCTTAACTTTTGAAGTTTTTAATCGACCGAAAGGATTCAGTCGCCCATATTCTCCAAACGAATGTGTCACTAAATTGGGATGTAACTCCCTGAACAGGCGGACAAGATCCTAATTTCTAAAGTTTTTAATCGACCGATGGGTCTCAATCGTCCAGACCTTCCGAACGAATGTGACACTAAATTGGGATGTAACTCCCTAAACAGGCGGACACGACCCTAACTTTTAAAGTTTGTACTCGACCGACGGGTCTCAGTCGCCCAGACCCTCTGAATAAATGTGTCACTAAATTGGGATGTAACTCCTCGAACGGACAGACACAGCCCTAATTTCTAACGTTTTTAATTGACCCGACAGGTCTCAGTCACCCAGACCATCCGAACGAATGTATCACTAAATTGGGATGTAACTCCTAGAACGGGTGGACACTACCCTAATTTCTAAAGTTTTTAATCGATTGACAGGCCTCAGTCGTCCAGATCTTTCGAATAAATGCGTTGGGATGAAACTCCCCATACGGATGGACACGTCCTTAACCTTGGAAATTTCCAATCGAACGTCAGATCTTAGACACCCTAGCTCAACCGATCGGGTATGACATCATAATGTAGTGAGTCCCCCAAACGAGTGGATATGGTCCTGATATTAGAGGTCTTTTTCCATATGATGGGTCTAAGTTACCCCGACTTCATCGAACAAACGGAATAAAACATTCAAAGGTTTTTTGTAGAAAACTATTACACCTCAATGAAGTATGGAGAAGAAAATTTCCCTATATTTGAACGACACATAATTACGGGGAAGCAGAAGGAATGATAGAAGCAACCAGGACAGAATCTGGATCCGTCGACCCATCAAGAGAAGGCAGAGCCTCATGTTGATTGACATGTCTAAGAATCTCCTCCGCACACCTCAAATACTCAAGCAACTTGCATTGGGAAAGCTGGAGGTTGGCAGTATCTTTAGCAAGCGATGCCTTGAGATTGGCCATCTCTCATTCAGTACTTCGAAGAGATTCCTCCCGAAGATAAGCTAACGTTTCGGTGGCTGTTAACCTTGCCTCCCATACACGCACCTTCGCTTCTAGTTTCTCACAACGTTTTCAAGTCGAAACTAGGTCCGCCTGGAGATGCTCGATCTGCCTATCTTTCTCCTCTCTGATGTTTTTCTCTTGGTTTCTAGAGCGTCCTTCAGAGTTAGCACTTGGCCGCTTAAACGGACAACTTGCTCATCGCGCTCTTTTCTCCGTTTCCTTTGAAGCTCGGTCCAGGCCGAGGTCTGGGAAGAAAGATACTTGTTAGAACCATGAGATAACAAAACCAAATATAGTTTGAGCAAAGAAGATACTTACCGTAAGGCACAGAGAGTGAATGGCCTTGCCAACGCAATTCAGAGGCATCGTTCGACGGGCGAGTTTCAGAGAAAATTTAAACTGTTCGGCCAACTATAGTACCACTTGGGAATTGACAAAGTTAAACTGATGACCCCCTACACAGACTGCCATTGATCGTTCTTCGAAATCATCCTCCTCTCTGGTGAGAGACTCAACCGGAATAGGCGGTGGGATGCAGTACTCATCCTCGATATCTTACAAAAGATATTGGGACCCCTGAGGAGATCGTTCCAATGATTCTCCTAGAACAGAAGCAGAAGCATATATTACTGGGGCCTCTTCCTACCGTTGTGAATTCTGGGCTGGAGCACTCCCAGTCATCTCAAAGGGTCCCTCGTCTGGTACATTTCCTATCTCGATTTCAAAAGGTGTACCAAGAGTCGCCGGGTGACTCATCGGTTGGCCCTCTCTCGTTTCAGAGTGTTCTAGGGGAAGCTCCTGCCCTCCGACCCCAGTCAGTTCTTCTTCTTCAGCAAGTGGGTTGTGCAATCGAGCCCTTAACCTTTTCTATTAGGACTCAGGGGAAAAATGTCATGCCTCGACTCGCAAGTTGAGCACGCGAATAGACCGCCATGACTCATCAAAGTACGGGTATGCCCTACTCCCAGATCGAGGTAACGCAAGGCATATATTATGTCTAATATCACAACCCTATTCAATATCCTAAGTCAAATCATACAGTGAAAGAAGAAGAAAATCTTTAAAAAATTTCTTTAAAACATTTGCCTCCAATTTACATATAACATTTATATGCATGATCCAATAGTAAATAAGGGTGGGTATAAACACATACTCGATAGTGTGTCTCTGTGAAGCTCGTGGTATAGCATCTCAACGTAAGTCAACACAGTATAAGCTGAAAATGTAATTATGAGAGCTGAGTATAATCCACATACTCAGTGAGTGAGGTGTAATGACTATATAATGACAATAAATGAATTTGTGAGAGTGGCAAGTCAAAACATCATTTTCAAATTTATATTTTATTCATTTGCAATTATATCATGTAATTCAAAATAATAAGCATCGTTATTATTAATCATGCATCAATAGGGTATCAAAAATGCATTCTACCTATAGTTTGGCCTAACTATGGTAAAATCTATCAATGGACCATCAAAATATCATAAGAATAAAACACATATATTTTCCCCCCTTTTCTTGGTGTTGACACGGTCCTTACGTGGTGTTCGTCTATTGGATCCGTTGGACAGAGACAGGGGACTCAAACCCCTACTCCTGTATTACCCCACCATGTCACCCCATCGGATAAATGCTCAATACCGTGGTAGGGAGTATGCTATAGTCACTATACACCATCCCATAAACATACACATGTGTCATATGCCATCATTCATAAATCTTTAATCGTAAAAGAAAAACATGAGACGATCAAGTAATCAAATATCAGGATATAATTTTCACAGAACAACATTTCAGGACATGCCATAAACACTAAAGTATTTCTAAATCACATTTCAAAATTCATTTATAAAATCATGATCAAAACTATTTTTCATTTAAAGTTAAAAATAGTTCGTCCCACTCATTTCGATTGGGGAGGGTATGCACTCCCCTAATTATTTTCGTTTATTGAACGAGTTATCCCTCAAACTCTAAGCCTAAGTTTAACAAAATATGCATCATTTATCAATTCAATATTATGTCATCAGATTACAAGATGCATATAGAAATGTTCTATTTTATAAGGTTAAATCTAAAATTTCATACTTAGAGAAAAATTTCTACAAAACCTATCACGCGCAGGTTTAGTAAAATTATGATATCTTCTAAAATATTAATCAGATTCAAATGATTTAAATTTTCTTTTAAAGTTAAGACATATATCTCCAACTTTTATGTTTAGACCAATTTCAAATTCTGAACACACGAATTTAGAAAAATTTATCATTTTTTCAGTCTAAGATCCTAAAACTAATTTTGCACAGTTTTGGGAGAATTTCCACATCTCTCTATGTATTTCCCCAATTTAAGTGATTCTTATTTCAAATTAAAGATACGACATAGATCTAAAACTTTCTAGTTTAGATCGTTCTAAGATTTCATATTTTTAATTTTATAAAATTCCATTTTCCTCTCAGTTTTGGTTTTAAAACTACTTGTGCATAGTTTTAGTAAAAACACCATAACTTTCTGCCTACAACTCCGATTCAAGTGATTTTTATCTCCTATAAGAGAGAGATCTAAAATTTTTATGTTTAAAGTTTCTCCAAATTCCATATAGAAGATATCTCAAAAATCTAAACAATGTACTGGTCGTACACAGGACATGAAACCGAATTTGTGAAACATACTAAACTTTCAAAAATCTCCAAAAATCGATTCCTTCATGAAATGCTTCACATGATATACCATTTTAAAGTTTAGGAAGTCTATTTATAGAGAAAAAAATATCTTAGATTTTTGATTTCTACAAAATCAGATATCATAAGAATACTATACAAGACTCAATCTAGAAATCACAATCTAGTATGCTAGTATGGGTACCAAAGTAACTACTCATCAAGAAATCAAATCTTAGTACAAGTATAGACATGTTACCTCATTTGTAAGATATCTTGTTAATAATAAATACCAGCACTCCCTTTGAATCCTTGAATTTTTATCACCTTAGAAAAATTCAAATTACAATAAACATAAATTCCTATATAATACCTCTATACTTCCAATTGAAATTTAAGAATTCTCAAAAATAATCTTACCTCTTTGGCTCCATGGTTGAACTCAAAATGGGTATGGAGTTTATAAAATTTCATCCAAGGGGGGTTTGAATGAAGAAAATGGGCCAAACTTTTCTTAAACAAGTTCTTTTATAAACTTAGCAAAATATCTTTGACCATTGGATCATTCCATGCATCATCTCAACCTTCCACTTGTCCTAGCACTTAAACCATGCAATTGTTAATTCAAGCAACCTCCATGCACTCCATTAGGTGTCTTGTGGACGTCCATGTCAAGGGGAGATGTGTCACAAACTAAAACAAGCTATTCTAATTAGGTTTCATGCAAAAATTTCCATCCAATAAGCTTTCATGTATAAATTTCTATCCAATTAGCTTTCTTGAATGTGAAAAATCTTATATGGCCACTAACCAACCTTGCTTCCCTCTGGACCAATCATTTGGCTCTAATTGTCCATCATTGAATGGTTTGCAACTTAGTTCCTTAACTTTTTTTAGTTGTATTTAAACCCCTAACCTTTAACAAATTTGTATTTTTGGTCCCTATGAAATTTTGTTTGAAATTTCTTAAATATGTGAAATTTCATTTAAATATCATTTTTTAAGTGTCGGTCTTCTCTTAGCCATTTTTGACTTCTTTAGACCTTGCCGGCGCTTTCCGAGAAGGTTTTCGGCTTACCGATAAAATTTTCGATTTTAGCGATTTTGAGGCGAAATATCGAAATAAATAAATAAATAATTAAATAGATGTCTCAAAAGTATGCTTATATATTTAGAATCATGGAAAGTAGTACATGATATACAGTCACTGAAAATCGGTGTTACAAAAAATCGACTGCTTTCCTCTTCTCATTCGGCTACATCTCCCGCTCTGTGGAGATCTCATTAAAAAGATAAGCATTTACAACCGACACAGAATCAACCAACTCCATTCCCTATCGTTCCAGTAAGAGAGGTTTGGTGATCTGTCTCGTTTCATCTAGTAGCAAGCCAGACAACAGCAACATCTTATCATCCACCAAAAAGTCTATCCATAGGCTCCTATGATGGGTCTCACAATAGTGGGTGACAGCTCGCAAAAAACGAGAATGATAAAGGAGATCCGAGATCTTCATGTTCAAGAAAGGTGCGTTGTTGGCATGTGGAAGCATCGGAGGAGATCTCTGTTCAGAAACCTTGCATAGAAGAACTTCTGTATCCAATGTTTGTCTTGAGATTCGCTATAGAAGAACCTCTAGCGAGACTCCTGATAGGTTTGGAGCTTATACTAGCCGTGGGTTGAACCTTTGGAGCTGTACCACCCTAAAGAAAAGAAGGCCTCTAAAATTTCTGAGTCAAAACGAATACAAAAAAACCATAGCAGAGAAATCAAGACAATCACAAAATGCTAGGTGCTTGGGATGAGCAGCGAGAGATAGATGTTCCAATACCTCAAGACCTCCGACAGCGGATTCGTGTACGAGATCCTCAATTCATACTTGACACACTGCATGTACACCGGAACACAACCCTCGGGGGCATGATTTGATCTGTCCCCTTCACCGAGTAACACCAATTCGAAGTCGCTTCTGAGCGACATCTCCCTTTGGACTTCCATCAGATCCTCTTCAGCCATGGTACTTCAAATGCTATCTACACCGTACGACGAGGAAGAATCTTTCGACATTTTGTCTGTAAAGAGAGGCTCTCTAAGGAAAAGTTGAAAGAGTAGTAGAGAATGTTGGGGTATGCGACCCTTTGATGAGTGTGAATCCTTATGAAGCATACAAAAGATGATTCGCAGAAACCGAAGTGATAGGAATCATATTAAAAAGTTCAGCACCTTTTCCAACAATCATTACTCATGATGCCTCTTTATCATGAAGGCCATGAGTCGGGAGCAAATGATGGGACGTGGTCCAAGGCCCAGCCAGAAAGGCCAACTTTTGAAAAGCCCGTAAGGGACAGCTACCGATCAGCATCCGAATATTTTCTATGATTATCCACTGAAAGGCCTCAGTCGCCCAGATACTTGAACAGCAGGGACTCGGTCGTCTTGCCAACCGATGTAATCCTTCAAGTGGAGGATTATCGCCCCGATTGGGTATCTATCTATTGGTCCATCGATCGGACAAGCGCTGAAGATCCTTCATCAGTTGAATGACCAATCGATAGTTAACGATTCGAACGATTCTAAAGGAAGGTCAAAGTATCCTATTAACTACCATTTTCTATTGAGAGCAGCATCTTTAAGGATCTTCCAGTTAATGAAAGGATCTCTCCAGAATGCAAAAATTTTCCAAAGGATGAGGATCACAATCAGTTTGAAATATTGAATCCCAAGATTTGTGGATCGGCTTGATAAGGAAAGTACGGTTGAAGTACCTCGAGGGCGCATGATCCTTACAGGTATAAGATATCTTAAAACCCTCCAAGTCAAATACGCTCTCCTCGGCCTCACACTTTGGGCACTCTCATCACAGAGAACCACTCCCTTGAGCTCTCAGTCTATTTTCTCTTTCATTTGAAAATCGTTCTTTCTGACTTGAGCATTGGAGTACCCTCCGACGGTTTTACAGGTATTACATCCCTTCGATGACAACCATTCGAGTCTACAAAGAGTCAGTATCTGTGGAGTCATAACTCACCTCGAACAGGAGGGAACCCAATATTTTTCTTGAATTTGATTAGTTTGATATTTGATTTCTTGTTTCAATTTAGGAGTGTTTTATTGGTATCCTTAGTTTTTTCTTTTAGTTTTTGTACACATATAGAAATGGGAGATAGAAAAGATGTACTGTACCAAAGTTCAAGCCATACAATAGTGAATACCAAGATTTGGCAGAAGCACTCACAAAAATAAAGTATGATCACATAAGTATTTGAAGAAAAATTTTAATAGTTGGCAGAAGCACTCAAAGAAATAAGGCGTGATAATACGACTATTTGAAATGAAATTTCAGAGTTGGCAGAGGTGCCGAAAGGAATAGAGTGTAATCGTGTGGCTGTCACTTTAAGGAAGTTCCCTCTCTTCTCTCCCTCTTTCTATTGCCCTACTTTTATGTGTTAAGTATCTTACTGAAAAAGTAAAATAAATAAAAAATAAAAAATATAAAAAATATAATAAATAAAAATCTGGTTCGAGTTCTTATCTTTTAATTTTTTAGATATTAATTGTTTCGAATCATGTATGGGGTTTCTTTTCTTTCTTAACCTTTACATTTATTGGGGACAATATATATTTTAGGTGTGGGGGGATTGAGAACATTTGGTTGCCTTATTAAAAAAAAAAAAAAAGAAGAAGAAGAAAGTTTTTGACCTCAAGTTACTGTGATGAAGTTAAGATTTACTACTCGTTATGTATGCTTGATTTGGTCTGATTGTGTGATAGATAATAGATATTAGTAGTCATTGTGTTGCAAGATTAACAATTCATTTTTTAATAGTTGAATTGGGGTATAGAATAACATGATTTAACACAAAACCAACCCACAGTAAGGATTTCACCTTATAGAGTAACATATCTTTTATGCTCTCATTTTTCTTTGATGAGTGTATGTCATCTTGGAGTGGTTATTCTAGAACTTGTTTTGTTATGCATGCCGAGACTATATTTTTGATTTTCATACATTGAAATGATTAAAACATTTATGTTTACCCTATTTTAGCCCAAAAAATACCTTCCCGTACATATTATTTTTCATAGTTAACCCATTTAAGCTTATACCATTTTCCTTTATTTAAAACCCCATAATTTGACAAATATATATATATATTTTTAACACGTTAACCTTCTTTTAGGCACTTATATCAAAGAAAGATGTGATTAAAACATGAATTGGGTAGTTATTTGTAAAAAAGGGAAATTAGGTAATTTTTATTTTGAGATTATTTTTAGGGATTGAATCATACAATTGGAGTTGGTTTATATGATAAAATGGTGAAATGTGTGCCATATCTTTATTTATCCTCGAGTTTGTTTTCTTTAAAAAAAAAAGCAAAAAAAAGAAAAAAGAAAAAAATTCTCAAAAATTGTGATTGAGGAATTGAGAAAAAAAAAAGATAAAAGAAAAAATCTAAAAATTATGATTGAGGAATGAGATGGATGAAAAAGTAAGAGGGATTACTTTTTGGTTGGATTGATATTCCACGTTATAGGATATGTTTGATAGTGGGGAATGAGTTTTGTGTTTCTTGGCATGCTTCTTTTGATATAAACATTACACACCACATTTAACCTCTTATTCTATATTGTTCCTAACCACGTTATAGTTAAATAAAAAATCTTTTGATTAATCCATGAAATTTATATGTTTGAGTGATGGAGATGTGATATATTAGCAACTCTATGGTAATGTTATTTCATTGTGTTGACTTGAGCGACATATATATACATTTTCTCTAAATGAGTGCATTGAGTGAATTTCTTGTGAGGGTGGTTGAATCTTGTATATTCTTGATTTCAAGGAAATTGTTAGGGATATTATAGTTAACCTTGTTGGTCCCTGTGATAATCAAGAAGAAGGGATGAATTGGTAAAAACTTTTTTTGTAAAACTTTTTTTGCAGATTTGCAATCAATACGAAGTAAAAACTTTTTGTTAAATATGTCATCTTGAAATTTTGTAATACATTTAACAATAGATAAAATTTTTTTTTAATGGTAGAATAATTTTGTTGAGATCCTATCCAAACTCCTGAATAGTATCTAACTAATTGTTCCTGACTAGAGTCTTGTTTCTTTTGTTTTAATATACCGCCATAACCTAATTCAGAGGCATCTGTTTCTACTATCATTTGTGCATTGGGATGTGGAATTCCTAAACAAGGGAGAACTTGTACTTTTTGTTTTAATTCTTGAACTAACATAGTATGTTGTTCAGTCCATGGTTTGGGATTCTTTTGTAATCTGTTATAGAGAATAGAACAGTAGGTTCTAAGATTGGGGAAAAAATCACTTAAATAATTGAGACATCCTAAAAATCTTTGTAATTGATTTTTGTCCTTGATTTCATCTGGGAATTTTGTTGCAAATTCTAAGGCTCTTGTAATTGGAGTAATTGTAGCTTTATAGATTTCATGTCCTAGAAATCTAACTTTTGTTTGAAATAATTTCATCTTTGGTGCTGATATAACTAATCCATTTTTCTCAATAATATGTAAAAATGTATTCAGATGTTTGAAGTGTTGTTCAATACTTTGTGAGTAAACTAAAACATCATCTATATAGACAATGATATTAGAAAATCTTATAAACAATATAAAAGATATAAAAAATATATAAAACCAGAACAAAGTTACTCTAAACCATATAAATCAAAGAAATATAAACCAAAATATAAAACACAATCTAAACAACAATCTAACCAAATTATCTGTTGGAAATGTGGCAAACCTGGTCACACTGCAAAGAAATGCTATGTTAAACAAAAAATTAACCAAATACAAGATGAAGAATTAAAAAAGGAATTATTACAAATATTTATAAAACAATCAGATGATGAAGAAGAATTGACAAATAATTCTGACTCAGATCAATATTTTAGTTATTCAAATACTACTTCAGAAGAAGAAGAATATTCATCAGATGAAGAATGCACAAAACCTTTATGCATAAAACAATTAAATGTTTTAACCAGAATACAAAAAGAAGAATTATTTAATACCATAATTCAAATAGAAGATTTAGAAACAAGAACCAAATTATTAGAAAATCTTAAGGAAGAAATTTTAAAGAAATCTAAAAAACCATTAAAAGAAAAAGAAATAGTTGAACCATTAAGTCTTACCAAGATCTTATCTAAATCAAAGACTTCAATAATTAAACCAATAACCACTAAAGAATTACAACAAGAAATTAACCAATTAAAAAATCAAATAAAATCTCTTCAAGAAGAAATACAAATTTTACAAATAACAATATTAAATTATGATAAAAAATTTAATGATATAGAACAAATTCTCATAAATAATAACTCTAAAGACAACATTTCAACAACAGATCAACCTTCTACTTCACAAATTAGAAAAATATCAAGTAAACAACCAAATGTTAAACAATATATTAAATTAATGAATAAAGTTATATTACAAAAATGGTATACACAAATTACTCTTGTTATCAATAAGGAATTTACAATAACTTTACATGCTCTTATAGATTCAGGTGCAGACCTAAATTGTATTCGAACAGGTCTAATACCATTAAAATATTGTGAACAAACAAATGAACAACTATTAACGGCAAGTAATGAACCACTACAAGTAAACTATAAATTAAACAATGTTTATATTAGTAACAAAAACTATTGTTTTCAAAATATATTTCTTATTGTTGACAATTTAAGTAATGAAATTATTTTAGGATTACCATTTTTAATACAATTATATCCTTTTTTAATCAATGATAAAGGAATACATTTACAAGGTATAGGTGAAACAATTTCTTTTAATTTTACACAACCTATTATATATAAAGATATAAATAATATTCAACAACAGTCCATTTATACTAAAACAAAGCAAATCAATTCAATCAAACAACATGTTAAAAATATAAAAGAAGAAATTAAATATAAAAGAATAGAAGAACAATTATTAAAAGAAAATATTAAACAACAAATTCTTGAAATAGAAAACAAATTTAAAAAAAATGTTTGCTCAGATTTACCAAATGCTTTTTGGGAAAGAAAACAACATATAATTAATTTACCATATACTAAAGATTTCAATGAAACAGATATTCCAACAAAAGCAAGACCAATACAAATGAATCAAGAATATTTAACAATCTGTAAAAAGGAATTATAATATTAAATTAATGAAAACAAAATATATCTCTTCTAACCAGCAAGCTAAGATCGAACAACTTACTAGTTTTCCACCAGAGGCAAAATTATAAAATACAATTCAAACAATATTGACTTTTGATCTTCCTTACTCGAAGATATCTTTGTCCAACAATGGTGATCAAACAATTCTCACAAAATCTATCTCACAATACTCCACTTAAAACTCAACTCACGATAACCAAAGTACAAATAATTAAAAAATGGTAGTAGGAATTTTTTCAAGGTGACCCTCTTGATTTCTTCACTTCAATATATAAAAAATTACTCTCCTGTATGTCCTCCTTTTTCTTCTGCATCCCCCTTATTTAACTCAATTTTTTAACCTTCAAAGCTTCTAGCAATAACACAAAATCTCCATCAAAGAGTAGGAACTTTCCTTATTTGAAATGCAATTTCTAGATTTGAACAAATTTAACCATATGCAAAGATATAGTTAGCTAAATTTGTGAAAATAATCATGTTACATTTCTAGGAAAATTTCTGAATTTTCCGGATGAAAACAATTATTTTTGGACTTTTCTTCCTAAGAAAAATTCTTCTTTTCTTATTGAATAAAGTCAACAGTCGCAACTTTCATATTTAAATTCAAGTTCATTTGAATTTAAATAATTTCTAATTCTTCTCTCCTTGTTGAATGAAATCAATAGCCGCAATTTCTATGTTTGAATTTAAATTCATTTGAAACCAAATACTTTCCCTGAATTATAGTTTGGATTTGGAGATCTTCTTCATTTAATTCTTTTAGACTTTCCTTTCCTATAAGGTATCTCCTTAATTATGGTTTGGTCAAAATATCTAAACATATTTTTAAAGTAAGTATAGTACTCAATTTATACTCATATTACTGACTGAGTCTTCAATAAATAAGGAAAAATATATTTTGATTCTATTTTAGCCTCTATAGTACAAATAAATCTTGTTTCTATAGTATCTTTTATGACAACTTTTATGACTCACTTTTATTAGAATTTCCAAATAATATTTAATTTGTACACTTAGTAAAAATATTAGAACACCCTAAAAGGTTTTGTTATCATCAAAATTCTAAAGGAACATCAATTTCCCTAACAAACCTAACATTGAGTGCCATAAAGTATTAATTGCCTTAACCACAATTGTGGTTTGGACTCATCATACACAATGGTAGGAAATTGAGAAAATTTAGTTGACTTGAGAAATGTTTCGATTTTGTTTTTGATTGTGATTGGAATGTTTGAGGACAAGCATTAGTTTAGTTATGGAGGAGTCTGATAGGTTTTAATTTAGTGCTATTTTTGTGATAATTTTGTTAAATTTTAAATGAAAATTTTACTAATCGGATGTTTTACAATAATTTGTTCAATTAGATTGTTAGAAGAGTTGATAAAGGAAATACAAAAAAAAAGAGAAGTTTGCAACAAATTGAATGACAAAATTAGAAAGTGCTGAAAATGAAATTTTCTATAAGAAGAAAGTTTTGAAATACTGATATTTGAAGATTCCCTATATTAAAAATTTACCTTATCATCTCTTATACCACTTTAATTTAAAAGTTTCTTTCTTTACTTTCTCAAGTTAGATATTATTTTTACCATTAGTAATTATTTAAATTTTGGAAAGTCCTCATTTTTTGGAAACTTTATCTAGATTAGGTCATTCTCTCTATAAAAAAAAGAGAGATTCTTAGGGCAACAAAAAACGGCAGCCAACAAGGTTGTAACACTGAAACTTTTTTTTTTTTAAAAAAAAAAGAGGAACAAACACAAATGCCCGAGCCTGACCTCCACCAATCACTCCCATTCTATCTTCTCCACTGCTTCATCTGAGAATTCCCTCTCTCCCAACTCCATTTTTTTTCTTTCTTTTCTGTCCCTCTTGACATTCTCTCATTCTCACACTCATTCCCTCTCTAAACCACCAACAAACCCACATATTGAGTCTTCTACAACTTCTAACAAACCTATTAGAGGTTAAGTTTAGTAAGAGGAATGGATTTTAAAGAGAGAGAAAAATTTAGGATTTGGAGAGGCTCTACAAGTGGCACAATTTGTGAAAGAAATAGAGATAATACTTCTTCTTAAATTTGGTTTTTAATTATTCTTACATAAATTTGGGATTTATATTGAGATTTGGAGTTTTGTAAAGAAATGAAAATCTAGGGTTTGAAAGTGATGTGACTAAGAGACAAAATTGATGGCTTAAGTAAGATAATTTTCTTTCATTCATATTAAATTTGAATACATTTTACTTGTATATGAACTTTATGTTGAGATTTGAAGAATAAAGTTTGAGAGTTTAGATCTAGGGTTCGTATAATGATGAAATTGAGGGAAATGTTTAATTGAAGATTATTCCCCTAGATCATGGTATTTATTAGAAGGATTTGAATATAGATTGGATGATGTTGAGATAATGTAGGGATAGGAAAATTTAGGAAAAAATAACTAACCCGAAATTTGATTGATGATTAATGGTGAAATAGTGTGTATTGTTTTAGGTTGAAATAATTAAAAGTTTAGGACAAATTAACTTAGCTTTAAATTGTGGATTGGGAGTATTGATTATTCAAAAAGGTGAGTGGATTGTATGTTATGTTTTAAATGAATAAAATACTTTACTTGATTTTTTTAAAATGATTTTTAAATGATTTTTGAAATGTTTTGTGTGTGTAGAATGTCCCTATATATGAAATTATGTTGGAAATGCATCCAATATGTTGTGTTATATTGCAAGTTTTGTCATTGATGACTTGAATTGAAGTTTGTGGGGATATATTGGTACATAAAATTGTTTGAAATGGAATAGTGCATTTATTGGCTTGAGGTGTGATTCTAAACCCCTATTAAATGTCTAGTCATTTTCCTCCACGGTGTGACCCGATAGGGTGACGTAGTGGGGTTAGTAGACTATAAGAGGTAGCCGAGCATGTGTGGTGCCTCTATGGTCAAATGTTATAAAAAAAGTCATAGGATGGTTAATTACATCATCAATAAAATACCACATCCATTGCAAAAAATGAGGGTATTGTGAACCTAAATTACTAAAACCACTTGGCGGTTCCACCCTAAGTTGTGGTACACTCTTGTTAGGAATAATGATTTTGGTTACCCTATATTTGGAAAATGTGAACTTATTGGATGCATTTGATATTGAATCATGATGATTAAATTTAATTGGAAAACCTTAACTTTTATGATAATAATTGGTATATTTGATTTATGATGAAAAAAGATTTTTAGAAATATTCTTTGACATATCCAGACGCACCTCTTATTTACTATATAAAATGTTATTCCACTCATTGAATATTGTTTATATTCAATCTTCTCATTCTAATTTTTTTTCAGAGGACATTTAACTTGGAGATTAACCCCTTGAGTTGAACCGAAGATATCTTGAAAATCTCTTCGGGTATTGGTTTCTTTTGATTGTATTTTGGGGTATTAGTAGACTCTTGTGGAGACATTAGTTATAACTATTTTTGAAAAACTATCATGATACTATTTTTGTTGAGTTTGAACCTTAAATTACATTTGATTTTGTAGACTTATATTGAAAATCTATTGAGTCACCGAAAGTTTATTTGAGAATTATCTTCGATTGACTTGGTTTGGAATCCCTTGAGTAGGGACTTATTTAATATTCTATGAAATGGATTAGAATGACTGGGTTGATATTGTGCATGTATTTGGATTTGAACGACTGGGATGACCTTATACATGCGTGTTTTGAATAGGAACGGATCAGATTGGTCTTTTGGTTGTGTGATGAATATATGTTATTTTATTTAGATTTGTTGAATTATTTTAAAAAATAGATGGATATCGGTAAATGCCTTGCGATACTTTGATATACGGATTAGGTTTATCTGTATTACAGGGTAATACGACAGTTGTCACGTATTTGATTCGAGGGTCGAGATGTGACAAAGGACGTGAACTATATATATTCTCAAGAAGAGCTGCTAGCTATGTGTGCTTCTTTTCTTCTTTTTAAGAATAAACTCTATTTTATTTTATTTTTTTGGAATTCAAGAAGTAATATTTTTCACCATGAGTGGTTAAATTTTATTTTCTGATTCAAGAGAAATTTCAATTTGATTGTCTTCACTATGAGGTTATGTGCATCATTTAATTTTTTGCCCTTTTAATGCAAGTATTCATTGATTCTGAGTTTATTTTATATGAAAAAGTTGATATTAATTAATTTGATAATTTAATTCAATATTATTTTTTTAATTACAATCTATACGTCCAATGATCCGTAATTATTATGAATGATCGATACGAATAGCAATTAAGTTATTTATATTTATGGGTCTTTAGCCAATATTCATGTCCAATTATTTGAATTTTGGTTTAACTATTTTCATATAATTTAATACTATCATTACATTTGTCATGTCCTGACCCTCGAATCGGGCATGCGACAATCGCTGCGTCATCTTGATACACAAGTGAACCCCACTCCTATCCCGAGATACCGCAAGGCATTCTAGTATTCCAAACATTTTAAAATAAATTCAAATCATCCATCGATTATCTTAGCCATCCAAACAAATCTCAAGCAATTGAAATAAATTCAACAAAACAGTCCAAATGTCCCAATGATACCAACAAATCTTGCAAAAAAAAATTTATACTAAATAAAGAGAGCTGCAAAGTAAACAAGTAAAGGTTTTTCAATATTAACCAAAATATACAAGTAAGTATTTAACAAAAACAAAATTTTTAAAAGTTTACAAAACTCTCTCCATGGGTCCAATACACATACTTCCCAAAGTTAATACCTATTGAAGTCCAACAAAGGTAACTTCTTCTGACCCGCAACTAGATAATGACTAAGTGCCCAAGCTAGCTTTCCCTAAGAAGAGATGAAAGAGAGGAGTGAGTATAAAGAACTCAGTAAGTGTAATGACATTTTGAATATTAATGAGAGGTGAGAGTAGTTGTGCCAAATATATATGTCAAGAACATATTTTAATATAATTCAAAGAAAATCAATTGCATAAAAATGAGTTTGAAACAAACCACCATGACTCATAAGTTGATCATCAACAACAAATTCTCATTGTTCTTTTCGAAATTATCTTTGGAATTGCCAGAAACCATTATTCTACCATTGGCCGTTGGTAAAATTCGTCAAGGTGTTTTTTCATTATTATTTTATAAAACATTTCCCCTATCCTTGGTGTTGATCTGGAGTTTTCATGAGTTGCAAAACCATGTCATCACGCCCAGCTTGAGTGGCTTTTCATCCCGCCACCTCTAAGCCAATTAGTAACTTAGCCTTTACCACGCTACCCCGTCGGTCTCGGTCCGTGGAAGACTTAAACATAAACTATAGTTTTTTTTTCATGCACCAAGTTACAAAATCAAATTCACATTTTAGTCTTATAACAATTCACAATGGAATGAAATTTCACAATTTACATTCATAATTCAATTGTAACATGATGCAAACAATGTAAGAAATCAAGAGTAGAGTCATGGATTGAATAAACCATTTAAGTTAAGCACACCACAATCACAAAATATTTCAGAACCAATTCAAAATTCATTTCAAAATATATTTTATAAATCACAATTGAAATTATTTATTATTCATACTCAAAATAACCATCCACTTACAGTATTAGGGAGGATGGTCACTCCAAGTTTTCTTCATAGCAAGAGTCTGGCCTTGATCGGTTTTGTCCAGCTTCTACGAAACATCATTAAGTAACCCAAATTATCAATATTTATCATTCTATGTTAACTCATAATTCTAACATTCAAAATTAGCTTTTCTTTTAGTTACGGTGACATAGAATCCTCTAAATTTATTTAATCAAATTTTAACAAAAACGCTAAAATCATGAATGAGGAAAATAAACCCAAACTAAGAATAAGAAGATTATCTAGATTTTGTCACCACTCTTTACTGCAAGCCAAGCCACTATTAATCCCTATATTTTCTGTCACGCCCCGAACCGGAAATCGTGAATAGCCGCCCGTTACCCTAAATACCGGCTATATTTCTACAGAAAATCGGACAGAACCTCCCTATAAATCGGAGGTCTCCCATGTACAAATTTACCTGTATACCTGTATAAATTAAAATCATCCTATAAATTAAACCAATGGCCATCCCGGCCTCTCCAAAACAATCCACCAAATCTCACAACCGACATCCAGACAACGCAAGGCTAACAAATCAACAATAGTCCTAACCACAGACCTCTACTGTCATGCCCAACTAGAGCATGAACAGCTGCCATACCGAGCGGGCCTAAATTTATACAAATATATTATAAATTCCCAAGTTAACACTTTAAATAGTTACAAATGCCTCAATACAAGTGAAATATGAGAGTTTTACAAACAAAAGTCTAAAAATTATACAGTAATCCCATAATATGTACACGGTCAACTACGGACCTCAACAAGACCACGCAGGGTCGATAATAAAATACATAATTCATCTTTCAATTTAAACTTAAGATCTCACCTTCCTGAATCACCCAATCCGCCAACAATCTATCAAGTCCTCGAGCCAAATACGTCGCCCTATCACAATAATCCTGTCTGGGGAGGGAAAGAGGAGGGGTGAGTACTCAGGGAAGAATACTCAGTGAGTGAGTGGGTCAATGTAATCGTGTAATATGGGGTGTGAAACTGGAGTGTCAAAACATAAGTATACAAATCATATTTCAAATCATCATGCTTTTCATTTCAACAATATATCATTAACACGCATCAGCAAATCAAATATGTATCCAAATACTGTCATTAAAATCATAGAGCTGCCAGCCGAAAATATCCCGGCAGAGGTCTACCACGACCTATGACAGGCGCACCGGGGGTGTTATATGCGATTTTATTTAAAGTGCTCTCTACCCCGGCATTGGCGACGAACCTCGTCCAGGTGCTAGACTTGGAGAGTGTATCCAAATCCTCCCCCTTTCGGGTTCAACCTGGCTAGTAGCGTGTCGTAAATATCATCTCGACAACTCGTGGGATACCCCAGGCCTAGGCATATCCGGACGCCACCCAAACGCCTCTCACGGTATCCTTCGTAGCTACGGAACAATACATATCACAGCCCTCAAGGTCAATATCAATATCATATCAAACATGTGCCGTAAATCAGGTTCACAAACCAAATGCAACATATATCATAAAATGGCACATTTTACATTTCAACCACATTGATGCATATTTTCATAATTCAACCAAATTTTTGGACACTCCATTGGTTCACAAAAATCATTTCCAAAACCAGTCAAAACATTTTAAGCACACGATAAATCATGCTCATTTATCAAACTGTTGTAAAGCAGGGTTTACATATTAAATGAAAACATTGAAATAAAACCCACTCACAGTATACGGGAGGGTCAATCACTCCCTACAATGCATAACAAGTGTCGAAATTGTGCTCCCCTCGATCGGTCTCCAAGCAAATCACTATAATGACAAAATACAATATGTATATATATGATTTGTGCTACATATTTCAAAAGCCACTATGTTAAATTTATACTTTTAATTAATCCTATTTCTAGGATTAAGACTTAGGGTCTCATAGCTAGGCTTCACATGTGCACAAGTGCTGTCCCCTTTTCATCACCAAATGTAAATTTCAATTCCTCATTTCCGAAGGCACACAATTCAACCCATAAGCTCTAAGGTTTCCCATACCTTCCTAACAAACAATGCCACTTTAAATCATCCAAAACCACCTCTTTCACACCCTATCAAAGGTACAAAATTAAATTAACACAATGTCATTTTCAACCATCAAAATCATCATTCATACATATACAACTCAAAATTTACATAACCCTCTATTTCCAAATCTCTTCAATGTTCTCAGTCAAATTAAATACACACATTTACACTCAAAATTCTTACAAACTTCTCTCTTTCGACATACCTACACAACACATATATAACAACTATACAAAGATACATATTTACTCTTTACATATGCTTTGCATTCGGAAACATCGTTTTCAACTCACAAATCATATTAGCATAATCCATCCTCTTGGCCAAGGTTCATACACACACTCATACTCATATACCTTTATTCAAATCTCTTCTTCAACACCAATACACACATACATTTTCTCATACATGCACATACACATATTCTTCTTTTCCATTTCAATCAATACACATACATTATTCTCTCTCTAACACACTACACATCTTTCAACTTCATCTCCACCAACAAACACACATATAATACACCACGTTAGCACTACAATTCAGCACATATATTTGTACATTAAAACCAAATTTTCAACACTCCAAAATACACTCAAATCATCCCAAATTCTAGCCACACAATCTTGTCATCAATGGTATTTCATTTATAAATAATTAACAAAATCAAATTCGAGTCAACTTCAATCCTAAAAATCTCTCAAAGTCGGAAGCAAGTCTAAAATAATTAAATTTCCTTCAAGATAGAAAATCTTTGAAAAATCATACACTTTTCGATTCTCATCCGATTTCTTCAAACCATATGTCATTTTCAAGGTATTTAAGTCTATTTTCATCATACGGAATTAGTATTTTGATTGGCTATATGTAGGACAACTTATAATGGAAAGATTGCATAATTTCTTAAACTCAAATCCCAAATTTCCAATTATTCTCATGCATACATCAAATTAAACTTCAAGAGAAACCATTCTAATTAACTGAATATGATTCTATCATCCTGAACAACCCAATTCATATAAAATCCTCTATTTAACCTAAACAATTATGTATAATGTCAGATAACGCATTCAAATCTAATCTAATATACATCCTAACATATACAATGCATTCTTACTCTAATTTACCCTAAATTCATCCAATGTATCGAAAGAATTTGTATTTTACCTCACCTAGGGTTTCTCGGTTTGCAGACCTAGCTTCTAGTTGCCAGTTGTTTCAAGCTCAACCTGTAACGGTTTCAAATTCAGAGCAAATGTTGGCAATTAACCCTAATTACTCAGAAAATTCAAAACCCTAGAACTAGGGCTAGGAATTGGTCCTCACCTTCGCAGTAGATGAGTGCAGACCCAGCCTTTACCTATGCAGTGAAAGGGTCACAGTGGGCTCTCGAAGGAGTGCAGACTGCTCGAGTGAGTGAGCAAGGCAAAGACACAGGCCGCGCGGCGGGGCAGGGGCGTGCGGCCGGCAGCGCGAGCGGAGAAGGGACTATCGCGTGCTGGCGTGCGCAGGAGGGGGGTGTCTCGCGGGGGGTCATGCGCGCGTAGGGGCAGACTCACGCGCAGTCGCGCGAACAATTGGGGCGCAGTCGCGTGAGCAGTTGCACGCTCAAGGAACTGTCGCGTGCGACGCGCGCGTAGGGAGAGAGACAAGGAGACTGAGAGACAGAGAGGGAGCGAAAACAGCGGTGGTTGAGCGCGACAGCGTGCGGCGGTCGCGGTGGAGGAGATGATGGCGGAGATTGGCAGCGAGAGGGATAGAGCACAGAGAGTGAGAGAGACGAAAGAGAGAAGGAGAGAGATAGATAGTGAGACCGAGAGAGAGAAAATAGAGATGGAGATGAAGAGAGAGTGGGTGGTGGCCGAGTGAGCGGCGGAGACGATGGCGGGTCGCGGCGGGGGAGAGGGAGCCGCGGGGAGAGGGAGGTGAAGCGGCAGCGAGGGAGAGAAAGAGGGGAAGAGAGAGAAAAATTAGGGCTTTAAGCCCTAATTTCGATTTTTTTTTTCGATTTTTTTTATTTATTAATATATATATTTATAAAAATAGATTTATAAATATTTAAATGAGTAAATAAATAATTAAATTAATAAAGGAAAATATATATATATTTTTATACTCACTTTATTTTACAAATCGGAATTACGGATACTTTAAATATCCCAAAATTTCAAATTACTTACCTCAAAATCGAAAATCAATATAATTAAAATTCTCTCTCTATATATAAACAAAGAAATATTTTATTTAATTTCATGAACAGTATACTTGTACGAAAACCGCAATGTCGGTGTTACATTTTCTCTCATTAGAAAACCTTAAATCTCTCACTAAATTTAACTTTTTAGAGATTGAGTTATGAGTTTGGAGCTTTTAGAGTGTGAGTTTTGTGGTATTTAATTGATCTTTGCCGAAATCAATGAGAGAGGGAGAGAATGTGTATGTGTATAGAGAGAAAAGAGTGAAAGGGGAGGTGAGATTTAGGCTTTGTGGGTTCTGGAGTTCCACCACCACTTTTTTGTCTACAAACTCATCTCTCTCATTTACTTAATTGCCCTTCTTTATTCCCAACTTACACAAGTGTCCAATGTGTCCTTTTTGGTAATTTGGAACTCAATCCAATGAATTTAAGTATTTTAAGTTTTATTGGTTGGGAAAGTTATAATTGTTGATGAGCAGAGGAAATGGAAGTGAAAGTTGAAGATGGTGAAAAATTACATTTTGAAATAATAAAATTTTTTTATTATTCATGAATATGAAATATAATATAAATTTCTTTATATCATAAGTAAGAGGTTTCATGGAATGGTGGTACTAAGTCCTTTTGGAGAATGGTGGTGTTTGGATTTAATTCTCATAGGTTATCGAATAGAGGGAAGATAATTGTTCTAATACAATATGAAAGAAAATGCTCTCCACCAAAGAGTCACATTTATACATGAAGACACATTAATGAAAATAACAAAACATAGAATATAATAAATATTATATATATCATGATTGAAGTACATGGATGGTTTGGTGGAGAAGAACTTTATGGATGGCTCCCTTGGGAAAATTGGGTCTCAAGTGCGGAACAGAGGCAATGGACTGCTCGGTCAATATGCTACTCGGTCAAGTATAAAACTCATTGAGTGCAAGCAACCCCTATCATTATATATACTGAGGAGGTAAGATATAGTGTACCGACACGTTTCCTAATTGGCAAAATAATCGATGGTTATCGACGGGTGAAAATTATCGATCATCAATTGGAAAATTAAAATTGGAAAAGATAATCCATTAAATTCAAAAAGATTTATTAGGCAATCAATTTCCCATCGAAATCTCAATTCCTACTGAATACTGAACATAATTTAAACTCTATTAAATACCAACACTCTAATAATCGATCACTTAAAAGATCAAGTACCTAAGGGATGTTTGGGCAAGCCAAAGAACAGAATTTCATATTTATATCAAATTAATTATTTTTCCCACACTTCTACAAAATATACAAAATTTCAAATTAATGAATATGAAAATCTGGACTTGTCTGGTGTTACAACATTGATATGTAACTCTATCATCCGCAGTTGATTAATGATAGGTTTTGACTGGATGTTGGGTTTGGTCAATTAATTTAGAAAAATATAAGATTTATTATAGTTGTTCTAATAAATTTAATGTTAAATGTTTGAATTGTAAGATAATTATTTTTGACTTGTGATTGGTGAGACAATTAAATGTGGTGAACTTTTGGACCAGAATTGAATCTCTCTTTGATTTTTGTTATTTTACATTGTCAATTTGTTTTTTATTTTTTAAGTTGTTAATTTTTATTTAGTAATTTAATTGTTTAAACTTTTCATTTTTTTTTCGTCATTTAACTAAGAAATTAAATTAATATTAGTTCCTTTAGAATTTGACTTGATATCATTATTACTATAAATTTGTTTGTTTTGAAGAATCAATATTAATTTTAAGGGTTTCAACTAATTATAAAAACCAAGTTGAAGATTTGATATGATATGTGTAATTGTAATAGATGCAAAAGGCACAAGAGAGAAAGATTGTGCGGTGCTGAGGTAAGTTTGGTCAATTTACTCTATACCGAAAAATTATAGAATTGATGGACGAAACCGACTATTTATCTTTTTTAAGGAAAAAAAAAAAGAAAAAGATTTTGTGAAAATCCCGAAAAGATTTCAAAGAATCAATTGCAAAACAAATACAAACAGAAAGGAAAAAAAGAAAAGGAAGAAAGGCCACGATTTTTGTTGTCAATATCATGGAGCCAAAGAGTGGTCACGGGCTTCTCTTGACTCTCTGCTATCCCCCACACGCATATACCCCAAAACGCGCATTTACAAATGAGTTTTTCACAACTCACACCCCACACTCACTACTCCCTATCTAGGGTTTGTGGGGAATTCTTGCAATCTCCCCCCCCCCAACACCCTATGCCCTTTCTCTCATTTCCAAAGTCAGTATTATGACTTTAATATATTGCTCTGGTATATAAATTTGAAAATTCTCTGTTTTAATAGCGAATTTTTAAAATAAGAATCAAATTCTTTCTAGATTCAATTTTTACCGATTTCAGCTTATTCTAGCCTGACCCACATTACATGTATTACACTTAACCTCAATCTCCAACTCAATTAGTAAATAAAAGAAGATTGACAATTAACTATTTGCCTCGAACTTGAAATTTATTCACAAACCAAATAAATCATGCTCACACTCACTTTGTACTCAACTATTAAACAAGAAGAAGAAGAAGAGGTGGAGGAGGAGGAGGAGGAGGAGGAGGAAGAATCTCATTACATGCATTCAACAAATGAGAGAACTTAATTAGGAGAGGATCATCTGTCATTATGTTGTCTCCATGCCCAAGGGATGGCAATGGAATGGGTTAAATAAGGGTTTCAAAACCCATTCCAATCCCATTTGTACGAATTTGAGATATATATATATATATATATATATATATATATATATATATGAGTTTGGAGTTCTATTTAAAACTCAAGTTTGTTTGGAGAGAGTTTAATAATTAATCAGAAATATCTCAAACCACGTTTATATCTAAAATCTCTATAATAGCAGCTGTAACTTTATAATTTCTCTAATAGTCTTATGTATTTTTTTTTCAAATCCTAGTTTTTAGAATTTTTCTTAGGTTTTAAGTGCTATATTTATGAAATTAATATATTTTATTTTAATATTAGTAAAATAAAGGTTGATAAGTTTTGATTTTGGGACTGCCAAGGGATGATTTGGTATTAGTTTTGGGCTATGATGGATTTGAAACATAAATAAATAATCCACAATGAACATGCTCAATTCATCTCACTCATGCCTCGTTGCCGTCCATGCTAAAACTTAATTTTGCACACGTAGAATTATAGTAATATTTTGATACATACTATGTTGCCCGAATAGGGTATGTTTACATGAGTGTCGCTGTCTTAAGATTTGCGTTATCGTAAGTGAGAGAAAGAGAGAATAAAGCACATTTGTATATGAAAAACACCTTGTTGGTGCCAAAACTAATAAATTTTTGGATCATTTTTGAGTTTTGGAAGACATTTAAAAAAAAAAAATGTCTTGGAATTCCAAATCTCTGTAAACCCTAACAAAAGGAAACTTTACTATAGAAGTCTTACCTTATTAAGCCTCATTGACCAATTCACCCTGTAAAATCAATTGCGTGATTACATATTCTATGATTTTCTTAAAAATTGTTACTATTAATGAGTAGGGAATCATGACGGATATTAGGAAACTTTACTTGAGCTCATGACTTCCATGTCTCATGGAGCAAAGTTTATCATTGTGACAGAGCCAACTCTCATATTATTTTCAACAATGACATAATATTTTTATGAATTAGATATCTTACCAAAAAAGAAAAAAAATAATCAATTTTTCATGATGTGAGTATGAAAAAACCCCATCGTAAAAGAGACAACATATAACACGCAGCCATAGAGACAGAGTTAAACACATGATGGATATTATAATTTTAAAAAGATGAACAATATTTAAAAATTTTTTAGTAATATTTCTAAAATTTTAACTATTTTTAATAAAATACCATTAGAACTAGTGTACAATAAGTCATGTATTACTATAAGAATAGAATACTTTGATAATTAGTTGATTATAAGGTGAGACCCATAGAAATGCACCATAAGTAAAATTGTTGGATTAAAATAAAGGATTAAGTTTAAAGTAATTTGTCGACCAAAATAAATAATTAATAACCAAAAAAGAAGAAAATAAGAAAGAAGAAAAAACTGAGGGGAAGGGTCCAAAGCCACCGGTAAGGGGGCTATGGCCACCTTGACCGTCTTTTTTTTTTTTTTTTTAATTTTTTTTTAACGTCATTGATATTTAAAATCATATTTTGATTAATTTGATTTAAAATTTATAGTGGTTTATTTCGAAAGTTATTCTTCCAACGTAATCTTTTCTATTTTTAAAAATTAAATCAAAAACTTTAGTTAAAAAATTTAACGTTGCAATTTATTAAATCGACAATCCGTTGGTATCTCGTTCACTTTTTAAAATGTCACCGTCCCGTCTTTAAACACCTTATCGTATTACTCTCTTACTAGGCAGGTTCAGAAATTTCTATGTAGATCTTTCTATTATCTCTCGCTATCTCTCTAGAAAATGGAAGACTAGAGGATAGAGAGAGAGTTTTATATTTGGGGGTCGTACTACAAATTAACCATCTCTTATCTTCCCCACCACTTGCATCACGCTTAAAAATTGTCATATTAAAAAATATATATGGAGATACTAAAAAAAGGGAAGACGAAGAAGAAGGAAGAAAAAAAAGATGGCTCTAAAATAAAAAAGTAGTTTATGACTCTCTTTCTCTCTCTATATCTCTCTCTGACTATAAGCTTTTTTTTCAGTTTTGGGTTAATAGTTTTATAGAAATTGCAACCAAGATCATGAGTACTCAAGAAGAAAACAACACCACTTGCAGCCAGAACAAAAACAGCAACAACAAAGATGATCAACACGAACACGACATGGTGATGCCGGGTTTTAGGTTCCATCCTACGGAGGAAGAACTCGTGGAATTCTACCTTCGCCGTAAGGTTGAGGGCAAGCGTTTCAATGTTGAGCTCATCACTTTTCTCGATCTCTATCGCTATGACCCTTGGGAACTTCCGGGTATCTTTTACATCTATCTTTCTTTCTTTATATTATATACACAATATAAATATATATATATATAGTTGTCCCCTTTCCTCCTTCTCTAACAAGCTTTTTTTCTCTCTTTCTCTCTCTGATCATAACTTTTTGTGGAATTTATATGTACAGCTTTGGCTGCAATAGGAGAGAAAGAATGGTTCTTCTACGTGCCAAGGGACAGAAAGTACAGGAATGGAGATCGACCCAACCGGGTGACCACATCGGGGTATTGGAAGGCAACCGGAGCTGATAGGATGATCCGAACTGAGAATTTTAGGTCAATTGGGCTGAAGAAAACCCTAGTTTTCTACTCGGGAAAAGCTCCCAAGGGCATTCGAACCAGTTGGATCATGAACGAATACCGTCTACCTCACCATGAAACTGAGAAGAGCCAAAAGGTACTTCCACAAAAATATACTCTTTTTAAGACATAAAGGCGTCATCTTAATATGGGTTAATTCACTTTATTATGAATCCTCTCTTTCTCTTTTTGGAGAGATTTTCTTCTTGTCTTCCATTTCTCCACCTTCCTTTCTCTCTCTTACAAGTTTTCTACCAGGCTGAACAATCATTTTTTTTTTTGCCATTCACTTCAATTCATCAATATGTATGTTATCCGAACTCAGTGGAATTTGAGCTTTTCCTAAATTCATAACCCTTGTTCAATTTCTTCCCCCTTCTTTAACATAGTGGAACTCGAAGACAAAGTGGGGTTTGCAAAATTTTTGTTTTTATGTATGTGATTTGGGGTCCATATAAATCAAAATATCAAAATAAGATGTTTATATGTATGTTATGAAGATTTATGGAGATGGGAAGGGTATGCCTTAAATATCAGTGACCCCAGAAACCACCTAATCTCTTTCCATGCTTATTCTGAGAACATCATGATCATACTCTCTCATCATAACTCCTAGCATTCACATGTAAATATGAATGAATATTCTTATAATTAATTCTGTCGAGTTGCAACAGAAATCTGACACCTCTTTTTTTTTTTTTTTTTTTTTGAATTAGTGAATTTAATTCAAGATTTTTGAAATCTGTCTACGTTCCTTCCTCACCATCTCTTTCCTCAAATGCTTTTAGGCAGAAATTTCGCTTTGCCGGGTCTACAAGAGAGCCGGAGTTGAAGGCCACTCCCCTTATCACCTCCCGCGCTCGCTTCCTTCTTCAAGCAACCCATCATCGTCCAGGGGAGGCACTGACAAAAGATCTAGTCAATCAGCAACAAATCGAGCTCAACCCATGGAACAACAAATGATGGATATTGAGAAGATGGCTGAAGCCCCAGGAGTTGGAGGAGGAATGCCAAGTAGTAGGGTTATTAACCAAGTTGGGATGGGTCTAGGAATATCTTCAAAGCCTAATAATCCTTCTTCTTCTTCATATGGTGCAATGACTCCACTACTTGAAGATCATAATCATCAAAATCATACGATGATGATGAATTTTCATCATCATCACCACCATCCAAAGCAGCATTTCCCCACTTCTTCATCCCTCTCACACATGAACTTCATGGTGTCTCCTCCAGCTCCTAACAATGCTTCTACTACTAGCCATCATGTGCCAATGAATGCAGTAGTTGCAGTTGATGACCTGCATAGATTAGTCAACTTCCAACAACATGAAGCTTCTTTCCAACAAAACTCATTACAATCACTGATGCTACCTCCCACCACCAATGCATTCTCCACTGACAAGCTCTGGGATTGGAATCCTTTGAATGAAGAAACAAGCAGCAGCAGAGACTACAACCCCAGCACCACTCCCTTCAAGTAATAATTAAAATTTCCCCAAAGCTATGCATCCAAAGTATATACTCTTTCTTTACATTATTTATATATTTTTACTGATAAAAAATACTGATTAAAATGTGTGAGACACTTAACAAGCTGCTAAGGGGTTTGTTGTTCGCTCCTCTTTAGTAATGCATCATGTTATTTAATGAATTGAGCATCTGATGCATAATTCATCGATTTTGGTTATAGGACTTTTTGTCTTTCTTGTTACCGAATCATTAAATCATAAGATGATAAGTAAAATTATATTGCTGAAACTGGTGAACTTGCTACATATTGTCATTTTCCATCTGGTAGTCCAACATTTAACTCATACGTACTTGTTTATTTTCCTTTTTGGTAATATTATACGTTATGTGTTATTCTGGAGGCAGGTTGTAGCCTTAAGGCGGGATGGATGCCCAAGAGTTTGGGTTGTGACATCTGATGTTTGTCAGTAGCAAGCTGCACACGGAGTGGTAAGCATCTATACATCTAGTTATGATACTGTTTTCAACATCATTTCTGTTTTGTTATTAATTTTCTACTCTGTACCTAAGATTAAACATATTTTCATCTCCAGTAGCCTGGATAATAGTTGTTTTTTAATAAAATGGAGGGCTTCCTTGTGGATGGCACATGCCTGTATTTGAATATTCATACACTAGTAGTCTGGGTGGTGCCTGCTTTTGCTCCTAATGGAGGTGGGTTTTCTACTCATATACTTGCTTTGCCTCTCCGAGTGGAAGTCTTGGAATGAAGGATGATTCGAAACTTGAGACCTGCAAAAAATTACCGAAGGATGTTTTGAGGGAAAGATTTCGATACTTAAGTCTGAAAAAAAAGGAGTTTTTGAATATGATAAATAGATTGAGAAAAGTGGTGTCTCGGCTTTGTGTTGCCGGTGTGTTTGAGGTGCAAAATTCTAAGAGAACTTACCTGAGTGACGGCCGATGCTATGCATATATACATGTGATTCTTAAAAAGTGCCGTAGGGTTTTGGAAGTCTCAAAACACTAGTTTTCTTGTGGGGAGGTTGTCAAGAATCCCCAAGATTGTGGGTGTGTTTGAGATCTTTTCGGAATATGCCACCTCGGTGGTTAGAGAAAGTCTCGTAGTCACTGGGGCTTCCTTCCTTATCTGATATGCTTGATAGGACATATTTTTTTTTTCTTGAGGGATCATCTTGAGAGTGGAAAAGATTCTTATCCTCGCAAGAAAAGTTTAAATTTGTTTAAAGATTTATTTTTTCATGGATTATCTCAAGTCATAATTATCATACTGTTCGATTAGGTTACGACTATAGAACTTGTTAGTCGAGGACTGAAAATGACTAGGGAACTTAGCTGCCAAGGATTTGGGATGACCAAGGAGCCATGGGCGCTTCTAGATCATGATTTGAAGGTAAAGTTTCAAGCCCTTGGGGTTGTACTAAGCCTTAGGCCATGTACCATCATTTGCACCTCACTCCTAATTGAAGTTTTATAAAAACGACATTTAGGAGTAGCAAAAGGATCCAGAGAGTTTTGTAAGTGCAGTGTTTTGTATGCTGAGTTAAATGGGCGCGAAGGTGGTCCATTTAATGTGGGTTGTGTCGTTTTGACTTTTTCGAATCTTCTCTTATATGTTTCTTCTTCTTTGCCTTAGGTTTAGCAGTTACGTTGCCTGTAGCAAAGAGAGTGATTTATGGGGTTTGCATTTCTCTCTCTTTCTTTTTTCTATTTTTTTTTTAATAAACACTAGGTGATCATGGCTCAAGGCTCTAATTCACGCAAGTATCACAAGATCGATGAAATAGTTAGTATAATGTCACAGAAGGAATTAGAATTTAAAGAGAAAAGTATGAATCTAGGTGCAAAATTCCGCTTAAGGTTGCCTTTGAGTTCATAAAGGGCTAATGAGTTACTTGTAGGTTGTGTTCTCTTGTATAGGGAGTATGTTAAATATGAATACAAAGTCCCTTATCTGGTGTCCTAATCTATTGTTTTGAGTGGTTAGAGTATATTCCCTCCTCTTCTTATCCCTAGCGTTTGGTGGATAGTGCTGGTGGTTGCCAGTTTACTTAGTTTCTATCGCTTGAGGTTTGATTTCGATGTTTTGTCTTCAATTTTTCATCTAAGAAAGTGTGTGGGTGAAGGCCCCACAGAGGGATGGTATTGCATGTAGACCCATCATCAGTCAAACCATAAATTCTTCTATAAGGACACCTTAGACAAAGTGTGGAAGAGTAAATTTTTCTTTGTGAAATTTATGGATAGGGAGTTGCTGCCATTCTTGCCATTGCCTCATGTGGAGCCCCTAGTTAGGTGAGAGCCCCTGTATCTCCTTGCCATGCGGGCTTTATTAGATCTGAAGATCAATTCTATCAGGCATCTAGTAGGGCATTATGGGTGGACACTTTTGTAGAGGATGAGATGTTCAAACTTGCAGGTCTTTTACTAGATGAGATAGTGCAGATCCAGAGATCATTTATGCGGGAGAAGGAGTCAAAAGGTTTGTGTAACACTGAAAAATTAGGTACTAGAATATATATTTTTTTAATTTCCTTGAAAAAAATATATAGGGAATAGTTGATTTTCAGGGGGAGTGTAATATTTGAAATTTGGAATATGAAATTTAAATTTATGCAATTTTTGTATATTTATGAAAATAGGAAAGAATTTATAAATTATTTGATGTATATGGATTGAAAGTGTTGAATGGCTAAGTGGTAATAGACTTTTTTGGACAAACAATGGGTCATGAGATCAAATCTAAGCCAACGCAATTTGAGGAGAGGCCAAGTCGATTCATGAATGATGAAATCGCATAGGTAAGTTAATTTGAGGAGTGAGAGAGTGAATTGGAAAAAAAAAGTTATACATTGTAAAGTTTGTGAGGGGCGGTGGACTGTGAATGAAATGAAGAAGAAAGAACTCATGAGAAGGAATAATAATAATAATAATAATAATAATAATAAAAAATATAAATTTGCACCTCATGCGGTGGAACCACCTAAGGAGAGACCGCGGTGGAACTGTGTGGTGTGAGTGACAAATGACCAAAATTCCCTCCAAACCTTGATAAGAACAAAAAAATAATTTCACATTTCCGCTAACTTCAATTAAATTAACCCCAAATTTTATTTTTGTTTCTTTGTGTTCGATTCATTTTCTTTCTTTGAATGCGAACTCTTGCGTCTTCTCTCTTTGCATCCTTATCTCTCTCTCTATCACTACTGGTTTCACTCTCTAGAAAATTTAATACCCTCATTAAATCACTCCAACCAACTTTCAATTACTCCAAGCAAACTCAAGGAATGAAGGATTGAATGGAAAAATTTAGGACTCCATAGGAGGAAATTTAGGGTTTTTGAAACCCAAATTCCAAAACTCAATCCAACCATAAAATCAAGGTAATTTCTTATTCTTAATATTGGGTTTAATTTCTTTAATATTAGATCTATTTGTATTGTTGAGATTAGATGACTTTTCAATCTGAGATCAAAAACCCTAAGTCTATGAATAGTGAAATTTGGGGGAAAATAAAAATGAAAATTCTATTTACATATAAATGAGGTATAGTTGATGAAATTAAAATGTACATTCATAAATTAGAGAAATTTAATTATTTTTTTTTTGGTTACAGAATTGGAGAAATTAAGTTATGTTAATTCGGGAAAATTGGGAAAAATTGTCTGAAAATAGGAAAATCAAAGAGAGTTGTGAATGAGAATTTTATAATGATGCAAATGATGACAAATTGATAAAATGAGATCGAGAACAAAAAAATATTCGAAATTAGGGTTTAAATAAAATTAAGAAAAATTTATAAACCCATGAATTTGAGGAGAAATGACCTGAAAATTGTTATTGCTAGTTTAGGATGATCAAGTGGAGTTTGAAAAAAGATTTCTTCAGAACTGATAATGTATAGGGGGTGAATATCTTCCTGAGAGGTGAGTGGATGGTTCGTTGTATCTTTAAATGAGTAAATTATTTTAAATTCTTTAACAAATGATTTTGAATGATTTTATATGTTTTATATAAATTTTTGTGATTGTGGGATGTCTGAAATGAAAATTTGAATCACATATGCATCCATTATGTTATAAATGAGTGTGTGTCATATGATATTAGATATTTGTTTCATGAATGCTTTGATATGATTTTGAAAATTGCTTGTTGAAACATAACACATGGAATGTGAGTTGGATATTTGTGAAAGGATGGTGCATGAGGTAAATGACTATAGTCATTCCCTCCACGGAGTGACCAGTCGGGGTGGCGTGGTTGTGGTTTAATTACGATGGAGATAGATGCGGCCTCTTCTCTACCACATCGAACTATCCAGATTGTACCCCAGTGAGATACGAGTCAACGACAAAAAAGGGAGAATTAGTGTTGCGAAACAAATGAATTAAAAACCCCTTGGTGGACTTCCATCTGAGCTCGACCAAACCTGTGACGGCAGTGACTTCTTAGGAAGACCCCATAATTTTTGGAAATTCTAATATCTGTGGATATATGTTTGTTTAAATTATTCTAATTTGTTGAAACTATTTTATATCCAAAAAATTATTTCTGAAATATGTTTTGACTTCCCCACATTCACCCCTCATTTATGGATACAATCATACCATTATACTCCACTCACTGAGTATTCCCATGCTCACCACTCTCTTTTATATCTTTCAGAGGAAGTCTAGGTGGGAGACATTAATTTGGAGCTAGTTGAAGATATTATTGTATTGAAATTATAAAGGTATTGATGATGTAGGTTTTATTTTTGAATTGATGTAGTATAACCTATGGAAGGAAACAATTATACCATTATTTAAGTTTGAATTTGATTGATACTTATTCTATCTTTTGGGACAAGTATTGATAGAATCCATATTTGGTTATTGTGGAATTTGTTTAATTTTGTTTAAAAATTTGTTTTTGCAAAACTTATTGTTTTATTGGGACATTTGGTCTTTATTGTGAATTTTGAGACATTTGGAATTTGTGAAAGTTTTATTAAGATTTCTTTATTCGGTTGGGATGGCCTGATGCATGCATTTGATTTTGATTAGTCTAGTTGGCCTCATGTATGCTTGTTGTGATAAAATAAACTGGGATAGTCCTTTAAATGTTGTTCAGTTTTTTTTTTTTTTTTTTTTTTTAAATAGGTTGAACAAATTGAACGCCTTACGGTATCCCAGTTTATGGGGAGGTTCTGCCCGTATGTTGAGATAACGCGGTGGTTGTCGTGTGTTTGACTCGAGGGTCGGGGCATGACAACTTTATTAGTATCAGAATTTATGCTCGATTTTAAAATATTTGAAGAATTGAAATGTCTCCAAATGTCCCCAAATGGTTTTCCAAACGTTTTAAGAACATTTTTCTTTTGAAAATTCTGATTATAAAAGGATTTTTCAAAGGATGTACAAAAAGCTTCCATGGATTTTTAGGAAATTAGGAACATCAATTTTAGGGAGTTAAGTAATTAGTTCTTCACTTAACCCCAAGTGCTAAACAGTACTTTTCCCTTTGTAGATAATCATGTCTCCACGTAAAAAGACAAGGAATATAAGCGAAATTCCTCCTCAAGAGCATGAGGATGAGTCGTCCTCACGTGCTCTATCTCTGTCAATGTTTACTCACCCTGCTCCTTCAACTAGGATTCCCACTCCTCCTATAGTCGCCCTCCAGCAAGTGATAGAGTGGTGGAGTACTTTTGGAGCACAATACCAAGCTCTGCCTCAATCTTTAACTCCTTCGCCAGTTTCTCCTCCTATACCGACAGTTGCACCTAGTGTTCCCATAACACCTACTCCTCCGGTTGTTGCATTAATCGATCATCCTACGGTTAAGTTGTCAAAACTAATCAAAGAGGTAAGACAACTTAGATGTGAGACATTCTCTGGCACATGTGATGCTTCCGTGGCCAAGGAGTGGATTGGCTGACTTCAAGAGACTGTCACCGACATAAGACTAGATGATGAGATGAAATTGTGGGTGACAATGAAATTATTGGATAAGGGTGCTAGAACTTGGTGGAAAATGTGAAGGCTAGAACGACTACACCACCTACTTGGAGAGAATTTTTAGAGTTTTTGAGGAAAAAGTACTATACAAGGTTCTATAGGGACCAAAAGAGAGAGGAATTCTTCAAACTTGCTCAAGGATACAAGACAATGTCAGAATATGAGGTAGAGCTGAGGGAACTTGCCACTTATGTTCCAGAGTTTGTAAATTTCAAAGAGTCTCTATGTTCAAAATTTAAATCAAGATTGAACTTAAGCATAAGAGAGAAGATGCCTGTCACTAAAGGGCATACATTCCAAGATGTCCTAGACTTGGTTTTGAGGGTCGAGAAAATGGTGATGGAAAGAAGCAAAGTTAGAGAACACCATGGGAAAAGGAAAAGGCTCAGTGGTTTCATATCGGGCCAAAGTTCCAAGAAGAGTACAAGCATGGGCTTCAATAGTGGCAGATCTATTTCAGGTTTAGTTGGCCCTCCCCTAAGCCAATCAGCTTTTAGGCCAAATGCTCATAGCAGAACTATTGACATGGGAGTAGGATCTAAAGGTGGTACAGGAGAACCTTGCCCAAATTGCAAGGGATACCACTTGGGTCCGTGTAGGGGACCCAAAAGATGTTATTATTGCGGGAAGGAGGGTCACTTTAAACACTCTTGTCTGGAATTAAATGGAGAAGGGCAAGGAAATCACCAAGTTCGGGGTCCCCCTAGTGGCTCTATTCGGCACCTTCCACCAGTGCTATTCCTAGGATGGGTACAAGAAGTAATATCGTAGCTGCCCCAACTCAATGTCCCCAGCCTAGATCGTAGGTAAGAATCTATGGTATGACTAATGAAGAGGCCCAAGCCAATCCGGACGTGGTTGCAGGAAAACCACTTTCAAACTTGAGCTAACAATTTAAAAATATGATATAGATGGTTATTTTTATAATTTGAGAAATGACGATAATATGATTTTGTTTATGATCATTAGTATAATATTATGATTATGTTAGTGGGTGAATTTCTATAATAGGTGGATATATGAGTTGATCATGATTGTGTAGTGTGATGGAATATCATAGAGGGTCATATACAGATAATGAATTTGTGGATTGACTAATGACTTTGTTTATGGTTTATACTGATAGGTATTATGAAGATTTTTGGGGTAGATGCTCGTGTACTAATAGATACGGGGTCAAATAATTCATTGTGAGTACAGAATTTGCTAGGCATTCAGATAGAACTTTAGCTCCACTTGTTAAGGAAGAGGACAGAATTAATGAATAGTATTCACATGAGGATAGAATCATGAATATTCAGCTTATAGTAGATATTAGAACATATGTGCATCCCTGAATGTGCCATATTTTTGGTTTGAGCACGCTTCTTAATGGTATGATACTTGGTAGTGTAAAACCCTACGAGTTATTTGTTTTATGACATGAGTCAAAATCAGGTATAGAGCACTTGTAATCATTAGGACAAAAGATAAATACAGATATATTTAACCTATGGAGATATGTATTGAGAGGTTACGACCTTATATTAGAGGTATATTATCTAGGTTCTTTGGTAAACCAATGATTAGGGGATCACTCAACCCCATTTGGCTGTGGTTGAGTTGGTATCTTGTAGAAGCTAATGAGCTGCAGGTACATTTATAATAATAAGCTATGAGGTGAATAAGAATCAAAATGCATTATGTCTTCAGTTGAAATGTATTGGAGATCTCGATTCATATTAAATCAACTGAGAACTATAGGTAGCAAATACCTTCTTGCCAACAATTTCCAACATGGAACAAGAAAAAGTGAGCATGAAGCAATGATAAAGATAACCCAGCGGACAAATCCATGGCCCTTGAGAATTCGAGTTTGATGTAAATGCCTCTTTAGGCTTAGGCATTGACATGGTGTTATCATAGTGATTTGAAGAAATCAATATTATATATATATAAAAAAAAAATTCTTCAAATGATTAAACAAATCAGCTTGCAAAATTTGGATTTATACAATCTAATAAAAATAAAGATTTTAGGAGGGTTAAATTAAAAGGGTACATGGTGGCAAGTGTTTCAAGAGACATGGAAAAGGGGCACCATGCACTCTAGTGTTTTCGAGTATAATCTTCACTAGGAATTGAAGAACATAATTATGATGTGAAAATTTGCAATTGTAAGCATGTGCATGGAGAGGCATCAAACTAGGAGACTAATGAGAGCATTTTGGCACCTTTTTCCTCTATGTAGTAAGAAAAGTTTTGATGACTACTAAAGTGAAAGATGCAATTGTAATTAAATAAATTAGAGAACTAGCTTATGATCATATTGTAGAATGTCTTTAAAAGTGTATCAATATGCAATTGATTTGGCTTCAAAAATACAACTTGCTGCTTACAAATTGGACAACACTACACATATTGGATTTCAAGTTGACAAACTAGTTGAAGATATTGTGGACAACAACATTACTTTGGCACATGGAAGAAAGCAAAATGGGATATATTGTAGGGTTGTTGATTCATGGAGTTTTTCCAAGTGAGTATTACTCGACGACTAATTACTCGATGGTGGCCGAGAATCCTTTTTACTCTAATGTCTTGTTTAGCCGATGGGTGTTGGATCCTATTGATTTGGCAGTGACCTCAAAATCCAAAACTGTTAGTTCTAACATCTAACACATAGATATGTATGATTGGAGTGATGAAATGTCACCTTGAGACATATGTGTTTCAACCATGCACTATAATCATGTTGTGATGGACCACATAGGCAAGTAGGATTTCCATTTTTTGGTTGTTTGAAGTAGGTGAATCTTCCATTAGATTTGAGTATGAAGTTTGAAGTATTCATGTTCCCTAATAAAACGGTCTCCTAATTTTATCCTTTGCCCGAATCTAAGATTCTTTGGTTAATGATCTTGCCAAATTTATGAATCAAGATTAACTACAGCCCTTTTATCAAGAAGGCCTATAACTAAGAATTAAAAGTGGTCTGCCATTGATAGTACTCCGAATTTGATAAAGGTCCTCAATATATTCCATGTCTTAGTATTAAAGAAATATTTGTCAAATCTATCCTATGTATTTGAAGTTCCACCCATTTAAACTAAAGGAAGAGTTGAATTTTGAAGTTCAACTCATAGCCATTCTTGATCAACAAGTCAATGGGTTGCGGAACAATTAAATTCCTATCGTTAAGGTTAAATGGAAGAGTGATAAAGTTAAAGAAGAGACTTGGAACCCGAGAGTATGATGCAGAAACAATACCCCCAACTTATTTGATGTATGAGCTTTATTGTTAAATTTTTAAGACGGAATTTTTTTTAGGGGGTTAAGTGTTGTAACACCAAAAAATTCGGTGTTAGAATATTTTTGTTTAATTTCCTTGATTAAAAAATATAAGGAATAATTGATTTTCAGGGTTGGAGTATAATATTTGAAATTTGGAATATAAAATTTAAATTTATGCAATTTTTGTATTTTTATGATAATGGGAAAGAATTTATAAATTATTTGGTGTATATGGATTGAAAGTGTTGAATAGCTAAGTGGTATTAGACTTTTTTGGACAAACAATGGGTCATGAGATCAAATCCAAGTCAAAGCAATTTGAGGAGAGGCCAAGTCAATTCATGAATGATGAAATTCAATGGGTAAGTTAATTTGAGGAGTGAGAGAGTGAATTGAGAAAAAAATGTACATTGTAAAGTTTGTGAGGGGCGGTGGAACCGTGAGTGGAAGGAAGAAGAAAGAACTCATGGGAAGGAAAAATAAAATAATAATAATAATAATAATTATTAAAAAAAATATAAATTTGCACCTCATGCGGTGGAACCGCCTAATGGAACTGTGAGTGGAAGGAAGAAGAAAGAACTCGTGGGAAGGAAAAATAAAATAATAATAATAATAATAATAACAATAATAATTAAAAAAAATAAATTTGCAACTCATGCGGTAGAACTGCCTAAGGAGAAAGCGCGGTGGAACTGCATGGCGTGAGCGGCAAATGACCAAAATGCCCTCCAAACCTTGATAAGAACAAAATGATAATTTCACGTTTCCACTAACTTCAATTAAATTAACCTCAAATTTTATTTTTGTTTCTCTGTGTTTGATTCATTTTTTCTCTCAGAATACGAACTCTTGCTTCTCCTCTCTTTGCTTCCTCATCTCTCTCTCTGTCACTCTGATTTCACTCTCTAAAAAATTTAATATCCTCATTAAATCACTCCAACCAACTTCTAATTACTCCAAGCAAACTCAAGGAAGGGAGGACAACCAAATTCTAATTACTCCAAGCAAACTCAAGTAAGGGAGGATTGAATAGAAAAAATCTAGGGTTTACACTTCATAGGAGGAAAATTAGGGTTTTTGAAACCCGAACCCCAAAACTCAATCCGACCCCAAAATCAAGGTGATTTCTTTTTCTTAATCTTGGGTTTAGTTTCTTTAATATTAGATCTATTTCTTTTGTTAAGATTAGATGAATTTTCAATCTGAGATCAAAAACCCTAAGTCTATGAAAAGTGAAAATTTGGAGAAAAATAAAAATAAAAATTCTATTTACAAATAAATGAGGTGCAGTTGATGAAATTAAAATGTACATTCTTGAATTGGAGAAATTAGGTTATGTTAATTTGGAAAAATTGAGGAAAATTATCTGAGAATAGGAAAATCTAGGAGAGTTGTGAATGAGAATTTTATAATAATGCAAATGATGACAAATTGATAAAATGAGATCGAGAATAAGAAAACATTCGAAATTAGGGTTTAAATAAAATTAGGAAAAATTTGTAAACCCTTGAATTTGAGGAGAAATGACCTAAAAATTGTTATTGTTGGTTTATGACGATCAAGTAGAGTTTGGAAAGAGATTTCTTTGAAACTGATAATGTATAGAGAGTGAATACCCTCCCGAGAGGTAAGTGGATGGTTCGTTGTGCCTTTAAATGAGTAAATTGTTTTAAATTCTTTAATAAATGATTTTGAATGATTTTATATGTTTTATATAAATTTTTATGATTGTGGGATGTCTAAAATGAAAATTTGAATCACATATGCATCCATTATGTTATAAATGAGTGTGTACCATATGATATTAGATATTTGATTCATGAATACTTTGGTATGATTTTGGAAATTGTTTGTTGAAACATGGTACATGGAGTGTGAGTTGGATATTTGTGAAAGGATAGTGCATGAGGTAAATGGCTATAGTCATTCTCTTCACGGAGCGACCTCACGGGGTGACGTGGTTGGGGTTTAATTGCTAGGAAGGTAGATGCGGCCTCTTCTCTGCCACATTGTACTATTCGGATTGCACCCCGGTGAGGTACGAGTTAGCGCCAAGGAAGGGGAATTAGTGTTGCAAAAGAAATAGATTAAAAACCCCTTGGCGGGCTTGATGTAGTATAACCTATGGAAGGAAACAATTATACTATTCTTTTAGTTTGGATTTGATTGATACTTATCTTATCTCTTGGGGCAAGTATTGATACAATCCATGCTTAGTTGTTGTGGAACTTGTTTAATTTTGTTTAAAAATTTGTTTTTACAAAATTTATTATTTTATTGGGACATTTGGACTTTATTGTGAATTTTGAGACATTTGGAGTTTGTGAAAGTTTTATTAAGATTCTTTGTTCAGCTGGGATGGCCTGATGCATGCATTTGATTTTGATTGGCCGGGTTGGTCTCATACATGTCTGTTGTGATAAAATGGACTACGATGGTCCTTTAAATTTTATGGAGTTATTTTTAAAATAGGTTGAAGAAGTTGAACGCCTTGCGGTATCTTGGTATATGGGGAGGTTCTGCCCGTATATCGAGATTATGTGACGGTTGTCGCATGCTTGACTCGAGCGTCAGGGCTTGATAGTTTGGTCGATGTCATCGATTTTGCGTAGGCTGATAACTTGAACCGTGTTACTACTTTAAAGGCTATGAGGCCTCATATCAAAGCTGCTCGAGTTAGAAAAGGAGATGAAGAAAGTGTGCTCGAAGGCGGGTTCCCGAGTCACATTACGCAGAGGAGGAGGAAGTTAGTGTGGACGCCGAGTAGTGTGGAAGAAGATGGCAGTGAGTTGAGTTTGGGTGCAGCGGCAGTGCCAGATCTTGATGACTCTATTATTATTGTAGAGAAGAAAGCTCTAGGGGAGGAGATTCTCATAAAAGGACCCAAGATGAAGAAGGGGAGAGCCCTGTCAATGAGGGGTCAAGCAATGAGCATCTGATTGCAGCACTCGTCCCTCGAGGGAAAAGGGGTAGATTATTGGGCCTACAACGGGTGTTGAGGGGGCTCATACTGTCAAAGATGTTAAGGAAATATTGTCATGTCTTGACCCTTAAATTGAGCACGCGACAATCGCCGCATTACTCTGGGATACGGGTAAATTTGACCCGTATATCAAAATACCATAAGACATTCATCGATATCTATTTAATTTCCAAAATAGTTCAACAATCCAAATAAAACAACATGTATTTATCATATAACCAGAGGACTAACTCGGTCTATCCCTGTTCAAAACCTGCATGCATAAGGCTATCCCGGTCATTCAATCTGAATACATGCACAAGGTCAACCTGATCATTCCACTCAAATCCATACAATAGGAAATAGATTCCTACTCAAGGGATCTAAACTAACTCAATCAAAAACAATTTCCCGAGTATAATTTCGAAAATCATACAGGTCCTCAATATTCGTACACAAAACTAAATAAAATTCAAAGTCTAAAATCAACAAAAATAGAATTCAAATTAGTATTCCAAAAACAGTTACAACCAATGTCTCTACAAGAGTCTACTAATACCTCAAAATATAATCCAAAGAAACTGATACCCGAAGAGTTTCACAAAATATCTTCTGTTCGACTTAAGACAAGAGTTAATCTTCAAACTAAATGTCCTTTGTAAAAATAAAATGAGAGGAATAAGTATAAACAATATTCAGTGAATGGAATAACATGTTATATAATAAATGAAAGGTAGGTGTGGATATGTCAAATAGTATTACCAATATCTTTTTCATCATAAATCAAATATACCAATGATCATCACAAAAGTCAAGATTTTCCAACTAAATTCAGTCATTTTAATGAGATAAAATTTATGTATCCAACATATTGCACATTTTCCAAATAAGGGGAAACAAAAATCATTATTCCTAACAAAAGTCTACCATGACCTAGGGCAAGACCACCAAGAATTTTAGAAATTTAAATTCACAAATACCCCCATCCTTGGCATTGGATGTGGTGTTTCATTGGTGATGCAATCAACTATCTTACGACTTTATTTATAACATTTGGCTATAGAAGCACTGCACGTGTTTGGCCACTTCCCATGGTCTACCAACCCCATCACGTCACCCCGTCAGTTGCACCGTGAAGGGAAATGACTAGTCATTTGATAGGGGTTTAGATTTTCACCCTAAGCCAATCATATGCACTATTTCACAAAACTCATAAATTCATTTCATGTGTCAAATTTAATTCAATTATTTTTCAAGTCAAGTTATACTCAATATATCACATAAAACACGACATATCAATTTACAATAAATGGGATGCATAACTATATCAAATTCACGTATAAGGACATTTTACACGCATGAAACATTTCAAAACTTATTTGAAAATCGTTATAAAAATCAAGTAAAATATTTTACTCATTTAAAGCATAACATATAATCTACTCACCTCTTGGCAGAGTTAACACTCCCAATCCATAATCCAAATCAGAACATATAATCCACTCACCTCTTGGCAGAGTTAACACTCTCAATCCATAATCCAAATCTTAGTTAATTCCTTCTAAACTTTTATTTGTCTCTACCTAAGATAATAAACACCATTTCACTATTAATCATAAATCGAATTTGGGGTTAGTTGATTTTCTTCTAAATTTTTCCTAACCCAAGATTTCCAATATTATCAAATTTGTATTCAAATCTTTCTAATAAATATCATAAATTTAGGGAAACAATCTTCCTTTTAACATTTCCCTCAATTTCATTATTATACAAATTCTAGACCTAAACTCCTAAACTTAATCCTTCAATCTCAACATAAAGTTTATATACAAGTAAAATGTACTCAAATTTAAGATAAAGGAATGAAAATAACCTTACTTGAGCCACCAATTTTGCCTCTTAGTCACGTCATCCTCAAATTCTAGATTTTCCTCTCTCTACAAAACCCTAAATCTTAATATAAATCCCAAGTTTATGTAAGAATAATTAAAACCCAAGTTTAAGAAGGAGTATTATCTTTATTTCCTTCATAAATTTTGCCTCTTGTTGAGTCACTCCAAACCATAGGTTTTCTCTCTTTAGAAAATCCACTTCTTTCGCTAAGCCCAACTTTCAATGGTTTTGTTGGGAGTTTTAGAAGCTTTAATATATGGGTTTTTGCTTGAGTTTGGTTGCTCTTGAAGAGAGCAAAGAGCAAGGGAGAGAAAAATAGTTCTAAGAGGGAGAGAATGGGAGAGGGGTGTGTGGGTTGTGGGTTCTTGACTTTTGTGTTTTTTTTATTATCATTTACGGTGTCACAAAATGTGTTGGTAGAGAGATCGAAGAGTTGCAAATTGTTAAGGTTATCGAAAAGGTACAAGTTACTGAAGGATCATCTCAGGAGCCGGTACAAGTTGCTGAAGGATCATCTCAGGAGCCTCCTTCGACTGTAGGAGGAACTATCCTGCCATCCACTCCCTCGGTTATGGTGGGGCCAGGCTTGTCTAGTTCCCTACTAGAATACTTGTATGTTGTGAAGGGCAAGGGAAAGATTCCCGAGTAGACGGCTCCACTTCCTCTTATTCTGGTTCGGTCGTTTGACTGATCGAAACGGTTGAAGGAGAGGGGTACAGCCTGTAATACTGACACCTCGGTATACTTATTCTTGTACTACTCTTCATTTCATATATGATATCACACATGTTTCTATATAGAAAATCCACTAAGAAATTTTTTTGTTAAAATTGCTCCAGAAAAGATTTTGGTCCAAATCGTCGCAAACTAAAAATTTCTAAAATGATCACTGATGGTCCAAAGATAATTGGAATGACCCTAGAGTGTATAAGAACCTCAAATTAGGGTAAATTTGGGTAAAACTTACTTCGTAAAGCTAAATCCATTAATTTCCAAAAACTAGCCTGGAAACCCTAATTTGGGTCAAAGGGCATTCGGAAAGACAAAATGATCACGTTTCAATGTGAGATGAATTAAGTTAGACCTAATAGGAGGTTAGAGATCTAATGTGCAATTATGAAAAATTTTGGGGTCAAAATGGAATTTTCGTAAGTTAAGGGACTTGTTTGCAATTTATAAGAACCTAGAAACAATTTAATAATTTTATTCTCCTAAAACCCTAATTAAACAAGTGTAGAGAGGGAGAGAAATGTGATTAGCCAAAGGTGTGAACAAATATGAACAAGTGTGAAAAAAAGGTAGTTGAAATTTTTGACTTTGGGAAATTTTAATTTGAAGGTGGAGAGGTGCTTGTGGTGTGATGGTTTAATAAGGGCCTTAGGATCTTGATGGTGGGACACACACATTAAATAAAAGTGTGAGTTGTAGAGAGTGAAAGAAACCTTGTAGAGAAAATTAGGAAGTAAAATGAAAATAAAAATTTAAATGGCAAATGATCCAAGGGCTAGGATTAATCTTTAAACATTGGAGGGCCAAGATTAGATGTGAGTAAAGCAAAAGAGACTTGAAAACCCTAGACACCATTCTACTCTTCCAAAAACATGAATGAGAAAACAAAGGAACATAAGGAGCCTCTTCATCTTCTACCTAGGCCGTGAGTCCCATCCTTGAAGAATCTTTTGATTTCTCCAAACAACACCTCAATATTTTTGCATAAATCCAACACTCTCAACCCCTGGAACAACATACCTAAAAACTAGAACCAAAAAAGAAGTCTAGCTTGGTGATTCAAGGAGGAAAACATGGGCTTCAAGTGGAGAAAATCCAAGGATTCTTTAAGTTTCATTCCACATCTTTAGGTAAGAAAGTTTCCTCTTTGTCCCTACTATAACATAGGTTGATTTGGAGCCAAAATAAGGAAGTTAACATGTTGGATCTGGGAAGGCCGAAATCTAGGAGCAAAGAGGAAGGATCTTTGAAGAGAAGTCTTGTTTGGACTTGAGACAACAAAATCTAAGGTAAAACAAACTCTACACCTTGCTGAAATTTTTAGATCTTGTGTTTGGTTAAGAACTTGTGATGATTTGGTTAGTTGTTTTGAAGAATCCGTAAATCTAGTCCAAAGAAAATCCTAAGTCCATGTTTTTAAGTTCTTAATCATCATAGAAATCATGTTGAACATTAGGTTTGGTGATCTGAATTTAAATAAGGAAGGAAAGATTTGATTCAAATATAGAAACTTTAAATTTCTGCAAACAGGGCAATCTGACCTAGCTATAGTCTTTCTGTCCTAACTTTTTCTGCACAAATGTAAATTTAGTGAGGCTTTTTGCATATGAAACTAGACTTCCATAGCTATAAAATGAGATATGATTCATTGAATTATAATGAGAATTTGATTTTTAGTGATTTTTCAAAGTTAGATGTTCTGCAGAAAAATGTCCTGTTTTGTCCTATTTCTGCCGTGGACTTGTCCTCAATTTTGAGGTGTCTTCTGCTCTGAACCAACCTGAGCTTTAGTTATAAAATTTGTAGATCTATGTCTTATCTTTAATTTGAGATAATAATCGTCTGATTTGGATATGTGTGGTGAAAGTTATAGCCCATTTTTCATGACTTCGCAAATTAGAAATTTTGTAGTCAAGATTACTTAGAATAAATCTTCATGACTTTATGTAACTGAAGTAGACTTAAGCTAGAAATGTAAAGAATTGTTGTTTTATAGTTAGTATAGGTGTATTAAGTAAGGTAATAAGTTGTGTGGTAAGTGGCTTGGGATATAAAGAATGGATATGTTTGCATGCCGATTGTTTTGTGTATACAAGAGTTGAAATGTGAGGATGATTGTTTGAGTGGTTTAAAGTGGCATTGTAGTGTTAGCATGATATGGGAAACATTTGAGATCAACCTAGGATTGCCCTAAGTCTTGATTCTAGGTTTAGGGTTTTATTTATAATACGAACTTAATATAATGACTTTTCGGTTTATGACATTTATATGTATATTATATGTATTGCCATTGTAGTGATATATTTGTTGATCGATCGAGGGGAACATATCTTTGACACATTGTGGTGTTTTCAAGGAGTAACATACCCTCCTATATACTGAGTGAGATTTTGATGCTATGTTTTCGATTGAACAAATTCATATTTTATGGATTTTCAAATGACATGTTTTGATGGCATGTGTGAAAACATATGATATGGACTACGTTTTATAATTGTTCTTTTGTCATTCATTGGAGTGTCTCAAATGAGTTGATTCGAATGTTATGCATCCATGGTTTGTATTGAAATAACATTATGCCACTATTTGAGAATTTGATCTATTTTATATGCTACCATTGCATTGGCACACTGATTTGAAACGATTTGATAAAACATAATGGCACACGGATTTGATATGATTTGATGATATATGTGGGCCGGATGCTTACTTGAGATATGATGATGTGATGATGTATCCTTGATGGATTTCTGTAGCTACGAAGGACGTTTGTAGAGACACCCATTGTATCTGGATATGCTTCTACAGGAGGTATCCCCAAACGTCGTGTTGTATAGTTACGGCCGGTTGAACCATATCGGGGAGGACATTTGTGACGCCATTGTCTAGCACTGGGCAGGATTCTATATATGGTTGATGATATGATTGTGATCTCCATATGGGCCTAGTTGAACCATTGTAATGGGGAGGTCCATCATTTATAGGTGGTCTAGCACTGGGAGTTGTTTGTACGTACCAACATTGGGGTAGAGAGCTAATTTTATTACTTGTATATGAAAAACCCCCAATACGCCCGTCATTGGTCGAGGTAGACCTTTGTCGGGAATATTTCATTGGCAAGCTCTATATGATTTCAGAAATATAAATGGATGCATATTTTGATACTATAATGTGTGATATATGATCACTTGATTTCTAGAATTGACATGCTTGGTTTTGATATCATTATGATTTTGAAATGTATTTTGGCACTCCATGTTCACACTTATTATTGAGAATATATTGTCAATCCCCTCACTCACTGAGTATTTCCCCATAAATACTCACCCCACCCTTTTTCTTGATTTCAGTTATAGACTTGGCAAGGACACATGTCGGGAGAGTTCGACATACTTGATTCATATTTGGAGGCCTTGGACTTGGGTAGGGTATTGACCATTCTTCCACAGTGATGTATTTGATGATGATGTACATTTGAGGTTTATAGAATGACCATTGTATACTTATATTGGGATAACTATAATTTTTTTTATGTAATGTAATTGAAACTCTCACTAGTGTTGTATAATTATGCATTGAGGCATTGTCTTGCATTTAACCTTCTTTACTTGGGAAATGATGTTTTTGAGGAAAAATAGGTTTTAAATAGATAATTGTTTTAGCCTTCGTTACCTTGGTATGAGTGTCTTGTGATGGATAGCATATGGGGTAACAGGCAGCTGTTCATGGCCTCAGATCAAGGATCAGGGTGTAACACTGCCTTAGTAAGTTGTGGTGACAATTACTTCTGTTACGTGGACATTGTGGTGGCGAGGAGGCTTGTGGATAGGATGGACTTTCACCGGGTGGAGTTTGAATTAAACCACCTATCGGTAGAGCAAAGGGATGATTCTATGGTTACTCTCTTGATTTAGGTACCAGTGTTGTAATGGGTTTTTCTTAGATTGAGCATCTTTATTTTATTAGATGTAATTCACTTTTTTTTTGGTTTTTTTAAGGTTGCGGCGATGGCAGAGTTTTAGAGAATGAGGAAGGAAAAGTTGATTGACGGTCTAAAGAGTCAATTGGATAGTATTAGGGAGAAAATTACTTGACTTCGGGTTGAGAAGTGTGAAAGGGAAACTAAAGAGAAGCGATAGCCTCTATTGCTCTTGATAAGAAGGAGAAGTTGATAAAGATATTAGAGGCTGACATGGAGTATTCATAGAAGGTCACCGATGCTGCTCTTAAGGAAGGCGAGCATTTGAAAGACCTCCTTGTTGATAGTGAGGTTGGTTATCTGGTTATTGAGGTGTTGGCATGAGAACGGGAGTAGGCTTTAGTAAAGCTGAGGGAGATTTATGAGCGAGATCATCGGGAGCTCTCTGGAAAGCTGTACTGAGCTGAGGAGACTATCCATCGCTAAAGTAACGGTATTGCAAAAGGAGTGGATATGTACAGTTCCAGTGTCTTGAGCATGACTCTAGCTGGATCTCCTAGTGGTGGGCCCTCCATTGCTAATGCTTCTATTTTAACTTTTTAGGCCAATCTTATATTCCCTTTATAAGGATTTACAAAGAAAACATCTCTGGTTTCTGTACTGTGAAACAATTTGCTTGTCACGCCTTTTGTGGTGTTGTGCTTGTTACCTGGACTCCCGTTTTGCCATGTTGTAATTAGGCATTATGAGGAATGAAGTGGGGCATTGTAGTAGTGTTGTCTTTGTTATCGTGTCGAGAAGCATTAAAGTAGTATACCAGATGAACGCTGTACGGGGTAATGAGCATTAGATGTCCTTTTAAGGGTGCTTGAGGACATTGTGCCTTAAAACTGTTTAGCCTATTAGGCGATGAACCGAAGGTATTCGAGGGCGTTGTGCCTTGAGATGCCTATAGCATACCATGCGTTATGCTGAGGGCACTCAAAGGCATTGCACCTTGAGGGGGTTATAATGTACCAAGCGTTGCGCTGAGAGTACTCACAGGCATTGCGTCCTGAGAGGGTTATAGCGTACCAGGTATTGTGCCGAGGGTGCTTGGAGGCGTTGAGCCCTGAGAGGGTTATAGTGTACTAGACTTTGCGCCAAGGGTACTCAGAGGTGTTGTTCCTTGAGAGGGTTATAGCAAGCGTACCAAGCATTGCACCGAGGGTACCCGAAGACGTTGTGACTTAAGAGGGTTATAGCGTACTAGGTCTTGCGTCGAGAGTACTCGAAGGCATTGTATCTTAAGAGGGTTATAGTGTACCAGGCGTTGCACTGAGGGTACTTGAAGGCATTGCACCTTGAAAGGGTTATAGTGTACCAGGCATTGCACTGAGGGTACTTGGGGGTGTTGCACCATGAGAGAGTTACAGCGTACCAGGCGTTGCGCTGAGGTACTTGAGGGGATTGCATCTTGAGATGTTTATTTGCAAATAACGTGAGTTAGTGTATCCAATTGGTATAAGCAATCATAAGAAATCAGGATATTATTATTATTGGAATACTAAAGATAAAAAACAAGAAAGGAAGTATTGAAAATTCTTCATGCACGGTGCAGTGTTGCCAATAGAGCAGGCGGAATCATTAAATTGGCTAAGCATGTCATGCCCTGACCCTCAAGTAGGGCATGTAACAACCGCTGTGCCACCTTGGAATACGGGTATGCCCTATTTGTACACCAGGAAAAAACAAGACATTCATAAAAAATCCAACCTTTTTTAATATAACTCAACAAAATCCAAAGGAGCAACTCAATCCAGCTCTGTCTCAAAAGGCATACATAAGGCCGACCCGGCCATTCTAAATCCAATACATGCATAAAGCTAACCTAGCCAATAAAACATTTCTAATAAAATCTCCACAAGTTCAATAGGGAATCCAACAAAAGAAAACGTAAAATGTCCGAAAACAATTTAAAGTTAAAAATCCAAAAGGATTGACAAAATGGTATTCGAACACAATTACAAAAAAAAAAAAATCCTCCATATGGGGCCAACTAATCTCCTCAAAATCTCAACCACAGTAAGAATTAGTATCGGTAGTAGGAAGCTCCACAAAAAGTAACTGGAGCTTAACAAAATATGACACTAGGATCAACTAGATCTCCGAATGTAAGATTCCTCTAAAAAATGAAAGAAAAAATGTTGAGTATAAAAATATTCGGTGAGTGGAGTGCAATGACATAGTTCTAACAATAAATAAGGGATGAATGTGGGAAAGTCATAATCATCATTATCGAAAAACTCATCAATTATAAATAATTGCAAATAATATTGATAATTAAAGAGAATTCATCTACAAGTTTTATATTTTTCAAAAATCATGGGATCTCCCTAACGAAGCTCTCCCACCCAAGTTTGGTCGAACCCGGGTGGAAGCCCACCAAGAGGTTTTTAATTCATTTGTTTCATAACTCTACTTTCCCCTTCCTTGGCATTGACTGGTACCTCATTGGCGGTGTAACTGGATAGTACGACGTGGGCTCAAGAGGTCACGTCTACCATCTTTTGTCAAATAAGCCCAACCATGTCACCCCGTCGGGTCGCTTCGTAGAGGAAATGACAATAGTCATTAACATTACATGCACCATCATTTCACAAATATTTCAGTCTCATTCAATGTGCCATAAATCCAACAAATAGATTACCAAATCATATCACCATATCCATGAACACAATTTCAAATAAAATATAGTACAAATTTATTCACAAATATAATGGATACATATGTATTTCAAATTCTCATTTCAGGACATCCCATAATCACAATAATTGTACAAAATCATATAAAATCATTTAAAAACCATTTATAAAAGAAATTTGAAATGATTTTTCTTATTCATAGATACAACGGTCTGTCCATTCACCTCTTAAAAGGGTAATCACTCCCAAATCACAACCAATTTGATGTCAAGTTCCTCTTTAGGTTTCAATTGCCTTGAACTATAACATTCAACACGAATTCCATTCATAATCACTTATAAGATTAGGGTGATTTAATTTTTTAAATTTTATATAAACCCTAATTTTCCTAAATCCAACAACATGTGTTTCTAAGTTCATCAAATATATGCCACTTGCATAAATAAAATATTCCCACATTTTCCCCAATTCACATGATTTTACAAACTCTAGGTTCATATTTCACAACTTAATCTCCTAAATCTCAATAACAAAGTTCAATCTACTAATGAAGAACTTAAACCCAAGTTTAGGAGGAAGAAATTACTTCAATTTTATGGTTGATTCGAGCCTTGTTTGTTAAGTCACAAAAACCCTAGGTTTCTCCCCTTTTGGATCAAACCATAGATTTTACCCCCAAATTTATCTCATCTCATGGTTTGATTGGGAGTTTAGAAGATTTATATAGTGGGTTTAAGGGAGAGGTAATTGATTTTGGGAGAGATTGTGAGAGAGAGAGAGAGAGAGAGAGTAAGAGGGAGATGAGAGAAGCCAAGAGAGTGAGAAAGTAAGAAAAGTGGGTGTGGTTTTTGGGTGAGTGAGGGGAAAGAGAGGAGAGAGAGTTAGTGGGGTTTTTTTTTTGACTTTTTTTTGTCCCTTTCTTTTTTTCTTTTTGACTATTCTCGGTGCTACAATGCAAATGGAGCAGAAGGGTCTTAGTCACAATTGATTATTTTGATGCCGAGAGACGTTCTAAATTTGATTTTCGTATTCGTTGTACTTGCTAATGCTTCTTAGGTGTTCAGACCTGGTTGACCTAGGATTGCATTGTAAGGAGAAGGGAAGTTTACTTTGCTAAAGGTAGGATCAGTGGTAGAGTGATTCAGTGGTGTTCCCACTGTGGCTGGGAGGGAAATGACTCCCTCATGGTATAACCACTCGTCTGAGAACCCTTTAACAGATCCTCTATGAGGTTATAGATTTGAGCAATCAAAACTCATTCGTTTGAAGGTATCTCAATATAACAGGTTACACCCCGCTCCTTGATCGATAAAAACATTTTTGACCATGAATTGACTGATCATGACAGTTATAGTAAAGGGATCATCATGATTTAACTGGGCTCCTATGAGGTTGTTATCATCAAACCCTATCATGGTTCTTTTGGGCACTGTTCCTTTTCTGATGTGAGTTGAGAAAACCTTATTAGAAGCGGATGACAGGGCCATCTGAAGGATTGGAGCTAGGATCATATTGTGGGATGAAGTTATAGCAAGACCATTCTTGGGAGGAGGAACCACTAGGGGTGGCTCCTTAGCTCCTATGTGCAGGACCACCCTGTTGGCTTGATCTACCAAAATTTTTGGGTCTGGGTGTTCATGCGTTGTGTCTCATCGTCTCCCTTCTTGAAATGCTTGGCAAAGGTTATTGTCACAATCATCATGGATGAATCTTTGGAGTTTACCATCGTGAAATAGCATATCGAGTTCATCTTTTAACTTTTTGCACTCATTTATCAGATAGTCATAATCTCGATGGAAATGACAATATCTGGTTCTGTCTTTCTTAGTATTGTCACCAAGGAGGCATCCAGGCCACCGTAGGTGTGGTTTATCTCTTATCTATAACAGGATTTGGTTTGGAGCTTCGCTTAGGGGGGTAGTGGTTGAACTTACAATGAGGCGACAATATTGGTCGGCTCTTCTTGGGAGAATATGGTTGAGGGGAATAAGTGTGTTCATTTTTGTTAGCTTTGGATCAGTACTTGTCAAATGCCTTTGCCTCCTCAGCAGCTATGTACTTCTCGGCATTCTAATAAATTCCTGTATGGTATTTGGTGGGTTCTTAGTAATCAAAGTTTACGTGTCTGAAAGTTTCAATCCTGTTTACAGTATAGCCAAAGCAATTGAATGGTCCAAGCCCAAAACCTTCATCATTTCCAACTTAAACTTCTCTAAAAAGTCCTTCAAGGGTTTATCATCCTTTTGTTGCAGTGGGAGAAGGGAAGTACATTTCCACTTGACTCCTCAATTAATCACGAAATGGGTCTCGAACTGTTCCCTTAGTTAGGAAAAGCTCTTAATGCTAAGTGGTGGGAAAATGTTTGCACATGATTGTATCAAACATGTTTCTTAAGACAATTATCATAATGAAATATGTTGCATGATCCCAGGGGTCAGTTATCCTATCATATCTCTCCATAGGAAGATGTAGCACCTCCTGCGGCATAGGCTTAGTGGGAATTTTTGAGTCAAAAGGTGATATGTAGGTTGTATGGCGGGCGGTTTCATCATGTCTTACATTTGCATGCCTGATTTTAATAGCCACGAGATCCTCTAGTCGTTTTCTCAAACACTCAGGATCATGCTGAGATATCACTGAGGACTCTCGATCTTCTCAAGGAAGAAGCTTATGTTGGTGCGAGTGTCTTGACCTTTGGAGAGAAGGCGAGCCTCCTTGCTGGTGAGTGCGGCTAAGTTCCTCCAACTGCTTACTCATGTCTTGCAATCTTGAAGCCAACCTCTCCATTTCCAAATGGTGAGGTTCATTATGAGGAGTAGGGGTAGGCATCTAAACTGGTTGGCTCGACTATTAGGCTATCTGGGATTGTATTTGGGCTATGGTTGGATCTTAGGATTGATAGGAACTGATGGTTAAATAGAGTGTATAGGAGTAATAGGGCATCCTTCTGTTACAGATATGGCTCTGAAAGACATCCTGGTTTTTCTTTTTGGAGGCATGGTCTTCTAGAGGGCACAGAGTATGAAATGTGATCTTCTTTGGTCTGTTTTCCATAGATGGCGCAAATCTGATGGAGGTAGGTTTTATCTTAAAATATTTGCTTTACCTGTCTGAGTGGGACTCTTGAAATGAAGGACGATCTAAAGCTTGAGACTTACAAAAAGCCACTGAAAGGTGTTCCGATGGGAAAAACTCTAATACTCAAGTCAGAAATAGCGGCTTTTGAATATAGTAAACAGACTGAGAAAGGTGGTGTCTTGGCTCTTTCTTGCCAGTGCTCTTAAGGTGTAAAGTTTTAAAAGAACTTATCTGGGTGGCGGCCGATGCTGTGTATATATACTTGCGGTTCTTGGAAAGTACCATAGGGTTTTAGGAGTCTCGAAACCCTAATTACCTTATGGGGTGGTTGTTGAGAATCCCCAAGATTGTGTGGGTGTTCGTCTGAGATCTTTTGGGGATATGCCACCTCGGTGGTTAGGGAAAGTCCTGTAGTCATGGGGGCTACTTCCTTATTTGATATGTTTGTTAGGGCTTGTTTCTTTATCTTGAAGGACCACTTAAAAGTGGGGAAGATTCTTATCCTCGCAAGGAAAGTTTAAATTTGTTTAAAGATTTGTTTTCTCCATGGATTATCTCAAGTCATACTTATCTTATTGGTTGATTAGGTTACGATTGTAGAACTTGCTAGCCGAGGAGTGAAAATGACTGAGGAACTTTGGTGCCGAGGCCTTGGGATGACCAAGAAGCCATGGGAGCTTCTCGGTCATGATTTGAAGGTAAAGTTTCGAGCCCTTGGGCTGGTATTGGGCCTTAAGCCATGTACCATCAGCTCCTATTGTATCTTAAGATGCATTCCTTCTCATATGTTACTTATAACTTCTTAGACAGATCAGTCCCTGAAAGTCTTTTTATGACGAAACAAAAAAAAGAATAATTAGCACCTTCCTTTAATATGTTGGGTTGTTGAATATAGGAAGTCCCTTGGGAACTTGGTTAAGTTTTTAGGAGTCAAAACTGTTTATGTCAATGTACTATGATACTTTTTTTTTGTTGCTGGTCACTAGTATCTGAAAACCCCACTAATTCGGTTCCAGTAATTATGGGGCCCTTTCCCAGTGACTGTTTTTCCATTCCTATGACTCAAACTCGAGATCTTAATTAAGGGAGTCTGGTGCCCTGCCACTAAACCCAAAGGACATTGGTACTATACTATGATATTGTTTGGTAGTGTATTATGCTACTATAGTTATAACACAAGGAAAGTCCAAATGTGGTGTTGATATTGAAGGATCATTTTAGATTTATACATCTTGTAAATTGTAAGAGAATAATTAATTTAGACATAAATGTGGATTTTGAGTGAACAGGAATTTCCTTAGACTCTAGATTGATAGACCCTCAATTTACAAGTTTTTGGTTACTAGAGTGCTCTGTGTTTGGTAGGATTTCTAGAGTACTTTGTGCTCAGTAGATCTTGAGTTCTTGGTAGGATTTATCTCTTTGGTAGAATTTGACTTTTCTATGAGAAATTAATTTGCTCGGTATATCTTTAGCATAGCTCTCGATCTACCGAACATTTAACTGTCTATTTAAATTTTGATTTCCTACTCGGTGGCAACTATCTAAACTTATTTCTCTCTCTCGATATATAGTGAAATTTGTATTCTCTAGTATAGTGTGAAACTTATAAACACCTCTTGATACATTATCCTATTTCTCCTTGGTACATGTATCTCCGAGTCTTCTCAGTGTTGGAGCACTTTCATATACCTCTTGGCACTTGCATTAAAGTGAACATTCTACATTTATATATACACACACACACACACACACACACATATATCTCATATTTGTTGGTTATATGCCTCTCGGTATGCGGAAGTGGAGATTTTGTTGTTGGAACATTTACCATTTTTTTTCCCATTTTTCCTCGATGATTCCTCTCGACTGTAGTCATGGGGAATTGAACCTAAGCGCTCCAAGCCTCCAAAAAGCTTTCCACTACTAAACTATTCAAACTCTAAAATCATATAACACATAATCTATATTATATTCCATATTTTGAATATTCCTCATTCATATATTCATATTCTCCATAAACTTCAATTTTTATTTCCAATTTTCCTTGCTCCCTGAAAAACACATTCTTCTCAACAAAACATACTTTTAAGTGTGTATACCCATAGGGTTGACCTTCCCAATGACATAAAAGGGACATATTAGACATTGTGTAATTTAAAAGTGTGAGAGGGCTACTAAACAAATATTAGAAATAAGTTTGTAGATAAAAGGAGAAAGGAGACTCTAAACTCATGAGATCCAAGAATTTTATTTCTCTTTCTAGACTATTCTTCTCCTTCTCCCATTATTCTTCTCTTTTCTCCTAAACCTAAAACCAATCAATTTATCACCAAAACTCAAGATCAAAGGTTCCAAACTACTCATCCAACTTCCCAAAGTTAAAGGTTTGAGGATTTGTAGTTGTCACAAAGGGGAAGGATCAAGGGTTTGGTGTAACCCAAATTGGGAGGATCCTTTGGAGACAAAAATTAAAGTATTATGATCTTCCTATTCCAAATCTTTAATCTGATTTTCTATTTGTCCATTTCGATTTGGAGAATTTAAAGGTTACATTGAGGGAAAAATAGGTATTGGATATTAGGCTTTTTGGGTTGACTTGGATTGATTGAAATCAATGATTTTGGTTATTTGATGATATTCTTTACCGGTTAAACAGAGCTAGTGATGGCAAAATATTTGTTGTGGAGAAAACTGAGAGTCACTACCTTCCCTAACACTGTGAGTAGATGAATTGTTGTATTTATGAATGAAAAATGTTTTCATTAATTTTTCTAAAAATGCTTTTACTTAACTTGGATTTATATAATACTTTGTGAGTGTGAAGTGTCCCTAAAAATATTTTGATTTGAGTTATGAAATCTATGAACTTAAAAATATATCTTGTGTCATGTTAAACTTCCTTTGGATATTTTTGCTAAACTCATGAATTGAAAAAATTTGTTGATTTTTCCATAGTACATATTATGCTGTTTTTGTGAAATGGTGTATGTGTGGGGTATGAACACCCCTGTATATATGATGACCGGTCTAAACTTTCATAGTCTGATTCAATGGGGTAGCGTAGAGAGTTTGTTAAACTTAAGGGGATAGGCAGGGTAGAGAGATGCACCCACGTGCCTATCGGGCTATTCAGTTGCTCTACTGAGGAGGCCACGAGATAACGCTAAGATTAGATATGATATTTGTGACCGATAATAATTGAAAATCCTTGGCAGTTCTACCATTCGTTCAAGTCAAACTATTGGTGGAGAGGTTTTGAGGCAACCCCTTGGATTTTAAAAATAAAGTGCATATTAAATGTTTATTACGTCTCATTGAAACTATGACAATTGTTAGAAAATGCAAAGATAATTACATGATATTTTTTTTGAATCAAAATATGATTTAGAAAGCAGTATTTGACACTCTCACGCTCACCACCCATTTCTTATACAACTATGCTATTGTACTTTAGAGAATTTTTATACTCATTCCTTTATTTTTATTCTTTTTAGAGATGGTATATAGATAGAAGTCACTCTAGCCCTAGCTATTTCCAGTTGAGGAGAGAGCCTTTCTGGACCAACTATTGATATTGATCCTTTTTAGTTGTGGATTTTTGGAGACTTATAGACAGATTCATTGGAAGAAATTTTGAAGTTGAAACTTTTCATAATGAAAATTTTACCTGTTTTTCTAAAACTGAATTTTATATTTTGGAATGCATAATTTTGAAATGTCAAACATGTATTTGTTCCTCACAAGTTTTTTTGGATTTAAATATTTTATGTGTTGGATTTTCTTAACTTGGAAAGTGATATTATTATAGTCTAGCATTATCTAGGGGTGTGTACTAGTGATAGCACTTGCTTCTAGATAACATGATAGTTGTCGCGTGTTCAGACTCGAGGATCGGGGCATGATAGTAACAATAGCAAAATATGTTTCTAGAATTTTCTTGATTATGTAACTTTCCATACTTAGTGTTTAGATATTTAGAAAGTTCTGCACTGTAAAGAGTTATTTGTTTTATTTCTAAAACGAGTTTGTCTTAGGAGTATTGAGATATATTCTAATTTGAGTCCAAGTGGTAATTTTTTTGCCTATTTGGGGTTAATGGCCTATATTTAGGCTAATGAGCCTATTTAGAAATCTTAATTGCCTTATTTTGGTTTAAGGTGTCTTTATTAATTTATTATACTTGCTAAATTTCGATCTATAGTTTTTTGCCTTTCAATTTTTTTTGTACAATTGAATGTTTTGCAACTACAAGTCAAATTTCTCTATAATAAGGATTAAAAATTATATATATATATATATTAGCAATCAAAAGTCCATTTAACATCGATTCAGTTTAGGGTCAACTTTTCCTATAGGCTCTATAACCTAATATGTTATATAATTATATAAGAGTTTCAGAACTCTAGCAATTGTGCACTAGGTGTCATGCCTAAGGCACAATTAGTGTGATGCTAATTGACTTTTCTTCTCATCGATCTATTTTTCTTCAAATTTAAGTGCTGTAAACCTTACTCAGAAGAAACTTTATTCTTTAGTTCTTGATCCTTGAACACCCCCTCCCTAACCTAGATTTCTCTTCTCTCTATCCTTCTCTTATCCATGCCTATTCTCCATCATCTTTAAGCTTTTGAAGCAATTGGGTGTTTTGGATGATATAAAAATATCCAAAGTGCAAACATTGTGAGGCTTCCTTATTCTACCTTAAACTTCAACATGATTCTGACCCTCTTATAGTTCATCATGGAAGGTTTAAGATATATAAACAATGACCATAGCATCCTCCATTAGCTTAAGCTTTTGGATGGGTTGCTTTACAATCTCAATGGGTGCAATAAGTGAAACAACCAAATTGCAGCTCTTTAAATTTTTTCTGCACCTCTTTTTCTCTTTTCTTTCTTATTGAAACTGTGGCATAGTGGAAGTTTTTGGAGGGGATTTCCTATTTTTTAGTTGACCAAGGACTTTCTCTTATTTAAAAGTGCATATTAATCACTAGTTTATTAGGTATCTACTAGAGTGGAAATGATTGTTGTGTAGAAGAATTTTGAGTCATATTTTACTAAAGTGCATGTGGTGAATCAATTTTAAGATCTAGGGCTCAAACCACCATAGATGCATAATCGGGTGTAATTTCCTTGTATTTATGAAGCGTGAGAGGCAAGTGGATTTGTATGTTGATGAGTAGACTAGTGATTGTGAAGGTTATGAGAGGTAAGGGGACTTGTGGATGGGTAAGTAAACTTGTGATTGTGGGAAATGTAAGTGACAAGTAAACTTGTGTCTATGAAATGTGAAAGGTAAGTCATTTCATACTTTGACAGGTTGCCTCATGTCTAAGAAATGTGAAGGTAAGTCCATTTGTGAGGTGCTTAAGACCACCTAGAGGCATATGTTAGTGGTATGGGTTGATGTGAGTCACCACAAAGCACCTTGGCTTGTTTGCAGACGGGGTTTCTAAGCCTTGGTCACGACAAGGCGACTTGTTCAGCTGTTACATCGACTTGGTTAGTGAACAAAACAAGGCATCTGAGGCTTCAACTTGATGATTCGACTTGTACGATGTCTCAAGTCGACTTGCCTTCTCAATTTCAGGTCGGATTGCTCATATTACAAGTAGACATGACATTTGAACACCCTAGACACACAAGACGACTTGTAAGGCTTACAAGTTGACTTGTGCACATGGAAAAGCTATGAAATGACAAAAATATCCTTCAAACTCAAATAAAACCAAAAATTCACAAGGAGTAAAATGGTAATTTCGCTATCCATTATAATTACACTTTAACAAAGCCTAATTCATTTTCTCCCCTTTTATTTGACACCAGTCTCCCTTTCAACTCTCCCTTTGCACTATCTCTTCCTCGTCTCTCTCTCTCTCTCTCTCTCTCTCTCACCATTTCTCTTTGAAATTAATTTCCCATCACTAAATCCACTCCATCAAGCTTGCCAACTCCCAATCAAACCCCTAGATAGAGAAAGATTTGGGAAAAAATCTAGGGTGTGATCCAAAGGGGGGAAATCTAGGGTTTCTATGAGCCAACACCCAAGGTTCAATTCGACCATGGAATTAAGGTAATTTTCTCATCATCTTCAAGGGTTTAGTTCCATTACTCATGAATTTAATTTTATGCTTGAAATTTTGGGATTTTTGTAGAGAGAGAAAGTTAGGGTATGGACAAAAATGATTTTGGATGAAATTAATGATTTCTTTAGAGATAATCTTGCCATTTCAACCTAGATTTACATTTCCCTAGCATGAATTGGAAATATTAAATTTTAATCGTGAGATTTGATTTGAGAATTTAGGTCTAAGATTTGTATGTGATGAAATTGGGGGAAAATAGTGAATAAAAATTTTATATAGATTCACATGACATATAAATGATGAGATAAGAACATAGATTCATGAAATTGAGAAATTAAGGTTTATGTTATATTGGGGGAAAAATTCATGAACCCTAGAAAAGGATGTGATGTAACATAAAGTTCAGATTTATTGTCTTAGGATAAAACAATTGGAACCCAAGAAAGGATTGTTCTCAATTTAGTGGTGAATTGGGAGTGTTCACCCTTCTAAAAGGTGAGTGATTTCATGCTTGCAGTTAGATAAGAAAAATTACTTTTATCAAGAATGCTTTCATTAAATTTTCTAAATAATTTTCAAATTTTTGGATTTATATGCTTTTATGCGTGTGGAATATCCCAAAGATGGAGTTTGAAATTTCTATGTATCCTATATGTTTTGAATAAAAGAATGTGCCATGTTGATTTTCCAATGATGGATACGTTGTCTTGTTGACTTCTAATGGGCAATTGATGACTGATGACACATGACTTGGATTGACAAATTTTGTGAACTAGTGCATGGTGTGGTAACTGGGGGAAGACCTTGAACCCTGAAAAAAGACTAATCATTTCCCCTTTATGACACAAACTTTCGGGTGTGTGGTGGGTACATTCTTGGTCGAATAACGTGCCGCTTAATGGGTATGGGATAGTTGGTTGTATCTCCAATGAAAACCATAACCAACGACAAGGATGGGGGCATTTTTAGAATGTAAATTACTAAAACCCTTGGCGGTCCCACCCTAGCTCATGGTAGACCTTTGTTGGGCCAAATGATTTTGGGTTGCCCTGTGTTTGAAAGTGCAAACTAGATGGATGCATATGATGATTGTGAATTATGATAATTTTGGAAAACAATGACTTGAAATTTACTTTCATTAAATGTGTTGAGAATGATATGACAGTTTGAAATAATTATGCATTTGATATATTCACCACATAAATTCTTATTTTTGTACAACTTTTATATCACTCAGTGGGTATATTTTCTACTGACTCCTCATTCTTCCATTTTTACAGAGAAAGTCTAATTAAAACTTGTGGACGCTTAGTGCCGGATTCATAGAAGTTTGTTTTATTATATTTCTACTGGGTATTAGTCATCTTTTAATCTAAGGTACTTAGTAGACCCAAATGGGAGACAAATTTTGTACCATGTTTAATTGTTCTGTGCTTTAAATATGGATTTGTAAATTTAAAGACTTGGACCTTCCTTTCTATTTCCTTAAATTTCCTTTGGAATTTTTTTTGTTAGAAATTTGGCATGGATCCCTTGAGCAGTGACTTATTTTAAAATCTGTGGTTTAGTTTGGAATTGAATACCCGGGTTGGCCAAATGCATGTATGTTTTGAACAGGGATGGACCGAGTTGGTCCTTTGATTGTGAAATGTATACATTCTAGTTTCTTTGGATGCTTAAAATATTTTGAAAATTTTTGGATATTGATAAATGTCTTGCACTATCTCGATGTACGGGTAGGGGTTACACATATGTCTGGGTAACGCGGCGATTGTCGTGTATTCAATCTAAGGGTCGGGACATGACAATTCTCTTGGTATCATAGTTTAGGTTTTTGATTTGAAAATATATTAAAACGTTTGAAAAGTTTTCCAACTATTTTAAATGTTAAAGGTTGTCAATTATTTCCAAACTATTTTCAAATGAGTCTAGTATTCAAAGTGTTACAAATGATTTTGAAAGCCTCCCATGGGTTATAGGGAAATTAGGAATATTATCTTTTTAGGGGTTTAAACACTTTACTTAATTCGAATTACACTTGTTAAGTCTAAACTTTCTATTGTAGGTGCTATATCTCCTAAACAAAGAACAAGAATGAGGAATTCGAATAAGATCTATCCAACTCTTTCTCCTTAATTAGAGGTTGCATCATCTTCACTTGCACTTCTCCTATCACCGGTGCATCCGGTTTTTCCAACCGGGATTCCTGCTCCTCCTTTAGCTTCCCGCAGCAGGTGATAGAGTGGTGGAATACTTATGGAGCTCAATTCTCCTGCTAGATCCTTCTTCTAGGTCTTCTTGGGATGAATACCTTAGGGAGTCCAATGAGAAGTATTACACCCGCTCTTACGGAGACCAAAGGCAGGAGGAATTCTTTAGGTTAGTGTAAGGAAAGAAAACGGTGGGCAAATATGAGACAGAATTTAAGGAGTTGTCCAGATATGTTCCAGAGTTCCTCAACTCTAAAAAATTTTGTGTGCTAAGTTTAGAGCGGGTCTAAATATAAATATAAGGGAAAGGATGCCTATGATCTCGGTTTGCGCTTATAAAGATGTTTTAGAATTGACGTTGAGAGCCAAGAAAATAAAGGTTGAATGAAGAAAAGCTAGAGAGAGACATGACAATAAAAGGAAACCCGAATTCATGTTCAGCCAAGGTTTCAAGAAGAATAGGAGCATAGGTCCCCATAGTAGTGTCTTTATTTCTAGATCTGTTGGCGCTTCACAAGGCCAACAAGCACCCTAGTTTGGTACTCCCATATCTAATGCTATTGTTGGTAATAGATTAGCAGGAAGCAAGAAGTGCAGTGCAAACACTGTAGAAAGTATCATTTTGTATTCTGTCGAGCCCTCAGGAGATGTTATCGATGCGGAAAGGAGGGACATTTCCTCAATACTTGCCCTGAGTTGCATTTAGGCCAACAAGAAGGCTGGTCGAGCCGAGGCTACTCAAGTGGCTCATCGAGTGGTCTATCAAACATACCTATTCCGTTGGTGAGTACTGCTCCATGGATGGAAGTTAAGAGCAACACAATGACTACTCCAACCCAACGTCCACAAACAAGATCTCAAACAAGAATCCGTATGATGACGAATGAAGATACTCAAGGCAAACCAGAGATAGTCATAGGTAAATTCCTTTGGATTTTGATTTGATGACTTAGAGATTTTTAATGCAAATATTTTGTGATTAAGTGTACGTGATTGAATTAGGAGGCATATTGATGACTCTGCATGATAGTGAAGATTAAGGGGGATGACTTTGATGTTTGTGATAGTTTAGGGTATTGTGATAACTAGTACCTTGATCGAGATTGATTGAATTTGTCATTTGATCTCCTGTTTCTAGACATATAGATACTACTCACATCGAGTCGACTTGATCTTGAATTTAGAGATATTTGGGTTAAATTACTGAGAGTTAGGTTGATTCTCCTATGCAGGATATGAGTGGATGGCTATGTTGTATATGAATGGGTAAATGATTTCAAAACTGATTTATAAAATGAATTTTGAAATGAATTTGAAATACTTTGTGATTGTAGTGGTCCCAAATTGAATTATGATAAATTCATGACTCTTGAGTTGTTCATTGAATTATTTTCACCATGTTGCATTTGAACATTTATTGTAATTTGTGAATTTTGTTTTATCTTGTGAATAAACATGATTTGAATGATGAATTGAATTTGATAATATGGTGCTGGGAAAAAGAATATAGTTTAAGTCTTCCATGGACCGGACCATCAGGACGGCATGGTTAAGGCTGATTTGATTAAAAATTTAGCTTAGTGGTAGGTGGGTTAGAGAGTCTCCTCAAGTCATTCCCGTGATAACGTGGTGGCACCCCACGGAACTCTGGGCCAACACCAAGGAGAAGGGGATTTTATAAAAAATTATGAAAAATCCCTTGACGGATCCTACCAATAACCATTGGTAGGAAAATGGTTTTGGCAAACCTCAAGAAAAAATTTAAAAGAAAATTCAATTTGTTTATTGAATTCAAATTTATGAGTCATGGTGGTTTTAATCTAAATTCATTTTATACAAATGGCTTTTTTTATTGCATTGAGACAAATTTTGACATATGTGTTTGCTACTACCACCTCCACCCCCATTCATGTTCAACATACCATCACACTCCACTTACTGAATATGTTGTTGCCATTCCTCTCTTTCTAAATTCTTAAAGGATCTCTTATTTTGTTTAGTGGGTTTGTGTTACTTTAGCCAAATTGATTTATGGTGGAAAGAGATTTTGTGGGGTAATACCTTGAGGAGATCTATGGTTGTGCAAGATTTCTTTTTTGTTGATTGTACTATTTCCGTGTCATATTCATATAGTTTCGATTCATGGAGGGTTTGTTTGTAACCACTGGAGCTGCAACGATTTTATTATTTAAATGTGGGTTGATCGATATTAGTTTGATTCTAAATTTTGAAGGTAGTGAAATCGTGGGAATATTACCCCTTTGAAAAAATTGATGGCTTGTAGCCACTTGTCTCGTTTGGTTCTTTCACTTCTTTGTGAATAGAAGTTTTCCTTTTTCTTTTGTTGGAGTATTGGGGATTTTCTCCTATGCTGTCCTAGTTTTATCTTATTGGTTTGACCATCGATGCTTTCATGCTTAAGTTAATTAAGTTTTCACTGAAGTTATATGTCTTTGGTGGAGTACTAGACTTCGTTAAAACTCTGTCATAGGATAGGATATTATGAATATTTGGACTTGGGTTTATATATAGATTTGAATGGTTTTTAATGAAGGGAAAAAAAAAGCAAAAAGTGGAGCTAAAGCAACCATACATAGATATCACAATATCCACCTAATGAGAAATATGAAAATTAGGATTTATTGATTTTGATGGTTTTTATTATATTGTTTCCATCGATAGATATGGTAGAGAATGAACTGGATCTGATAATGTGATTGGAAGTGGATAGAAGAAAGCAGGAATTGGAAAATCTTTATGAGTATAATAGTTTCAGGAGTATTAGGACACAATTGAGCAAGAATTTAGACCACCTACTAAAGAAAAGTTCATATGTGGTGTTTATATGATAGTTTTATGGTGTAATTGTATGAAATTTAAGTGTATGGTTGGTCAAAATAATCAAGATAATTGGAATCGAGACATCTATTTTTTTTTTTAAGTTTTTATAACTATTGGTGATGCCTTGGTGCTGGTATAGATAATGTTATTAATCAAAGTGGTCAGTATGACACTTACTCTAGTGAGAAACCCGTGAAGTCAATAAGGAAATGATACCCCTCTTACTTGAGGTATGATTTGGTGTTTAAATTTCAAGGATGAAATTTCTTTCTAGGGAGTTAAGTATTGTAATATCGAAAATTCGGTGTTTGAATTTTCAATTTTTATTATTTTATGTAATTCTAGAAGAATTTTAATTAGATTTTAAATTTATTATTATTTTTCCACATAAATATCAAAGAATTGAAATGGTTTGGTTGTGATTTGATTTTTTTTTAAAAAATAAGTAATATAATAAATAAATAAATAGAAAAGAAAAAGAAAAGGAAAAGGAAAAAAAGGAAAAGAAAATAATTTTGAGTTCTAGGGTTCAAACCACCATAGAAGCATAATGGGGTGTAATTTCCTTGTATTTATGAAGCATAAGTGGCAAGTGGACTTGTATGTTGATGAGTAGACTTGTGATTGTGAAGGTTATGAGAGGTACGAGGACTTGTGGATGGGTAAATAAACTTGTGGTTGTGGGAAATGTGAGTGATAAGTAGACTTGAGATATGGACAAGTGGACTTGTGTTTATGAAATGTGAAGGGTAAGTCGTCTCATACCTTGACAGGTTGCCTCATGCCTAAGAAATGTGAAGGTAAGTCCATTTGCAAGGTGCTTAAGACGACCTAGAGGCATATGTTAGTGGTACGGGTCGATGTGAGTCACCACAAGGTGCCTCGGCTTGTTTGCAGACTGGGTTTCTAAGCCTTGGTTATGACAAGGTGACTTGTGCAACCTTTACATTGACCCGGTTAGTGTACAGCACCTGACATCTCAGGCTTCAACTTGACAAGAACTTGTGTGATGTCTCAAGTCAACTTGCCTTCTCAATTTCAAGTCGGATTGCTCATACCACAAGTAGACTTGACATTTGAACAACCTAAACACACAAGACGACTTGTAAGGCTTGCAAATCGACTTATACACATGGAAAAGTTGTGAAATGACCAAAATACCTTCCAAACTCAAATAAAACAAAAAATTCATAAAGGGGTAAAATGGTAATTTCGTGGTCCATTATAATTACACTTCAACAAAGCCCAATTCATTTTCTCCCCTCTCATTCGACGCCCCTCTCCCTCTCAACTCTCCTTTTGCACTCTCTCTTACTCATCTCTCCCTATCTCTCTTCCTCGTCTCTCTCTTTCTCCCTCTCGATTTCTCTTTAAAATCAATTTCCCATCACTAAACCCACTCCATCAAGCTTGCAAACTCCCAATCAAACCCCTAGATAGAGAAAGATTTGGGAAAAAATCTAGGGTTTGATCCAAAAGAGGGGGAAAATCTAGGGTTTCTATGAGCCAACACCCAAGGTTCAATTCGACCATGGAATTAAGATAATTTTCTCATCATCTTCAACAGTTTAGTTTTATTACTCATGAATTTAATTTTTATGCTTAAAATTTGGGATTTTTGTCGAGAGAAAAAGTTAGGGTTTGGATAAAAAATGATTTTGGATGAGATTTGTGAGTTCTTTAGAGATAATCTTGCCATTTTAACCTAGATTTACATTTCCCTAGCATGAATTGGGAATATTAAATTTTAATCGTGAGATTTGATTTGGGAATTTAGGTCTAGGGTTTATATGTGATGAAATTGGGGAAAATAGTGAATAAAAATTTTATATAGATGCATATGACATATAAATGATGGGATAAGAATATAGATTCATGAAATTGAGAAATTAGGGTTTATGTTATATTGGGGGAAAAATTCATGAACCCTAGAAAAGAATGTGATATAACATAAAATTTATGTTTATTGCCTTAGGATAAAACAATTGGAATCCAAGAAGGGATTGTTCTCAGTTTAGTGGTGAATTGGGAGTTTTCACCCTCCTAAGAGGTGAGTGATTTCATACTTGTATTTAAATAAGAAAAATTACTTTTATCAAGAATGCTTTTATTGAATTTTCTAAATAATTTTCAAATTCTTGAATTTATATACTTTAGTGTGTATGGAATATCCCAAAGATGGAGTTTGAAATTTTTATGTATCTTGTATGATTTGAATAAAAGAATGTGTCATGTTGATTTGCTAATGATAGATGCGTTGTCTTGTTGACTTCTAATGAGCAATTGATGATTGATAGCATATGAAATGGATTGACAAATTTTGTGAAATTGTACATGATATGGTTAATGGGGGAGCAGTCTAAATCCCAAAAACTGACTAGTCATTTCCCCTCCATGACACAAACCGTCTGGTATATGGTTGGGGTTAATAGAGCATGGTATGTAGCTGAGTGCGGCGGTACATTCTAGGTTGCCTAAGGGGTATGGGATAGTTGGTTGCACTATCAATGAAAACCATAACCAATGCCAATGATGTTGGCATTTTTAGATCGTAAATTACTAAAATGCTCAGCGGTTCCACCCTAGGTCATGGTAGATCTTTGTTGGCGAAAATGATTTTGGGTTGTCCCGTGTTTGAAAGTGCAAACTAGATGGATGCATACAATGGTTGTGAATTATGATAATTTTGGAAAACAATGACTTGAAATTTACTTTTATTGAATAAGTTGAGAATGACATGACAGTTTGAAATAATTATGCATTTGATATATCTACCACACAAATTCTTATTTTTATATAATTTTTATATCACTAACTGGATATATTAAATATTCACTCCTCATTCTCCTATTTTTACGTAGAAAGTCTAATTAAAACTTGTGGACACTTAGTGTCGGATTCGTAGAAGCTTGTTTTATCAGATTTCTACTAGGTATTAGTCATTTTTTAATCTAAGGTACTTAGTGGACCCAAATGAGAGACAAATTTTGTACTATGTTTAATTGTTTTGTGCTTTAAATATGGATTTGTAAATTTAAAGACTTGGACCTTCCTTTTTATTTCCTTAAACTTCCCTTGGAAATTGTTTTTTGTTAGAAATTTGGTATGGATCCATTGAGTTGTGACTTATTTTAAAATCTATGGTTTTGTTTGGAATTAAACAACCGGGTTGGCCTAATGCATGTATGTTTTGAACAGGGATAGACTAGTTAGTCGTTTGATTGTGAAATGTATGCATGCTTGTTTCTTTGGATGGTTAAATTATTTTGGAAATTGTTGGATATTGATAAATGCCTTGCATTATCTCGGTGTATGGATAGGGGTTACATGTATGCCGGGGTAACACGGCAGTTATCGCATGCTCGATCCGAGGGTCGGGGCTTGACATAAGAAGTTATTGCAATATGCTTACTCCAACACTTTTGGCTTAAAAAGGAACAAGAGATACTGTGCGTACTTAAATTCTAAAGTTGGTGAATTGGTGCAGGAGTACCTTATATGGAATTCCCTTTAGATTTTTATAAGCTGTCTGGAATATTGTATTTGATTTCAAAACATTACATTTTTATCAATTTCTAAAATGTGGATTTCTGTCAGCCTGTGTCAATGGCCAATGGGAATCAGAATTGGAATGATTTTGATTTCAGCTCCAGAATATTGGGATGGGTATGAGTATATTCATTTTAATTCAGTTGCTTGGTAGTGCACAGGGGATAAATTTGAAAAACATTGTATCATTTCATTGAACAATTGCTCTACACACAAAAATGAAGAATGTTCAAACACAATTTTCTTGATCACAAAGTATCCACAATTTTTATGCATACTTGGTTATTCAAACATAAAAAAATAAGAAATAAAAAATGGAGAAGCACAATTGATACACATCTTCGCACGTACCTTATTAAATCAAATGAAACTACACTCTTAATAAAGAGGACATAGCAACTTTTGTAAAATAAATAAATAAATAAATAAATTGGAATTTCATATATCTCTCTCCCTAATAGCTGTCTCTATTCTTCTGACTTTTTTCTTGTGCGCTAGTTTCACCAAATTCAGTTCCTCATGCCTACTTCTTAATCATCATCATCATCGCCATCAGCAATCTTCAATATTTAATACTCTCTCTCTCTCTCTTTCACCTAGCAAATATGGAAAATCCTTATACTATTTACTTCTAACTGAAGGAAAGTGAGAGAGGGATTCAATTGGTAGGTAGATAATGAGATCATGAGTTCTAATGCTTCATTCTTAGATCCAAGTCTTCAACGTTAGCTAACAACTGAAGAGTCTTGTCATCCAAAGCCTTTTTTCTTGTCTACGGCTATGCCCAAAAGGTTTTCTCATCCTTTTATCACCTAACAAATCTGGAAAACCCTTATACTATTTATGCCACTTGAAGGAAAGAGACAGAAAGGGATTCAATTGGCAAGCCGATGATGAGATCTTGAGCTCACTTCATTCTTAGATCCAAGCCTCCAAATTCAGCTAACAACCAAAGTGTTGTTAGCAGAAGCCATTTTTCTTGTCTATAGAAATGCCACAATTTTCCTTTTCCCACTTAAAGTTGATTCGATTTTTATGAGTCAATTCAAAATACTATATATAGGAATGAAGCTATTTCATTCCCATTTCCCGGTTCCAGAACCTACTATCAAAATGAGGCCTCAAATATCATAATGATGCCATGCATGTTGACCATTGGTCAATATCCAAATATTCTCAACTATTGTGTTGTTAAAATATTGTGGGATCATACTTGTGTGCGTGCTTCATCATACTTCAAAGTGCTTAGTGGACACCTCTTTTCACACCAAAAATTTGGTGTTAGAAAATTTTATTTAATTTTTGATTTTTCATTGTAAAATATTGGAGAAATTGGATTGTAATCGATTTGAGTTTTGGATATAACACTGAAAAATTCAAAATTTGAATTTTTCAATTTTATTCTCTCATATAAATTGCCAAGTGTTGGGATTTCAATTTGTTTAGTTATATAAATCATAAGGTTTCAAGTGGCTTGATGGTGTAAGTTCTTTTGGGAGAAAAAGAGTTCTTGAGTTTAAAACACATGGAGTACACAATGTTAGATTATTTGTAGAATTATAAAGTCTTGGGTTGTCCTACACCTTGCTTGGGTTGGCTTGTGTGAGAGGGGTATGTGAGCATTGGGTTGGCTTGTGAGATGTTGGGTTGGCTCATGGAAATGGAGGTTATGAGTAGTAGGGTGGCTTGTCATAAGTTTGGGTTGGCTTGTGAGGTAAATTGGGAAGGATAAGATGCCTCATTACTTGCTTGGGTTGGCTTGTGAATGAATTACAAAGAGATAGGTCACCCTAGGGGTGTGTATTAAGGGAGCAGGATGCCTTGTGGGGAGATTGGATCATTCTATGCCTGGGATGAGATGTCCTGAAGGTGTGCAAGATGAAATATCTAGGACATGGAATGTTTGGGTCAACCTGCACAAGTTGGTGGGTCATCCTTGGCAACTTGCAAGGGTGAAATTCTGAGGGTCAACAGTGTTGGGTCGTCCTGTCCAAGTCTTTGGATTGACGCAAGGCTTAAGAAATTTTGAAGATAGGTCATCCCAACTTATGCTTAAGTCTCCCTAAGTCCCTGCACCACAAAGGAATAGGTCGCCTTGCCCATGAATAGGATGATTCGAGCAAGTAGAAATTGAACTATAGGTTGTCTTGCCCATTTTGTGAGCTGCCCTGTCCATTCGAGTCACAAAAAATTGAGATGTAAAATGATCAAAATGGACAACCAAACCCAACCGAAACCCTTGAATCAGCAAGGGTAAGATGGTATTTGACCGTTCTATTAAAAATAAGCTTAAATAAAGCCTTAATTTATTTTCTTTATCCCTCACTCATCTCTTGAACTCACGGTTCTCTTGCTCTGCATTCATTCTCCTCTCCCTCACACCTCTATTGATTTCCCTCCTACCAATCAACTAATCCCTTTATTTAAATCACTCAATCAAACTTTAATATCTCAACCAACTTGTAAAATGGAGGATTTAGAAAAAAAATCTAAGGTTTGCTTGAATGGGACAAAAGCTAGGGTTTTGCTACCTCACGGTCAAAACTCAATCCAACCCCAAATTTGAGATAATTTTTTGCTCTTAACCTTGGGTTTAGTTTTTCTCATTAGTGGATTGACATTTATTATGGAAATTTGGGGAATCTCATTTGGAGATCAAAACCATAGAAATTGTGAATGATAAAATTGGAGAAAAATGAAATAAAAAAATTGTATATAGACTCAAATGATGTGCAAATGGTAGAAATAGAGCATATATTCATGAATTTGAAAAATTAGGGTTTGTGGCATATTAGGAAAAATTCATAAACCTTAGAAATAGTCATAAATTAATATCGAATTTGTGATCATTGATTTAGGATAATCAATTGGAGCTTGAGAAGGAATTTTCTTGGAATTGAATTGCGGAATTGAGAGTCAACACCCTCCCAAGAGGTAAGTGGATGACTATGTTGCATATGAATGGGTAAATGATTTCAAAATTGAATTATGAAATGAATTTTTGAAATGAGTTTTGAAATGAATTTAAAATGTTTTGTGATTATGGTGTGCCCAAATTAAATTATTGCTAAATCTATGACTCTTTTATTGATTTCATAAATTGTTGTACTGTGTTACAATGGAAAACTGATATGTGAATGGTAAAATTGCTCCCGTTTATATATGAGCACAAATCTTGAATGATAAATTGATTTTTGTAACACGGTGCATGGATAAAAAAAATGACTATAATTTAAGTCTTGCCATGGACCGGGACCATCGGGGTGGCGTGGTTAAAGCCGTTTAAAATTTTACTTAGTGGTAGGTAGATTGGAGAGCCTCCTCAAGCTGTTCCCGTGATAATGTGGTGGCACCTCATATAACTCCAGACCAATGCCAAGGAGAAGGAGATTTTATAAAAAATTGTGAAAAAACCCTTTAGCGGATCTTACCAACTGTTATTGATAGGAAAATGGTTATGACAAACCCCAAGAATGTTAAAAAGAAAATTCAATTGTTTATTAAATTGGAATTTTGATTCATGGAAGATTTAATCTAAATTCATTTTATGAATTGACATTGTTTATTACCTTGGAATGTATATTTGACATACATGTTTGGCACCACCACTCTCACCCCTCATTCATGCTCATCACACAATTGCACTCCATTCACTGAATATTTTTAAATACTCACTCCGCTCTCTCTAATTTTTCAGTGGAAACTTAGATTGGAAGCATAGACTCTGACTAGTGTCGGTTGGAAGAAATTTGTTTTGGAAATCTTCGATAGGTACTAGACCTGTAAATATTATTTTTAGGCACTATGTTATATGAACCATGAAAGAAAATTTTTGTACTTTATGTTATGTTTGGATTTGATAAATACTTGTTTTATTTCTTTAAGCAAGTATTGGAAAAATCCATGTTTTTATGATGATGAACTTTGTTTATTTTCTTTAAGAATTTCTTTTGCAAACTTATTACTTTCATTTCGGACATTTGGATTGTATTATGAATTTTGAAATACATCTTGAGTTGTAAACTCATATAAATGTTTAGAAACTATTTGGATGGCTAGGACGACTTATGAATGTCTTGAATGTATTCTAAAATAATTTGGATATCGAAATGTCTTACGATACCACGAGACACGGAGTGGGGTTCACACAAGTTTCGGGATAACATAGCGGTTGTTATGTACTCGACGGGAGGGTCGAGGCGTGACACCTCTACTTCTAAGACAATGATTTTGTTTTAATACCTGTTGGGTCTAAACCTTGTTATGATCTTCAGGGAGCATTTGTTTGGAGTTGCAAGGCATCGCTTTCTGAGGTAAGGTGGTTGTAATTTTTTCTTCTTCCTAATCATCAACGTGCAGGGAAAAGAATGTAGCTATTGGTGAAATTTGTAGATTTCATGATTGCTCTTTTGCATATTAGTCATGAAACATGTATTGTAACTAGAGGACTGAATAGTAGAACTCATAAGCTTACTTTGGTTAAAGGTGACATGTGATTGTATATACTAGATGAATTAGCACTCATCCATCATTTTATTTTAGTTTTTATTAGAATTAGTCCAGATCTTTATGATTATCATTTGCTTAGCTCATGACTCATGAGATTATGGCTTATCGTCCTTTGCATCATCCTCTTTCAACTTGAATAAGATTGAAAGTTTCACACCTAAGATTTTCTGATTTGGCAAAGTCTTCCTCAGTGGGAATGTAATAGCCAATTTTTCCTGGGCTTACAATGTTCACCAGTCATAACAACCCATTCTGGGATAAAACTCCCATCTTTCTTTCTCAGTCATGTTGTGTTAAATGTCAATTCTTCTACCGCTTCATGTAATGTTCAATTGACAAGAAAAATGTGTGAAACCTATCAATGATCATGTTTGTGTTGCATATGGATATCAAAGGAAAATCACATACCTGAGGCTAATTACCTACTTGGGCACATTGGTAGTTATGTTCTTGTCATTATTAGTGTCTAATTTGAATTTATTAGTGCCTTGATGTCTTATGTTTTAAAAATTTTGTAGAGAAAAGCTTCACAGAAGGAGGTTGACAGGATGTTTGAAGAACAGAGGTATGCTTGAACCTTGGTAGAACTCTCCGTTTGTTGTATATATCACTTGCATGTGAATGAGATCATTTGAATAGCACTTTTTTACTTGTATTCCATAATGCAATTGTTTTGAACTTTCTAACTGGAAAAACTTGGACAGGATTAACAGTCATCGCCTTGGTCCATGATATAGGTTGTTGTCTGTCTGATTTCAATGGCAACCTTTTGTATGAAAAAGATATTGTAGGTTATGACCACAGCCAATATAACCCAATGTGATTAAAATTATTAGAGGAGACAACTTCGTGCCTAGATAGTCCTAGGTTCTTCTTGGTGTCTTATTTTGCATTTTTCTACTTTTACCAAGGGACTTGCTTTCCGTGTGGCAACATGTTGCAAGCAGTATGCAAAAAGACAGAAAGGAACAAATCCATACATTGTCTCAGTGAAGTACTAACTTGATTTTTGAGCTTAATCTCAGGGTTAAGTTCACAATGTAAAACTGAGAAAATTCAGAAAAAATAAACAAACAATAAAAACAAACATGATCGGTCCCACACCACCCATCACTTCCTATTCGCCCTTTTCCCCCTTCTTCACCCGAGAGCACTCACCAGAACTCTATTTTTTTTCCTCATTGTCACTCCCTCTCTGCTCTCTCTTGGCTCTCCCTCCCTCCCTAAAAATCATCAAATCAATACTCAAAATCAAGTATTAAAGCTTCCAAACATCCAAATATCAACCCCAGAACAAAATCTAGTGAGAAATCTATGAAATTTTTGAGAGAGAAAATATAAGGTTTTGGAAAATTTGAGTCTTGGATGAAATTGATATTTCAAATCAAGGTAATAACACTTTCTCAATATATATTTGAGTTATTTATGATGATATTGATGAATTATATAATTTTTGGGATTTTTGTAGAGAAAGAAAAATTAGGGTTTGTGGTGGCTCAACTTTAGAACAAAATTGATGACCCCATTTGAGATAAATCGTTTTCCTCAACTTAGATTTATATTATTATGCAAGTGTTTAGCGTATTGAGTGTAGGTAATGTTAGAATAAGGGTGAAAAACATGGATTTCTACAAGTGGCAGCCTGACTTATTGATGATTTTTCAATTATAACTTTCTCCTGACAATAGTAAATGGAGTAGGGTTTGTTCCTACTAAAACTAGACTTCTATTGCTTTAAAATGATATATATAGTAGTGTTATGCGATTTAAGTGTATCACGATTTCAGGTAAGTATACTCTAGCCAAGTATTGTGTATAGTGTAGAACAAGTGTCGATCTCATAAGCATATTTTATACTACAAAGTATGAATAACCCTAATCTAAATTGAACAAATCAAATCAAATTATGAAAATTTTAGAAACTACTAAAAACAAGATCTAAAGTACAAAACCCTAATGTGACAGAAACCTTAGGACATCGATTTCAGTTATTTTTATCGTTCTACACGGTCGAATGTTTTCAATCCCTAAGTTCATTGACTAATGATTTATTATTGATGATGACGGATTTTTCTAAATTAGATTCACCAAATGGTCATGCAATGAATCCCTAATTCGATTAACCAAAATCCAATTGTCATACAATTTCGATTAAATCAAACTGCATTAAGTTTTATGAAATCTATAAATTAAGGTTTTCTTTAATCCCCACATATGAAATTAATCTAATGGTCATGCTCATAATTTCATATGGATTTTATTATTTGGACTAATCTTGTACAATTATATTGGTCATGCATGCACTCAATCTCAAATCATCAAAACGTCGGGTTCAAAAACATTTGAAACAATAAAAACAATAATAAAATCTCATCAAAATAATAATCATACTAATAAAACTTAAGAGAAAGAATCAAATCAAGCCATGTATTAATCAAAAAATAAAATCCATTGACTCCTAGAAATAATAAAATTAACTAGACATTAAAAAGAAAAAAAGAAAGTAAAAGAGAATATTATAACCCTTGTTTGCATGAAAATGGAAGTCTAAGTCTCTTGCGATGAAGGAGGCTGCTAGGGTTTGTAATTAGTGGAGAAGAATGATAGAAAACAAAGGAAAAACTTGCATCAGTGAGACCCCACGTGGCTACCCAAGCAATGCTATATGTAGGAGTGAAAACCCTAGGAAAATTTTAGTAACTTGGATTATTTTGGAAGTTTAGATTTTGAATTTGATTTGGAAACTTTATCTTGTTGCTTGATGATGATCTTTAACTTTTCAAATACTTGAAAATTCTCTTTTCTTCAATTTGGATAATTTCTGAAATTACTAGCAAGGTAATTCCAAAATTATATCACCTTGTTTCCTTTTTCATTCCTAGTTTCCATTTTTCAGCACTATAGTAAATTTGACTCAATTTTTGGATATCTTCTAGTCTGGCCCAACCTCTGAAGTCTTCATAAGAGTTGTAAGCCTTGAAGTCTTCTTTCCAACACCATAAGAATCACCTCAATTGAATATCATGATAAAAAGTTATGACTAAAATACTGAATACTGTTTGTCTAATCCAAAAATAGCAAGTTTGCTCTATTTTTTCTAAGCCAATGACCACGAAAATAAATCAATATAAATTCATAAAATATGGTTCCAATCAATTCTAAAACATATAAATAAATTATAAAAATAATGTAATTCAAATACATAAAAATATCGTTATCAAATACCTCCACACTTGAATATTTACTTATCTTCAAACAAAAACAATTTCCTTCCAAAACCAATTCAATTTTTGCTAAGTCCCTAACCATGCGTATGATAAGCTCAAACCAGAATTACAATCAAGATAATCAATATTTCACCGCATTTAATACTAAAAAAGTCATTACACCTCCTAGAGTCTCCTCAAAATCAAGAAAAATGTAAGATTCAAATACCCTCATAATCGGTTCGCTCAATAGAATAAAGAGAGATACTATTCAACTACTCAAAGCACTCATTGTATATAAGGATATGTGTATCACTCAAATCAACACGATAAGATGTTATTACCATAAGTTTGTTCATATATCAAATCTCTGCCACTTAAATATGAAATCCATACACCAATCAAAAGGTATTTTATTTGGCTGTAATAGGGTTGGGTAAATGGAAGAATAATAGATAAAATATAGAGTTAAAAGGATAATGGATAAAATATAAAGTTAAAATGATTTACTAAAAATACTTAAATATTAAAACATGACGTCCTTTACATCAGGGTAAGATAATACTAACTCTAACTACAAATATATAATGCGATATATCACTTAGTCAAAGCAAAGAACAATGTAATGAACTTTCACTATAAGATTAGACAACATCTTTTTTTCTCGAATTTTTTTTTCTTCTCCTTTTTTTTCAACCATCAATTTTTTTTCCTTTTTTTGTGCTGTTTTTTCTTTTGAATGAACATCGACGTGATAGTATCTAAAAATATAGGAAAACTCAAATATATAAAAAGATCATAATGCCTAAAAATAAAATATCATGCTATCAACTATAAGTACATTACTGAATTGAGATTCAAAATCTGGGGTTAGAAAGAATAAGGGTCATGGGATAGATTATGTAGGTCGTGCATGAAAGAAAAGGTCTAGGCTCAAAGGGGTTTAACTAAGGGTAAAACATTAGGGATGGTACTTTTTGAAAGCTAAAAGTATGTAGACCTATGTGCCTTAATCATTTTGGTGTATGAAAATCAAGAATGTGGTCTCAAAATGCATAATAAAGCAAATTCTAGAATAATTAATTCATGTGTGATATACACTCAACAAGAAAAAGAATGAGAGCAAGAATTTGCTCTTTAAGGCTCAAATCCTCACTAAGGTAAGTAAATTTGTGTCAAATCTTGCATACTCTATCTTTCAAATCAACCATAAGAAGATGAATAACTAATCATGTACCAAATAGCAACTAATACCAATCATCCTTCATATAACCCAATTCAACACAAATAACATGCAAGGACTAGAAAACTCAAGAAAAATTTTCGTTGGTATGGAAGAATTCGGCAAAAATTTTTTAGAACAAACCAAAAATTCAGCGTTAAAATTCCTATAAAAATAAAATGTAACCTATGCATGCATATTCACCCCACACTTAAGTTATGTATAGTCCTCAATGTGAAAAATAAATAAAATAAAAGCAAAGAGAACAGAGAACTCCCATGAAATGTAGCCTTCTTTTCGACTTCTTCTCTCTCGTTCATACTTGTGTGATAATAAACGGTCCATACTATCTTGATCTCAACTTTCTTGGAAAAAGTCTCAAACGAGAGTTAAATTAAAACTTTATCACCAACCTCAAACTCTCGCTTCTTGATTCTATTATCATGCCATGCTTTTGTTCTTTCCTTATAGATTCTGGCATTTTTCGTATGCTGCATTCTGCCACTCATCTAGCTCATTCAATCGCAAATTTTCGCTCTTTACCTGCGAAAGACAAATCAAAATTTAGATACTTCATTGTCCAATATGCATTATACTCTATTTTAATGGGTAAATGACATGCCTTACCAAAAACCAAACGATAAGGTGACATACCAATTGGTGACTTATATGCAGTCTTATATGCCTAAAGCGCATAATCTAACTTATTGGACCAATTTTTATGAGAAAAACTCATAGTTTTTTCCAAAACGCTTTTCGACTCTCGATTTGAAAACCTCAACTTGTCCACTAGTTTGGGGATGGTAAGAGGTAGCAACTTTGTGAGTAACACCATATTTAGCTAAGAGTTTGTCATAATCTTTATGAAAATGTTAACCTCCATCACTAATTATGGCTCTAGGAATGCCAAAACGAGAAAAGATATTTTTCTTTAAAAACTTGCACATCGTTTTAGAGTTATCTTTTACACATGCAATTGCTTCTACCCACTTACTTACATAATCCACAATAACAAAATAAATTCATTTTGACAAGATTTTGGAAATAGACCCATAAAATCAATACCCCAAACATAAAAAATATCCACAATTAAAATATTGTTCAAGGGTATCTCATAATGATTAGAAATATTTCTAGTTCTCTGACATTAATCACATGCACAGACATAAGAATGAGCATCTTTAAATAAAGTGGGCCAATAAAAACCAGATTGAAGTACCTTACCTACTATACGAGAAGGACCATGATGAACACCAATCTCTTTATCATGACAAAAGTTAAGAATGTTACTTACTGCTTGCTGGGGAGCACATCTCATAATGATACCGTCACAACAAATCTTGTACAAATAAGGCTCATCCCAAAAACAGTGGCGTGTATCAATTATGAATTTCTTTTTCTAATGCCCTCTGATTCTTTTTAGTATAGCCCTGTAAGCAAAATAATTAATAAAGTTAGCATACCAAGGGTTGGGAGCAGGATTAACAGAGAATAAATGTTCATCAGGAAAATAATCATTTAAAGGATGTTCAAGCATTGTTTCTCCCTGCAATCGAGTTAAATGATCAGCGGCTAAATTCTCAACTTCCTTTTTGTCCACTATCTCGATATCAAATTCCTGCAACCGAAGGATCCAACGCAATAATCTAGGTTTTGCATCTTTCTTTGAAATCAAATATTTAAATGCAGAATGGTCAGTATGGATCACAATCTTGGATAACAACAAGTAAGACCAAAATTTTTCAAGTGAAAAATTAATGACAAGTAGTTCTTTCTCAGTAGTGGTATATAATTTCTGTGTATCATTCATAGTCCTACTTGCATAATATATAACATGAAATTTCTTATCTACTATCCCAAGATTGCACTTACAGTGTCATCACTAGCATCACAATAAATATCAAAATGCAAATCCCATCTAGGTGGCTGCATAATAAAAGCATCAATTAATTTCAACTTCAGGCATTGAAAGGTATTCAAGAATGAATTATCAATCAGAAAAGGTGTATCTTTTACTAAAAGATTGGTTAGAGGTCTAGCAATTTTTGAAAAATTCTTGATGAATCTACAGTAAAAACCTGCATGCCCTAAAAATCCTCTAATATCTTTTAATAATTTAGGAGGAGAAATATTTTCAATGAGTTCAATTTTTGCCCTGTCAACCTCTATTTCCCTAGAAAACACCTTATGTCCCAAAACTATGCATTCTTTAACTATAAAATGACATTTTTCCCAATTGAGCACCAACTTAGTTTCCTCACATCTCTTTCAAACCCTCTCCAAATTGATCAAACAATTATCAAAGGAGGAACCAAATACAGAAAAGTCATCCAGAAAGACCTCTATGAAGTTATCAATAAAATTAGCAAAAATAGATATCATGCATCTCTGAAAAGTAACATGAGTATTACAAAGAGCAAAAGACATGCGTCTAAATACAAAGGTACCATATGGACATGTGAATGTGGTTTTTTCTTGATTAGTAAGATCAATAGCAATTTGTAGATAACCAGAAAAACCATCTAGAAAGCAATAAAATGCAAGACCAACCAATTTCTCAACAAGTTGATCAAGAAAGGGGAGGGGGAAATGATCTTTCCTGGTTGAATCATTTAGCTTCCTATAATCTATGCAAACCCTCCAACCCATGACTATATGTGTAGGAATCAACTCATTTTTATCATTTTCAACCACAGTAATTCCACCTTTTTTAGGCATAACTTGCAGAAGACTCACCCAAACAAAATCAAAGATAGGAAAGATAATACCTGCATTAAGCCATTTCATAATCTCTTTCTTTACCACCTCTTTAAGATGCTTGTTCAGCCTCCTTTGTGGTTAAACCGTGGCCTTAAACCCTCTTCCAACAGAATTTTATGTATGTAGATCATAGGATCTATGCCATGGATGTCGGTGATGGTCCACCCTATTTCTCTCTTATGTTCTTGCAACACTTGTAGCAGTTTCTCTTCCTCAAAACCTGTCAGATTAGAAGACATAATTACTGAAAAATTTGAAAAATCATCTAAAAAGACATATTTTAAATGAGAAGGAAGAGGTTCGAGTTCGGGTACGAAGGATGGTTGAACAGTTTGTTGTGGTTTGTCTATTCTTTCTTCAACACTCAATAACTTCTTAGATTGTGTCAAATCATTGCCTAAACCTACCTCCAAAAGAACACATGCATCAACATGCTCGTCATCTAGAAACTCATCATTCTTATGCAAAGAGCAAGAGATACAATTTTCAACAGGATCACTAGAATAAAAGATATTAAAATCATGTTTAGTAATCTTATCGATGCAATCAACTCTAGAAACATCATGCATGTTAAAACTTCTCATATGATTGAAAACATCAAACTCAATTTTCTAATCATTGATTCTCAATATCATTTTTCCAGCATGCACATCAATCAAAGCACATGCAATAGCAAGAAAGGTCGATCTAGTATTAGTGAAGTACCCTTATCATCAGAATCCATATCCAATATGACAAAGTCAATATGAAAAATAAACTTATCAACTTTAACAAGCATATCCTCAACTATGCCCCTTGGATACTTAACACTCTTATCAACTAATTGCACTGAAATATTAGTAGGTCGACATTCTCTTAACCATAACTTCAAAAACACATTATATGGCATAAGATTGACTCCAGCACCCAAATTACACAAAACCTCAGAAAACTCAGTGGAACCATTTGTGTAAGGGATAAATAACATCCATGGATCAATAAGTTTCGGTGGTGGCTTCCTTTGTAAGATTATTTAGCATTTCTCCTTTAACTTAACTTTCAGAACTTCATCCAGTCTCTTCTTCCTTTTAATCACATCCTCGAGGAAGCCCTAATAGTCTGGTACCTGTCTGATGACATCCAAAAGAGGAATGTTAATGTGCAGTTTCTTAAAAATTTCTAAAAATTTTTCAAATTCTACTTTTGCTTATAAAAGACATCCGAGAAAAGGAAGAGGGGGCTTATATTGACTCAAACATAAAGTACTTCCCTATTTAGAATCCGATGCCTTAACCTTTTCATTGGTAGGCTGATGGATTTCTTCCTTAACCGCTTGTTTTTCTTCTTTTTCTTGGGATAGATCTGAAAGTTGCTGCAATTCTTTTTCATTCTTCAATGAGATTTCATTTACTTTCACTTTTGGATTTTTCTTAGTATCATTCGGCAGTCGACTTGGTACATGAGAATAAAAGGCGTTAACTAATTAATCAATCTTAATTTTAGGCTTCTTAAACCTTTCACTTGTTGCGATTGCCAAGTGTTCAATTCTTTCATTGGTCATTGCTACCAAACTCTCAATTCTTTCACTTGTCACAGTTGCCAAGCATTCGATTGTCATTTCCCAAGATGGCTTGTTATCTCTTAGCTATTGATTTTCTGAGCTAAATCTCGATGGATGATTTGCTCTTATGGTGTCCTTTGACTGTATGAAGAATTTGGATGGTTTCTCCACCCAGGATTGTATGTGTTTAAGTAGAGGTTATTTTGAGACCTGCCAAAGTTAGAAACATAATTCGCTTGCTGTATCTATGGACACTCAGAAGACAAGTGAGTAGATTCATTGCAAAAATCAACCTCATGCATACTAGCTCTCTACCTAGGGTTCTCACGTTCATTAGACTATTCATATTGATTCGAAGCCATATTATGTAATAATATACATACCTCATTATATGACTTACTCATGAATGCACCCCCAACCACAGCATTAATAGTAATCTTAACAAATTATAAAAGACCTCCATAAAATGTTTGCAAGACTAACAAATTAGATATACCATGATGTGGACACTTCCAAATCAAATCCTTAAAAAATTCCCAAGCATAATATAAAAACTCACCTTCAAATTGCCTAAAACTAGTGATATCATTGCGTAACTTAGCAATTTTACCCGGTGAAAAGCATTTGGCTAAGAATGCTTGAGATAGATTTTCTCAATTCATGAAATGATTAGAAAGGAATGAATTAAGTTATACATTTGTCTTTCCCCTAAGAGAGAAAGAAAATAATTGTAACCTTATCGCGTCTAGGCTTACTCCGTTTAGTTTGATGGTATTGCTGATTTCTAGAAAATTCTTCAGGTGGCTATTTCGGTCTTCAACGATCTCTCTACCAAATTGATCAGCCTGTACCATACCAATAAGACTAGATTTTAGTTCAAAATTATTAACCTCAATTACAAGACGTGTAATAATAGTTTGTATATCATAAAGTCTAGGTATAGAAAACTCCCTCATGGCTCTATTCTCTTGATCCATTGCTGCTTCATGTTCATTTTCTTCCTTAACTTGCCTACGAGTAGTTCTGAGAGTTGTCTCTATTTTAGGGTCGAACTTAGCTAGGTCAGGACTTTTCGATCTTAGAATAAACCTCGTACGGATACAAAATAAGTCAACATTAGATCTCTAAAATAAAATACAAAAACTACATTAATAAATTTAGAATACCTATGTATAAACAAGAATCATAAAAATATAGTAAACCAATACACAGATGATATCTAAATAGTAAACTAAAAAATTAAAAAATCTCAAAAAATCAAAAAAAAAATAGAAAAACCTATAAAAAAAAATGAAATTTGACCGAGATAGGGTGGTGCTCATAGCAAAGCTACGAGTTTCTCTTAATGGCCTGAAATCCTTCAAAAAATTTAATCGCTTAGCCCTAAATCAAACTATTTTATTAGAACCCAAAAATTCCCCAAAAATTCTACCAAAATTCCGAAACCAAAATCTAAAATAGTAACTATGCAATCTAAACCCTAATATAAAAAAGAAATAACAAAATCTAATCTCAAACAAAGTTATCCTGGTTGATATACATAGATATCCCCGGCAATGGCGCCAAAAACTTGTTACGCAATTTAGGTGTATCACGATTTCAGACAAATATACTCTAATCGAGTGTTGTGTATAGTGTAAAACAAGTGTCGATTCCACAAGAATATCTTATACTACCAAGTATGAATAACCCTAATCTGAGTTGAACAAATCAAATCAAATTGTGAAAATTTTAGAAACTACTAAAAATAAGATCTAAAATATAAAACGCTAATGTGATGAAAACCCTAGAATGCTAATTTCATTTATTTTTATCTTTTTACATGGTCGGATCTCTTCAATCCCTAAGTTCATTAGTTAATGATTTATTATTGATGAAGACAGATTTTCTTATATTAGATTCACCTAATGGTCATGTAATGAATCCCTAATTCGATTAACCAAGACCCAATGGTCATGCAATTTTGATTAAATCAAACCACATTAAGTTTTGTGAAAATCTATAAATTAAGGTTTTCCTTAATCCCCACACATGAAATTAATCCAATGGCATGCTCATAATTTCATATAGATTATATTATTTGGATTAATTTTGTACAATTATATTGATCATGCATACACTCAATCTCAAATCATCAAAATATCGGGCTAAAAAATGTTTGAAATATTAAAAACAACTATAAAATCTCATCAAAATAATAATCATACAATAAAACTTAAGGAAAAGAATCAAATCAAGTCATGTATTAATCAAAAAATAAAATCCACCAACTCCTAGAAATAATAAAATTAGCTAGACATTAAAAAAAAGAAAGTAAAAGAGAACATTACAACCCTTATTTGTATGAACATGGAGGTCGAAATCTTTTGGAATGGAGAAGGCTGCTAGCGTTTGTAATTGGTGGAGAAAAATGAAAGAAAACAAAGGAAAAATGCGCATCAATGAGACCCCTTGTGGCTACCCAAGCAATGCTATATGTAGGAGTAAAAATCCTACGAAAAATTTAGTAACTTGGACTATTTTGGAAGTTTGGATTTTGAATTTGATTTGGAAACTTTCTCTTGCTGCTTGATGATGATCTTTAACTATCCAAATACTTGAAAATCCTCTTTCCTTCAATTTGGATAATTTCTGAAATTACTCGCAAGGTAATTCCAAAATTATATCACCTTGTTTCCTTTTTCATTCCCAGTTTCCATTTTCTGGCACTGCATTAATTTTGATTTAATTTTTGGATGTCTTTTGTTCTGACTCAGCCTTTGAGGTCTTCATAAGAGTTGTAGGGCTCAAAGTTTTCTTTCCAATGCCATAAGAATCACCTCAATCGGATATCAAACCAAAACGTTATGGGAAAAATACCGAATACTGTCGGTCCAGTCTGAAAATAGCAAGTTTGTTTCATTTTTCCTAAGCCAATGACCATGAAAATAAATCAATATAAATTCATAAAATATTGTTTAAATCAGTTCTAAAACATATAAATAAATGTTAAAAATAATGTGATTCAAGTGCATAAAAATATTATTATCAAGTAGACATTTCATTGAAAATTGGATTTTTAGTGATTTTTCAAAGAGACAAGTCTTGCTGAAAATTTATGTGTTATGTTATGTTCTGTTGGCAGAATTTGTTTCAAATTTGAACAGTCTTATGGACAAAATTAGGACAAACTCTAAATATAAAAGTTGTAGATCTGTGTCTTATCTTTAATTTGAGACTTGAATCACTTAAATCCAATGTATATAGTGAAAGTTATAATGATTTTTCAATGATTGTGCAAATGTGGGCTATGAATTTAGAACTAATACATTCATAGATTTGGTTATTTTTGTGTGATTGGAACTAAGTTTAGTTGTAAACATAAAAGTTGTAGCCCTATGCCTTAAATTTAAGTAGCAATTGGAATCACCTCAATCTAAGTTTTATAGGTCAAGATATGATAGTTTTTCTAAGACATGGTTGTGTAAAAAAATTTGGGTTATGAGATAATTGAAGGAAAATTTGATTGACCCTAACATTGAGCTACATTTAATGATAAAATGATGTTATTGCTTTGGGTTGAGACAATTGACAAAGTAAGAGGGATTTGCCTTGGATTGATGAGGATTGGAAGTGGTTACCCTCTCAAGAGGTGAGTGGATGCATGCTTATGATTTTAAGTAAGAAAATATTTTTGTAATGATTTTATAAATGTTTTAAAAATTGGTATTTAAATTTTTCTATGATTATGAAGTGTCTCGAAAGGGAATTTAAAATGAAAATGTATCCATGTGTTGAATCGAAATTAATGTGCCATATTTATCGATTTATGTTGAATATGATTTGATTGAATTCATGTATTAAGAATTCATTGAATAATTATTGGCACATTTTGATATACTTTGTGATGATTGTAAAATGGTACTGTATGCATGATTAATGGCTATAGTCATTCCCTCCACGGTGCAGAGTCCGACGGGGTGACGTGGTTGGGTATTTAAATGACCTAGGAGGTAGCCGCACTCGAGAGGCGCCTCTGAAGTCATCCCTTCGAACTAGTCTGGTAGCACCCCAGGGGAGGCCTGATCCAATATGAAGATTAGGTTATTTTGTGACTTGAAACAAATATAAAAACTCTTGGTAGTCTACCCTTAGTCGTAGTAGATTATTGTCGAGAATTATGATTTTGTCAACCCCATGATTTTGGAAAACATATGGATAAAATTGGATGCGTATAACTTGTTCATTATGATTTATTGAATTTTGATGAAAACTTGATGTTTGATGATAAACTTGGATTTTATAGACTTGATGATAAGATTTTGAGATAATTATTTGACATGTCCGCAATCATCCTTCATTTGCTATCATAACATGTTATGCACTTACTGAGTATTGTTATATTCTCATCCCTCTTATTTTAATTTTCCACAAAGGAACCTTAAACCAAGAAATCATTAGTGTTAGTATTCTCGAGGAAAAACCATCTTGAAGAACTCCTTTTGGGCACTGGTTTTGTCCAAATTATTTTGAGGATTTTAAGTGGACCATTTTGAGGCAAATTTTTGTATTTGAAAACTCTTTTAACTTGTACATTTTGATTTTTGATTGGAATTTGTATAACTTGTACTGATGACCTCTATCTTTCCTTTTTGGAGGTTGAATTTAGGAAATTATTTTTATTAATTTTGGCATGAATCCCTTGAGTAGGGACTTTTTGGGTGGTTTATGAAATAATTTGCGATGATTGGAATTTCGAATTGAATGGCCGGGCTGACCTTATGCATGTGATTGGATTATGGATGGCAGATTTGGCTTTATGCATGTATTTGAATAGGGATGGACCAGGATGATCCTTGTTTGTGTGTTATATGCGTGCAGGTTTTCTGGGAGTTGTTGAATTGTTTTGAAAAATGATTGGATATCGATGAATGGCTTGCAGTAATTTGGTGTATGGATTAGGCTTGCCTGTATTTCGAGGTAATACGACGATTGTCATGTGCTAGATCTGAGGGTTAGGGCGTGATAATTTTATTGGTATCAGAGTTTAGGTTTTCGATTTGAAAATGTATTAAAATATTTGAAAAGTTTTTTAAATATTTTGAAGGTCCTCGATTTGTTTTCAAACTATTTTGAAAATGTTAATATTCAAAGCATTTTAAATGATTTTAAAAACTTCCCATGAGTCCTAGAAAGTTAAGAACACTTTTTTAGGGTGTTAAGCACTTAGTTTAGTTGTTATTCTATTTATTAAGCTTAGAGTCTCCTTGTAGAGTTATGTCTCCTAGACAAAGATTGAGAAACCTGGCAATTTCTTCTATTACATCTCCATAACTTGAGTGATGTATCACCCAATAAATAATTACTTAATTGTGATCAAGGACCTTCTTTGATTATGGCTTGTTTGGCCAAATGGTGAAGGACCCTAGTAGTAATTTTGGCCTCTGGACCTATACCTTGATGCTAAGAGTTTGGCATCCATGCCTAATTGGCATAACAATGTGAAAGTGTTTGTGATTGAGATATAGGATGAAATATTTTTAAATGTGATTTTTGTGAGTAAGTGTTATGGCTTGATAAATATTTGTAGTTTATTTTATTAGGTATGATGAGTATTTTTGGAGTTGATTGACATGGGATCTAATAACTCATTTGTAAGTACAGGGTTTGTTAAACACCTCAATCGACTCATGACCCCACTTGATGAAGAATTATTGGTGGTCACTCCACTGGGAGAATATGGGATGTAGGACTTCTACTCCTCCTACTTGAGGAGAATTTTTGAAAGTTTTCGAAGAGAAGTATCACACTTGATCCAAAAGAGACAGAAAGAGGGAAGAATTGTTCAAGCTAGTGCAAAGGAATAGGACAGTGGTAGAGTATGAGATAGAGCTAAGAGAGCTAGCTACACATATTTCGGAGTTTATGAATTCTGAGGTATCCTTGTGTGCAAGGTTTGAATTGGGTTAAGAAGTGATGAAGGTGGTTGATGGGCTATTAAAGAGATGACAATTGGCATGCAATATTTTTATGTGAAAACAAACTCTTTGCCTTAGAGAGTTCGATACTAGAAGCTATCTTCTTATGTGTCAAGCTATAAGCATTATAATCATTATACTCACTCATAGATATTATGTGATAGGGTTCTTAGAAAATCCCAGTCAATACCTTCTTGTCCTCACACCTTTGGATACTATGGCATTGCTTACTTCGTGTTACATTCGATTAACCTTGTATTTTTTTAATGCAATTAGATATACTCATTTAGGCAAGCTTTTTTTCAAGCCTCTTGGGAAATGAAGGCTTTAAAACAGCCATGTGTTGAATTCTTTTCTTTCACTTCTACCATAGAATGGACCAACATTATTTAGATCTTATTCACAATATTTATGATTATGAAATTAGTATGAGAAAATTGAAAGCCAAGTCATGTAAGTATTATGCAACAACACCTTGATTAGTGATATTGGTTATGTGTAGAAGAATTAAGCACATTGACGAATAGATTGGTGAAGGTGTAATCTTACAAATATCAGGACAAAAATCTTATTTGTAAAGATTAGGTACACCACCTTAATTATTGATATTGGTTAAGTACAAAACTGTTAAGTTTATTGATGAATTTGGTGAATGCATTCTCTTATAAATAGCATACCTTAGAGTTAAGGTCTAATCTCAGTTTCTAGTTTTGAGAATTTTTATTAGGTTATTTCGTATAGAACTTGAGAATCTAAAAGATATCGATAGTTAGGATATTGTTAATATGGACTACTTTATACGTATATTGGACCAATCAACTGCTATAGTGGCAAAAAATTGGCTTATGAAATCTTAGTCTTAGTAGACGATTAAGGAGTTGATGGTACTTGATTATTATATTTATAAAATCATTATTTATAAGATGAGTGGTTAAACCGTTAGAAACAGGATGCTTTACGTGTTGGTTGGGTGGGCAATACCACTTTACTTGTGACTTCTAGATGTAGAATTCTCATATACTTTGGTATACATTCTAAGAATATCTATTGTGATATTCTTTTAGATGTTTCCCATATTCTATCAGGTAATCCTTGGTTATATGATCATATCATGACTATGAATGGCAAGGATAATATATTCGTGTTTTTATTGCAAAGTGAAACCACTCCACTATATTCAGCACCACCTAAGGAGCCAACCTCCAGCCCTAAGTGTAAGATATCTCTACCAATAATTCTTATCATATGTCTTCCTATTGTAAATTATAGGGTTTTTGAGAGAGAGGTTTTGGACACATGCTCATGTTAGCCTTAATCTCTTCTGATTATATTCTTTCCATCGATTCTCCTAGTATTGATTAGGCCCAAAGATTTTACACTTGTTACATGAGTTTTCCGATGTTACCCTCGAACTTCTTGATGAGTTTCAACCTTTAGGGATTGTTCAACACCCTATAGATATATTTTTATGATTTTAATTACTAGCTTACCTCACAATAGGATGAATCTAGAAGATCATGAAAAGTTGAATATGCAAGTGAAAGAGGAAACTTGGGAGACTGAAGAGTCATGTGAAAAAAACACTCTCACCTTTTTGATGTATAATTTTCTTTAAAATTTCGAGAATGAAATTTTTTTTAAGGGGTTAAGAATTGTAAAACCGAGAAAAGTCAAAAAAAAAGAGAAAAACAAACATGACGGGTCCCACACCACCCATCACTTTCTATTCACCCTTTTCCCCCTTCTTCACTTGAGAGCACTCACTAAAACCCTATTTTTTTTCTCTCATTCTCACTCCCTCTTGCTCACTCTCGGCTCTCCCTCCCTCCCTAAATATCATCAAAACAACACCCAAAATCAAGTGTTAAAGTTTCCAAACATCCAAATATCAACCCTATTATAAAACCCTAGTGAGAAATCTATGAAATTTTTTAGAGAGAAAATTTAAGGTTTTAGGAAATTCGAGTCTTGGATGAAATTGATATCTCAAATCAAGATAATAACACTTTCCCAACATATATTTGTGCTATTTATGATGGTATTGATGATTTATATAATTTTTGGGATTTTTATAGAGAGAAAAAAATTAGGGTTTGTGGTGGCTCAACTTTGGGAAGAAATTGGTAACCCCATTTGAGATAAATCATCTTCCTCAACTTAGATTTATGTCATTATGCAAGTGTTTAGCCTATTGAGTGTAGGTAATGTTAGAATAAGGATGAAAAACTTGGATTTCTACAAGTGGCAGCTTGACCTATTGATGATTTTTTTAATTATAACTTTCTTCGCACAATAGTAAATGGAATAGGGTTTGTTCTTGCTAAAACTAAACTTTTAAAGCTTTAAAATGATATGTTCCAATATCATTGAGAATTGGATTTTTTGTTATTTTTCAAAGAGATACATCTTACAGAAAATTTCTATGTTATGTTCTATTATGCTGGCAGAATTTGTTTCGAATTTGAACAGTCGTATGGACAAAATTATGCCAAATCCTAAACATAAAAGTTATAGGTCTATATCTTCTGTTTAATTTGAAACTTGAATCACTTAAATCCGATATATGTAATGAAAGTTATAGTGATTTTTCTGTAACTGCATAAATATTGGTTATGAATTTAGAACTAACATATTCATAGACTTAGATATTTTCGTGTTATTGGAATTGAGTCTAGTTGTAAACATAAAAGTTATAGTCCTACACCTTAAATTTAAGTAGCAATTATAATCACCTCAATCCAAACTTCGTAGGTCAAGATATGATAATTTTTCTAAGACATGGTTGTGTAAAAGAATTTGGGTTATGAGACAATTGAAGAAAAATTTGATTGACCCTAACATTGAGCTACATTTAACGATGAAATGATATTATTGCTTTAGGTTGAGACAATTGACAAAGTAAGAGGGATTTGCCTTGGATTGGATTGGGGATTGGAAGTGGTTATCTACCAAGAGGTGAGTGGATGCATGCTTATGGTTTTAAGTGAGAAAATATTTTTGTAATGATTTTATAAATGTTTTAAAAATTGATATTTAAATTGTTTTATGATTGAGAGTGTCTCGAAATGGAATTTGAAATGAAAAATATATCTATGTGTTGAATCGGAATTAATGTGCCATATTTATCGATTTATGTTGAATATGACTTGATTGAATTTTTGTATTGAGAATTCATTGAATAATTATTGATACATTTTGATATATATTATGATGATTGTGAAATGGTGTTGTATGCATGATTAATGGTTATAGTTGCCTCCATGGTTTGAAACCTGATGGGGTAATGTGGTTGGGTGTTTGCACGATCTAGGAGGTAGTCACACTCGAGAGGTACATCTGAAGTCATCCCTTCGGACTGGCTTGATAGCACCCCAGGAGAAACCCGAGCCAATACCAAGATTGAGATATTTGTGAGTTAAAACAAATATAAAAACTCTTGGTGGTTCTGCCCTTGGTCACGGTAGACCACTGTCAAGAACTATAATTTTGGTAACCCCGTGATTTTGGAAAACATATGGATAAAACTAGATGCGTATAACTTGTTCATTATGATTTATTGAATTTTGATAAAAACTTGATGTTTTATGATGAATTTGGATTTTATAGACTTGATGATATGATTTTGAGATAATGATTTGACATGTCCACAATCATCCTCATTTGCTATCATATCATGTAATGCACTCACTGAACATTGTTGTATATTCATCCCTCTTATTTTAATTTTTCACAAAGGAAGCTTAGATCAAAGAATCATCAGTGTTAGTATTCTCGAGAAAAGACCATCTTGAAGAACTCCTTTTAGGTACTAGTTTTGTCCAAATTATTTTGAGAATTTTAGGTGAACCCTTTTGAGATAAATTTTTGTATAAACTTACTTAGAAACTCTTTTAACTTGTGTATTTTGATTTTTGATTGGAAATTGTATAACTTGTATGTAGTACCTCTATCTTTCCTTTTTGAAAGTTTAATTTGGGAAATTATTTTTATTAATTTTGGGATAAATCCTTTGAGTAGGGACTTTTTGAGTTGGTTTATGAAATGATTTGTGATGATTAGAATTTTGAATTAAATGGCTTGACTGGTCTTGTGCATGTGATTGGATTATGGATGGCCAGGTTGTCCTTGTGCATGCATTTGAAAAGGGATGGAGAGGGATAGTTCTTGTTTGTGTGTTGTATGCATGTTGATTTGTTGGGAGTTATTGAATTATTTTGAAAAATGAATGGATATCGTTGAATGCCTTACGGTACTTTGATGTACAGGTTTGGCTTGCCTCTATTTTGAGGTAATGTGGCGGTTGTTATTTGCTCGATCTAAGGGTCGAGGCATGACACATAGATTGAAACCTACATAGGTAATTTCAAGCTTGAATGGGCTTACAGAAGCTTGTGAGAAATTTGCTGAGAAAGAAGATAAGCTGATAGGTAGTTAACTTTTAGGATTCATTATGCTTCATTTTAGGCTTGAGTAGGTTTGCTTGGCTTTGATGTGAAAGAAATTTCATTTTGAATCAGATTACATGGCTTGTACATTGGCCAACTTTTAGTAGAAAGAAAATCAGATTATATTTCTCATTGTTTGTGTCTTCTTTCTTTAATGGAGATTAAGGTTATCATCTCTATTTTCCCTGGAGATTAAGGTTCATCTTTATTTTCCCTATTCCTTTACCTTTTCTACCATTGGGATGTTCCCTTTATCTTTGAGGATAGAGGATTGAGGAATGGGATGATGGATGGATTAACTAGTGATCTTGATTTTTGTTTAGCTGTAGTCGTTTCTTTGACCGGTTTTTCTTGACATTGGCAATGGCTTGACTGGTTTTTCTATTGTCTTTCTAGATCTACTTCTGTACAAGGTAAATTGTTATAGCACAATCTTGATTCAAAAACTGTGGAAGCTCTCAAGGATTTGAAAAAGCAGCTATCTAAAGCCGAGTCAACATAATTCAGCAAGCTGTGGTTTTTTCTTGAAAGCATCATAACTTTTATCATTGAGCACCCTGACAGAAATGGAAAAAAAATCAGATATCCTCCAACTTAATCTCCAAGTTCTCCTCCCTCTACTGATATATGCATTTGTTAGGAGCTTTAATAATATATTTTCGTAATTGTAATTAATTTCTTCATATTGAGATTAGGCAACCCTGTACCTAGGATGTGTACCAAAAAATTAGCAGTAATACTAGCCTTGTAGCACATATTATGTCACGCCCCGATCCTCGATCTAAGGCTGTGAGCAGCCTCCCGTTACCCTATACGCTACCCATCATAGGACACACATACCAAGGTTATGAAAGGTAAAACCAATACTTGTTTAAAACTGTTTAAAACCTGTCTTTCCTTAAAATATCATTTCCCAAGTAAAAGAATGTAAAAAAAAATGCAATACAATGCCTCAATGTATAAATATACAACACTTTCGAGAGTTTCAATTATATTTACATAATATAATTAGAGTCATCCTAATAAATATATAATGATCATTTTATAAACCTCAATTACACATATACATCATCCAACATCATTGCGGAAGAATGGTCGATACCATACCCAAACCCAATGTCTCCAAATGTAAATCAAGTATGTCAAACTTTCTCGACACGTCTCCCTGCCAAGTCTATAGCTGTCATCATGGAAAAGTGAGAGGTGAGTATTATGGGAAAATACTCAGTGAGTGAGGGGATCGACAATATATTATCAATAGTAAGTGTAAACATGGAGTGTCAAAGTATATTTTAAACCATAATGATATCAAAATTCAGCATGACATTTTCATAAATCAAGTGATCAAGTATCACACATCATAATATCAAAATATACATTCATTTACAATTCGAAATCATTAGAGCTTTCCAAAAAAATAACTCCAGCAATGGTTTACCACGACCAAGGATAGATGCGTTGGGAGTTTTTCATATGCAAGTATATAAAATATTAGCTCTCTACCCCAACGTTGGCCACGGGCCTCACCAAATGGCTAGCCCATGTCAAAGCACACAACATAATCAACCATGTATACAATCTCGCCCGATACTAGACAGTGGCGTCATACACGTCCTCCCCGATTTAGTTCAACCGGCCACAACTATACATATGACGTTTGGGGATACCTCCTATAGAAGTGTATCCGGACACAATGGATGCCTCTACAAACACCCTTCGTAGCTACGAAAATCCATCAAGGATATCATCACATCATCACAATCACCAGTAGGCATCCGACCCACACATTTCATCAAACCATTTCAAATCCGTGTGCCAATACATTTCATCAAATCATTTCAAATCAGTGTGCCAATGCAATGGTAGTGTATAAATCATATCAAGTTTTCAAAGAGTAGCACGATATCATTTCAACACAATTCATAAATGCATATCATCTGAATCAAATCATTTAAGACACTCCAATGAATCACAAAAGAATTATTTATAAAACATAGTCTAAATCATATGCTTTTACACGTGTCATAAAATATGTCATTTGAAAAGCTATAAAATATAAATTTTGTTCAATCGAAAACATAACATCAAAATCCCACTCACAATATACGGGAGGGTATGTCACTCCCTAGAAACACCACAATGTGTCGAAAATGTGTTCCCCTCGCTCGATCAACAAGCGTATCACTACAATGATAACACAATAATACATGTCATGAGATGGAAAACCATTATGTTAGATAGCACTCTAACTAAATCCTCTGACTAGGATCAAAGTCTAGGTCGTTGTAGGTAGGGTTCTAAGGCACACATGTTGTCCCCTTTTTCATTACCAAACCAACTACTTCAATCACCACATATATACAATGTCCTTACGCATTCCTTGCAAATTTCACATTTTTCATATCACTTTAGTACACCAATACTAATTATACATGCATATACATTTACTTATCACTACATACATATATAGGTCTCCAATTTGCATGCCAAAATCATTCCCAAATCTCTTCCGGACAGCATACATTTCTCATCCTCTTCAAGGTTCTCAGCCAAAGACACATGCACACACACACATACATAATTCCTTCACACTCTTGGCCTCCAATGCGCATACATACATTCACCAATTTACTACAAAATTCTGCACACACATTCTTTCTCTTTTTCCCTTACAATTCACTCCTTGATTAACATAAGAATGGCCTCTCTCCAACCCCTTTTTAGTGCAGAAATTTCTGCACACTATACACCTCTTTCCCTTCCAAATTTCTTGGCCAAACACATACAAATTCTGCACACTTTTTCTCAACATTTAAATCAACAATCACACACATATTTTCATCATTTTCACACTAACATTCTGCACACATGATTTGCTTTTGAAAAAAACATTTTCAGCACACCAAAACACATTAAAACCATCCAAATTCTCGGCCCACACAAGTCTGAATTTTTTCTGCACAAATTCTCCATGTTTCCTCTGAGTTCTACCTAGGCTCTAAGTCATAAATCATGCTAAAAACATTACATTAAAGCATTTACATAAAGTCTTCAAAATTCAACAAAGGTGCAGAATTTTCTTTTACCTCAAATTTGTTGTTTCAAGCCCAAACAAGTATTCTCTTCAAAGATCTCTCTTTTCCTCCTTGTTCCTAACTTTCGGTCAACACAAGTTTACCAAGTTAGACAATTCCTTTTGGCTCCAAATCAACATATGTTATACTAGGGGCAAAGAGAGAACTTTCGTACCTAGAGATGTGGGATGAAACTTGAAGAAACCTTGGATTTCTTCCATCTTGAACTCACGGTTCTTATCTTGATCCACCAAGCTAGACTTCTCATTTGGTTTTGGTTTTTGGATATGCTGTTCTAGGGTTTGAGAGAGATGGATTTATGTAAAAATATTGGACTGTTGTTTGGAGAAATTAAGTTCTTCTTCAAGGTGAAGTTTACGGTTTTGGGAGAAGAAAATGGAAAGGTTTCTCGTGTCCTTTGGCCTCTCACTCTCACGGTTTGAAGAAAATGAATGGAGGCTAGGGTTTTCAAGATCAATTCTAACCCTTGGATTACTTAATTTCACAAGACTTATTCTCTCTCTCTTCCTCTCTCTCTCCCATGGTTTTATTTTTCCCTCTCTCACATTTTCTATCTCTCTCTCTCTAAGTCCATTCACTTTCTTATTCTACAAACACACTTTCACTCTCTATAGGTCAAGTCTCTATTAAATGCTTATCTCCCACTAATTAAATCTAAGGGCCCAAATTAATTCCTTCTCTCTTCTAATCAATCTTCACCCTTGAATTAATTTCCAAAAGTCAACAATTTCGTTTCTCTTTTTTTAGTCTCAAGTTTGAAGAAGTCAAGTATGACTTTGCTTCTTCCTTAGCCATTGATTTATTCATCAACAATTCCTCACCAATGGATCATCTTACCAATAAATTTTTATTTTCTTTTACTTCTTTAATTCAATAATTACTTTTTAATTATAACCCAATTTATTACCTTAACCATTCATTTTCCATTCTTTAAATTTCTTATTAATTTCAAATCCCTTGACCTATAGTATTTGGACTCTGAAAATTCACAAAATTTTTCAGTAGACCCAAAACCTCATATTAGGTCTAATTAAATTCATCCAGTGTCAAAACGTGGGCGTTTAGCCTTGCCGAATGGCTTCCAACCCAAATTAGGGTTTCCGAGTAACTTTTCCAGAAATTTACAATTTGCCTCTACGAAGTAAGATTTATCTAGATTTGAGGTTCTCATACACTTCTAATGTCATTCTGATTATTATTAGAGCCTCAGTGGTCATTTTGAAAGTTTTTAATTCCCAGCGATTTAGCCAAATTTTTCGGAAACGATTTTAACGGAAAAATTTCTTAGTAAATTTTGCTCCATAAAACATAAAGAATATCATATATAAATGTAAGGAGAAGTATAATATGAGTACATCGAGGTGTCGGTGTTACATATTGCCTGGATAAAGAGCTTGCAATAAACCTATGCTCTTCTATATATATAGCTAATTTACATATCCATGGATGGAAAGTTTACGGTTACTCAAAAATAGGATCGAAGAGGGATCGAAGAGGGCCTCTTGTTGTGCAGGAATCCTGTCTATAACTCTAACATGTGCATTTGAGATGATAAGTCCATTACCATAGATTTACAATTTTGAACCGCTCATACTATAATCATTGGAAGTGGGCAATCGGGCAGGCCCTATCTAGTGGTTCAGGTTTTCTCTCTTTCAAGGAGTCTGTGTGGATTCAACTTCCCCTGATGACAGGGTATTTTGAAAAAGAAGTGGATATCAGTTGTCAACCGAGTCTAGTATTGATTCTTTGCAGATGGATTGCCATACCAGGACTCTTCTTCTAGGCAATGTATCTGTACTATGATGGTAATATAGCTCAACCCATTCCAAATTTTCTTTTCATACTTGTAGTTCTTGATCTAGTCTATGGCAGGAGGCTTCTTATTTATTTATTTACACTGTATGCTTTATCATGCTCACTCTATTGTAAGCAAATTAAAGTGCATTTCATATGTGTGAACTCTTAGACCAAGATTACTGACTCGAATGATAAACCCTTGTGCGCACTTTATTCCCAGCCCATTGCCAGGCAAAAGAAGAAAAAGGAAAAGAAAAGAAAAATGACAAGCCCTTGTAATTTTACCTTAAAATAGATGGCACGCCTTGAGGACTCTCATTTATTTTAAGGATCCTTAATATTTTTCGCTTTTTAAGGATTCTTGAGCAACCTTATGGCAACCTTAGGATTCTTAAGTGGAAGGACTCAAATGTCATGTTTGATGTCTATTTAGGTCTTGTTTATCTCAAGGATTCTTTATATTTTCCACATTTTATCCATACCAACAGAGTGAAACACCTATTGAATCTCTCTAAGTCTTAGGTTAACTTAAAAACTTAGGGGGAGTGGTATTTGAAAAATCCATTTAATGTCAAATTAATACTGTAAGCATTAAAATGACAAAAGGTTTTCATAGAATTTTATTAGGATTTTTATTTTTTTGACAATCATATTCCCCATACCCGTTGTGTGTGTGACTTGTGAGTGATATGGATCCTCCTCTATAGTTTCGACCAGACAGGACTAAAAAAGAGATGAGAGTCATACCAGACATTGCCTTGTAATCTCGAAAAAGAGAGATACGATAGAAGGTGTTGGAGGTGGATTTCGCCTCCACAGATACTGACTCCTTATTGACTCAAACAATTGCTGTCGATGGGATGTGAAACTTGCAAAAACCGTGGGAGGGTGCTCTGGCAGGGGTGGCTCCGACGCTCAAGTCTGAAAGAACGATTTTTGAATGTAAAGAAATAGACTGAGAGCTCAAAGATGGAAAGGTTCCCTGTAAATAGTGTGCTCAATGTATAAGGCTAAGAGAACGTACCTGGTTTGGAGGGTTTTAGGATATCTTATACATGCAAGAGTCATATGCCATTGGAGTGCTTTAACCCTACTTTCCTTATCGAACCGATCCGAAAATCTCGAGAGTTCAATATTTTGAATTGATCATGATTCTCATCCTATGGGAAACTTTCATTTTCTGGAGGGATCATTTTCTTAACTGAAAGATCCTCAAGATGCTGCTCTTAAGTAAGAAATCGGAGCTATTAGGATATTTTGACCTTCCCTTAGAATCGTTAGAGCTGTCAGCTATCGATCAGTCGTTTGGTCGATGAAAGGTCTTCGGGGTTCATTTGTTCGATAAACCAGTGATTGAATACCCGATCGGAGAGATTACTCCCATTTGATAAATCTCGTTCGGTAAGCGGGGCGACTGAGACCCTATCGATCGGGAGATCTGGGCGACTAAGACCCTTCAATAGATTGTCATGGAGAACATTGGATATCAGATGATGGCCATCCTTTGTGGGCCTTCTACGTGGGCCCTGTTGGTGCTGACCTTTCTGAATTGGGTTTTGGGTTACGTCCCATCATTTACCCCCGACTCATGGCATTCCTAGTAAAGAAGTGCCATGAGTAAAGATCTATTAGATTGAGATGTGCTTAATACATTACAGGAGCATAGGGGTGCTAGGTTTGTCTTAATCTATTCCCCCCTCTTGTCATGACTGTGGGTCTGTCTCATAAAAAACGACCCCTTCATGGGGAATTAAAGAAAATTAATTTCTCTATTTATGATGACTTATTCTCGCTGATCCATTTCACCTACCCTGAACCAATTAAGGCCTATTTCTCCACTACTATAAATAGCTATGATGGGTACTCATTCCTTTTTACGGAGAATTGAGGCCTTTCTTCCTCTTTGGGAGTTCCGTTGAGAGTGGTTCTTTTTTAAAGTTGTTTTGTGAGACGTTTTGGTAAGCAGAGCTCTACAGCTTGGGTAACTTTTGTTGGAATGAGATCTCAATAAGGAGAGGGACCACTGGAATGAGATCTCATTATGTCGGCCATTGTTCGGTTGGCATGGTGAGATCATCTATTGCCGGTGGAGGTGCATCATGTACCACCTTGGGTGATCTGTCTAGGTTCCCTTCCATTATCCAATTACGGTGGAGATGCCTCTCGTGCCACTTTTGGTTGGTAGGCTGGGTTCGGGTCATTTGGGGGTGACAAAACCCGATCTTGCCTTTTCTTGTCCCTAGCACTACATTGGAATTATCGTTTTTGTACTCTTCAGTGTAGGGACAATGGTTTATATATCTTTGAGTGACCCTGTTATATACTTCTAGGTGTAGTCAGTCTGACCAAGGGACTTGTATACATACTCATGTAACCGAATATACTTCTTATATAAGGATAAATAAAAGGTTATGCTTTACTTACTTGAGTTTTATCTTTGTTCTCTTTTGATCTCTTACCTGGTTATGTGCTTTTCTTCAACTCTCGTCAGAGTAGATTTGTTTCTGGCTTTAAGCTCCACACTGAGATGTTAAGTAATACCGGCCTTTCAAACCGCTAGATGTTTAGTAGTTAGGTTGGGGGGTTATGCTCATTCATTCAGGGAGCTTCGTCTCTTATTGATAAAATGTTCAACCGATAGGAACTAGGCGACTTAAGCATACCGTATAATAGAAAACTTTTAGATAGAGGGACTGTGTCCACCGTTTCGAAGAATTTCATCCCTTATTGATGACAAGTTCGAATGATAGGATCTGGGCGAATTAGACCCGCCATACGATAGGAAACTTTTAGATAGAAGGGTCATGTCTATCCATTTGGGGAGTTCCATCCCTTATTGATGACACATTCGAATGATAAGATCTGGACAACTTAAGCCCACCATACGATAGGAAACTTTTAGATAGAGGAAGCATGTCCACCCGTTCAAGGAGTTCTATCTCTTATTGATGACACATTTGAACGATAGGATTTGGATGACTTAGGCCAGCGGTACGATAGGAAACTTTTAGATAGAGGGGTCATGTCCACCCGTTCGGGGATTTCCATCCCTTATTGATGGCACGTTTGAACGATAGGATCTGGACGATTTAGACCCGTCGTACAATAGGAAATTTTTAGATAAAGAGGCCATATCCACCCGTTCAGGTAGTTCTATCCCTTATTGATACACGTTTGAACGATAGGATCTAGACGACTTAGGCCTACTGTAGAATAGAAAACTTTTAGATAGATGGGTCGTGTCCACCCGTTCGGGGAGTTTCATTCCTTATTGATAATACGTTCGAACGACAGGATCTTTCGATTGAGGGGCAAAAATCATTGGATTCCTACTGAGCTGGCTTCTCTGGCTGTAGATAGTTCTTGAGTTTACTGATAGTATATACATAGGTTTTCTGAGTTCCAGGTCCTGGGTACTATCGATCCGTCTAGATTGTCGAGACGATAAGTTCCCGGTCAAACCACGGAACGCACTCGATATAGGACTTCCCAGTTAGGACCGAGTTTGCCCCCGGATTAGGGTTGACCTATAGCTTTCACCTTCCTTAGTACCAATTTGCTAGGTCTAAACGTTCGGTTCTTGAATCTATGATTCTGATATCGTGTCATCTGCTATTGATAAGCTGTCATTCGTGTCAATGCCGATTTTCGTAACTCTGGAAGCAAGTCCAGTCTTTTACGCAAGGTACACTCGATTTGCCCAACGTCGTATTGGGCCACCTGAAGTAAATGAGTTCCTATCTCTACGGGTATTGTAACACCGACAATGCGGTGTTCGTACTACTGTACTTCTATTCATAAAATATATATAAAATACTCTTCAGTCTATATATATATATATAGAGAAAAAATTTTAATTTTATTGATTTTCGATTTTGGGGTATTAAATTTGAGTTTTTGGTATATTTTAAATGACCGTATTTCAAATTTCTAAGTGTATTCCATTTTTGGACAAATTGGAGTCTTAATATAAGGTGAGTGAAATAGGTATGAATATATGTATATAATTTATTTTAATTTATTTGTAAAAAAAAAAAAAAAAAAAAAAAAAAAAAAAAAAAACCCAAATTGAAATTAGGGTTTTTACCCTAATTTCTCTCCCTCATTCACTCTCTCTCTCTCTTCGTCTCTCACTCCCTCGCGAATCTCTTCGCATTCTCTGCCATCCTCTCCGCCGCGAACGACCATCGCCGCCACACTCCACCACCGCTCACCGCCCTACTCTCTCTCGGTTCCCTCCCTCTCTGTCTCTTTCTCTATCTATCTCATTCTCTTAATCTCTCCCTTTCGCGATCTCTCTCGCGCTCTCCGCTCGTCTCCACCAATCCCTCTGCCTTGTTCCCCGTCGTCTCATACCCATAGCCACCACACACCGCCTTCTTCTCTCTCCTCTCTCTGCTTTCTCTCTCGCGCGCGACGGAGCTCTTCTGCCTCTCTCTCTCGCGTGCGACTATCGGGTCTCCTTTACTCGCATAGCGCTGCTTCACCGCTTCAACAATCTTCTGTGACATCTGCAGAGCCCCAAGCCGACAATAGCTGCGGACTTCAAAAACTCTAGGTTCCCAATCCTTCTCTGCATAAGTAAGAACCAATTCTCTGATCAATGGCTTAAGGGTTTTGATTTCTCTCGTAAATAAGGGTAAACTGCTAAATGTGCTCCAATTTGGAAGTATTACAGTTGTTGGATTGAAATAAATGGTGTTGGAAGCTAGGTCGGAACTGCAAAAACCCTAGGTAAGAGAATTTCTAAATCCTTTCAAAATTTGATCGAATTTAGGTTGGAATTGGAATTAGAAGCTATACATATATTCTGAAAAATGTGTTGAATTCGAATGAAGTGCACTGTTCTGAGATTTTATATGTAGTTACTTAGGGTTAAGTCCTGTATAGTATGAAAGGATGTGTTAGATGATGATAGGACCATGTTAGATTGATTAGAATTGCTTTCTTGGGAATTTGATTGAAATATGCCTAAAAGATTGAAATAAAATTTTGTGTGTTTGGCATGTGAATGAGATACAAAAGTGTACAGACTTTTGGTATGTAAGTGGTGTAAAAAAGTATGCATTATGGCATGGAAATGGGAAGTAAACTTGTACAGAATTTGGCTTGAACTAGTAATAGTGTTTGAGTGTTTGTTTGTACATTTAGAGACTTGAGAAGTGTGTGTCAAAGAAATGCATTTCGGAAATTCTATGCTTGAATATTAAGGTTGAGTCTAGTGTCTGATATGGAAAGAGAATGTTCTGGATGATAGAATCATGTTGAGTTAATTAGAATAGTTCTCTTGAAGTTTAATTTGACGTATGCATGAAAATAGTCAGAAATTGGGGTTGGAGCTTAAGGATTGATGCATTATTTTATATTATAGGTTGTTTTGCATATAGGTAATTTAAATACTATCTTTGTATTTTGAAACTAGACTTTTATACGTTGAAAATGATATATGGGTTGAGACATTTGGATGAGAATCGAAAAGTTTATGATTTTTCAAAGAATTTCTATCTTGGAGGAAACTAATTATTTTCTGTTTGTTTCCGATCTTGAATGATCTTTAGGATTGTATTAGACTTGACTTTCAATGTGTTACTTATTTATAAATGAAATGCAATTGATGATATTAGAGTGTATTCATGAATTGAAGAATTGAGATTTGTACAAAAATTAGAGAAAATGAAAATTGATGACGTAATTACGATTGTGTATAAGGAAAGATTAATTGAGGATCGAGTAAGATTTCATTTGATTGAATGGTGAGTATATACAAGTGTATATGGGCTGAAAAGTGTGGTGTTGTTAGTTGAGCATAATAGGATGTTATTGTGTGCTAAAATCACCTCAAAGGCCAAGGAGAATGGTAGAAAGTGTGCAGAATTTTTGTGGTGCAATGGTGAATGTGCATTGATATAATTGAGGTCGAGGTGTGAGGAATATATGTATGTGTATGTATGATCAAGGTATGTGTATTATATTTGTATGTTGAAGGAGAAAATTTAATAAAGAATTATGAATGAGGGTATGCGTATATGCATTGATCGAGAGTATTAATGAGATTTGGAAATGAGTGACAATGTGAATTTTAAGATATATTTTGATGTACCAAAGTGTTATGAAAAATATGAAATGGAAAGGAATGTGTAAGGACATGTGTACCATTGGAAATTTTGAAGTAATTGAAGTAGTTTTGGTGATTTAAAATGGGGATGGTGTATATAAGCCATTGGGAGCCTAGTTGAGATACCCTAACTTTAATCCTAAGTGAAGAATTTGTAAAAAAATAAAATGTAATATTGAACTTGTCAAAGGCATGATACTTACATATATATATATATATTACATTTTTGTCATTGTAGTGATACATTGATTGATCAAACGAGGAGAACTCTTTCTGCTTGTTGCGGAGCATTTTAGGGAGTGACGTACCCTCCCGTATACAGTGAGTGAGATTTATTTCAATGCTTTTGTTTAATATGTAAACCCTGTTTTACAACATTTTGATAAATGAGCATGATTTGTCGTGTGCTTGAAATGTTTTGATTGGTTTTGGAACTGACTTTTTGTGAACCGATGGAGTGTCCAAAAATTGGGTTGAATTATGAAATTATGCATCCATGTGGTTGAAATGTATAATGTGCCATTTTACGCTATATGTTGCATTTGGTTTGCGAACCTGATTTACGGCACATTCTTGATACGATATTGATTTTGGCCTTGAGGGCTTTGATATGTATTGTTCTGTAGCTACGAAGGACACCGTGAGAGGCGCTTGGGTGGCGTCCGGATATGCCTAGGCCTGGAGTATCTCACGAGTTGTCTTGATTATATTAACGACACGATACTAGCCAGGTTGAACTCGAAAAGGGGAGGATTTGGATACTCTCTCCAAGTCTAGCACCTAGACGAGGTCTGTCGCCAACGCTGGGGTAGAGAGCACTTTAAATAAATTTGCATATAACACCCCCGGTGTGCTGTCATAGGTCGAGGTAGACCTCTGCCAGGACACTTTTGGCTGGCAGCTCTATGATTTTAATGACATTGCTTTGGATGCATATTTGACTTGATAATATGTGCTAATGATATATTGTTAAAATGAAAATCATGATGATTTGAAATATGATTTGTATACTTACGCTTTGACACTCCAGTTTCACACCCCATATTAGACGATTACACTGACCCACTCACTCACTGAGTATTCTTCCCTGAGTATACCCCTCCTCTTTCCCTCCTCAGACAGGATTATTGTTGTGCCGGAGCGACGTTTCAAATTTTGGAGATTTTGGTGGATTTGGGTGATTCACGACGGTGAGATCAAAGTTTAATTTAAAAGATGAATTTCGTAATTTATTTTCGACCCTATGTGGTCTGGATATTGAGATTTGTAGTTAACCGTGTATTTAATTTGGGGATGACTATATAATTTATGTATATTTATTTGTGAAACTCTCACATTTCATTTGTATTGAGACAATTGTACGTATTTGAATAATACTTGGGAAAATTATTATAAATTGTATAAAAACTTAGGTCCGCTCGGTGTAGCAGCTGCTCATGCTCTAGTTGGGCATAACAGTAGAGGTCTATGGCTAGGATTGCTGATAGTTTATTTAGCCTGGCGTTGTCCTGGATGTCTGCTGTGGTTGGTGGATTGTTATGAGGCCGGGATGGCCTTTTTATTTTAATTACAGGATGATTTTGAATTTTACAGGATTAAACATGTTTATTTGTACATGGCAGACCTCCGATTTATGGGGAGGTTCTGTCCGATTTTCTGTAAAAATACAGCCGACATCCAGGCCAACGGGTGGCTGTTCACGATCCCAGTTCGGGGCGTGACAGGTATGACTGCATTGCTTCCATAAGTCAGGCTAAATGGTATTTCTCTCGTTGCTCTTCAGGGTGTAGTGAGATATGACCAGTGGATACTATCAAACTCTTCGGCCCATTGCCCCTTGGTGTCATCTAGCATCATTTTTAATTCTTGTAGGATCGTTCGGCTGGTTATTTCAGTAAGCCCATTGGTTGCGGGTAAGCAATCGATGAAAATTGATGTTGAATCTCGAGTTTTTCATAAAACTCCCGGAAGTGCTTGTTGTCGAATTGCTTCCCGTTGTTCGTGATAAGGATATGTGGTATACTGAACTGGGTGACAATATAAACCCACACGAAAGACTGAACCTTAGCTGCTGTGATCTGATCTAAAGGCTCGGCTTCCATCCACTTGGTGAAGTAGTCGATCGCTATTATAAGGAATTTTTGCTGTCCTGTGGCTGGGAGAAATGATCCAAGGATATCCATCCCCCATTGAGTGAAAGGCCAGGGGCTAGATATAGGGTTGAGCTCGATGGAAGTTAGTTGAGGCACTGAGGAGAAGCATTAACACATGTTGCATCGTTTTACGTAGTTGTCAGAATCGACCTTCATGGTTGGCTAGTAGTATCCCTGACGAAGGGTTTTGTAAACTAGGTTTCGAGTACCCAGATGACTACCACAGATTCCTTCGTGGATCTCTTGGAGGACATAGTCCCCCTCTTCGGGAGTTAGACACCGCAGATATGGGTGAACAAATGACTTTCGATAAGAAATCCTATCAATTATGGCGTAGTGTACAGCCTTTCGCTTCAGTTTCATTGCTTCTCTCGAGGACTCTGACAGATGCTCATGCTTTAGATATTCTTCAATGGAGTCTTTCCAACTGAGGGACCGATCGATAGGGAGAGCCTCTTTGGGCTTATCAATGCTGGGATATGGCAGGCTTTCAATGTCTACTGTTTGGTTAGAGGCAACCGAATCAGAGCTAGCCAGCTAAGATAGAGTGTCAGCTCGTGCATTCACCGACCGAGAGATTTGCTAAATATCGACCTTCCCTAGTTGTCCATTGTCTCGCACAACTTATTCAAATATTTAGTCATGATCGGGTCTTTTGTCTCGTAAACCCTTTCGATTTGTTTTACGACTAATTGGCTATCCGTGAATACCTTAACATTCCGCGTCCCCATATCAATGGCTATCCAATGGCCAGTGAATAAAGCGTTGTATTTTGCTTGGTTATTGGTGGTTTGGAAATCGAACCGGAGGGCGTATTCCACCTTAAAATCATTTGGAACTACTAGTATAAGCCTGACACTACTTCTAAGGAATTTGATGATCCACCGGCATGAATGGTCCATTCTGGGATCGACCACTCTTCCTGATGATTGAGGAACTTGTCTTCGAGCATCGTCGGCAAGGTATATTTGAAGATAAATTCGGCCAATGCTTGGCCCTTTATTGCTGGTCGCGGTCGATACTGAATATCGAATTCGCCCAATTTCATGCTCTACTTGATAAGCTGACCGGAAGTGTCTCTCTTTTGAAGGTCCTGTTTCAGTGGTTGGTCGGTAAGCACCACACTGGTATAGGCCTGGAAGTATGGTCGAAGATGTCTTGCTGAGATGACCAAAGTGTAGGTTATCTTTTCAATCGGTCGGTAGTTAATTTTGAACTTTTTTAATATCCTGCTAATGTAGTAGACTGGCTTCTGGGTAGCAAGTTCCTATCTTACCATCACAGAGCAGAGCACTCGTTCGAAGACGACAAGATATAAGTAAAGTTCTTCCTTGGGGATGGGCCGCAAAAGTAGCGGTGGTTTCATCAGGTTTTCTTTTAGTCGTTCGAAGGCTGCCTAATATTCGGATATCCATTCGAACCGTCGAGACCTCTTCAGTGCATTGAATATAGGATTGTATTTCTCACAGACTCTGGACATAAACCGGCTTAAAGCTGCTATCTGACCAGTAAGACATTACACTTCCTTTAACATCTGAGGAGGCAACATATCTAATATCGCTCATATCTTCTCGGGGTTGGGCTCTATCCCTTGATCGGTAATTATGAAGTCTAGGAACTTTCCAGTGGCGATACTGAAAGTGCACTTCCTTAGGTTCAACCACATGTTATATTGTTCTAATGTCTAAAAGATTTCTTGTCACGCTCCGACCCGCAGGTCGAGCACGCGAACTAACCGCCGCGACTCCTCGAGGTATGGGTATACCCTACTTGCACATCGAGATGATGCAAGGCTAATATTATGATTCTACTCGATATCATTAAGTTAAAAAGATAGTTTTCAATAAAAATTTTCTTTAAAATATTTGCCTCCAATTTACATATAATATTTATATGCATGGTCCAATCGTAAACAAGAATGGGTATGATCACCTACCCGATAACGTCTCTCAGTAAAACTCGTGGGATAGTATCTCAATGTATGTCAAGTACAATATAAACTAAAAATATTAATATGAGGGGTGAGTATAATCCACATACTCAGTAAGTGAGGGGCAATAACTACATAATGACAATAAATGAATTTGTGAGAGTGACAAGTCAAAACATCATTTCAAATTCATATTTCATTCATTCGCAAATATATCGTGTAATTCAAAATAATATGTATCCTTACCATTAAATCATATATTAATGGGGTGTCAAAAACATATTCTATCCATAGTTTAGCCTAACTAGGGTAAAATCCACCAAGGAGTCATCACAATATCATAAGAATAAAACACATATATCTTTCCCCCTTCTCTTGGTATTGACACGGTCCTCACAGGTGTTCGTCTATTAGATTCGTTATCCAGAGACAGGGGACTCAAACCCCTACTCCCGTGTTACCCACCACGTCACCCCATTGGGTAAGCGCTCAATACCATGGTAGAGAGTGCGCTATAGCCAGCATGTACCATCCCATAATCATACACATGTGTCATATATCATCATTCATAAATCTTTACTCGTAATAAAAACATTGCACTATCAAGTTATCATAATATCAGAATGCAATTTTCACATAACATCATTTCAAGACATGCCACAAACACTAAAACATTTCGAAATTACATTTGAAAATTTATTTATAAAAATCATGATCAAAACTATTTTTCATTTAAAGTCAAAAATAGATCGTCCCACTCACGTCGACCGGAGAGGGTACGCCACTCCCCTTAACTATCCTCGTTTCTCGAATGAGTCATCCCTCGAATCCTAATCCTAAGTTAAACAATATCATTTATTAATTCAATATTATATATTTGGATTACAACATGCATATAAAAATGATCTCTTTCATAAGGTTGAATTTCAATTTTCATACTTAGAGAAATTTCTACAAACATATAATATGCAGGTTTAGTAAAATTATGATATCTTCAAAAATATTGATTAGATTCAATTAATTTAAATTTTCTCTTAAAGCTAAGACATATATCTCCAACTTTTATGTTCAGACCATCTTCAAATTCTGAATATACGAATTTATAAAAAAAATTATCACTTTTCCTGTTAAGTTCCTAAAACTAATTCTGCACAGTTTTGGGAGAATTTCCATATCTCTCTATGAACTTCTCCAATTTAAGTAATTCTTACCTCAAATTAAAGATAAGCCACGGATCTAAAAATTTCTAGTTTTAACCATCCTCAGATTCTAAATGTATAATTTTATAAAATTCAGTTTTCATCTCGGTTTCAATTTTATAACTACTTCTATACAGGTTTAGTAAAATCATCATAACTTTCTTCATAAAGATAAGATAGAGACCTAAAACTTTTATGTTTAACGTTTCTCCAAATTATGATTGGACAATACCTCAAAAATTCATACAAATTACTGGTCGTATACAGGACATGAAACAGAATTTGTGAAACATGCTAAATTTCCAAAAATCACCAAAAATCGATTTCTTCATGAAATACCACACATGATATACCATTTTAAAACTTAGGAAGTCTAGTATATAGATAAATAAATATATTAGATTTTTGAATTCTACAAAATGAGATATCCTAAGAAAACTATACAAAACTCAATCTAGAAATCAACATTTAGCATGCTAGTATGGATACCAAAGTAACTACTCATCAAATAATTTAATCTTAACATAAGTTATAATATTTTACCTCCTTTGTAAGATCTCTTTCTAACAATATATATCATCAATCCCTTTGAATCTTTGAATTTTTATCACCTTAGAAAAAAATCAAATCACAATAAATATAAATTCATATACAATACATCTATACTTCCAATTGAAATTCAAGAATTCCCAAAAATGTTCTTATCTCTTTGGCTTCATGGTTGAACTCAAAATGGATATAGAACCCTCACAATTTCATCCAAGGTGAGTTTGAATGAAGAAAATAGGTCAAACTCTTCTTAAACAAGTTCTTTTATAAACCAAGCCAAATATTCTTAACCATTGGATTATTCCATGCATTATCTTGACCTTCCACTTGTTCTAGCACTTAAACCATACAATTGTTGATTCAAACAACCTCTATTCACTCCACCAAGTATCTTTGGACGTCCATGTCAAGGGGAGGAGGTGTGACAAGCTAGAACAAGCTATTCTAGTTAGTTTGTATGCAAAAATTTCTACCCAATAAACTTTCATGCACAAATTTCTATCCAATGAGCTTTCTTGAATGTGAAAAATCTTATGTGGCCACAAACTAACCTTGCTTCCCTCTTGACCAATTATTTGGCTCCAATTGTCCATCCTTGAGTGGTTTACAACTTAGTCCCTTAACTTTCCTTAATTGCATTTAAACCCCTAACTTTTAAAAATTTACATTTTTGGTCCCTATGAAATTTTATTTAAAATTTCTTAAATATGTGAAATTTCATTTAAATATCTTTATTTAAGTGTGTAGGCCTTCTCTTAGCTATTTTTGACTTCTTTAGGCCTTGCCAACGCTTTCCGAGAAATTTTTCGGTTTACCGATAAAATTTTTTGTTTTAGCGATTTTGAGGTGAAATCTCAAAATAAATAAATGGATAATTAAATAGATGTTTCAAAAGGATGCTTATATATTTAAAATCATGAGGAATAGTACATGATATACAGTCACCGAAAATCGATGTTACATTTCTTCAGGGTCCGCAACATGAGTTTCTACGGTAATGCTCTTAACTAGCATGTCGTCAACATAAGTTTCAATGTTCCTGCCTAGCTGGTCTTTGAAGACCGTATTGATCGGCCGTTGAAAAGTGGCTTCAGCATTTTTTAAGCCAAAGGGCATGACCCTGTAACAATACGTGCCGAAGTCAGTGATGAATCTGGTATTTTCTTCATCCTCGGATGCCATTCTGATCTGATTGTAACCTGAATAGGCATCCATGAAATTCAAGAGTTGGTATCCCGAAGAGTTGTCTACAAGCTTATCCATATTGGGGAGTAGATAACTATCCTTCGAGCATATTTTGTTGAGATCGGTGAAGTCTACAACATTCTCCATTTGTCATTGACCTTTTTTACCAAGACCATGTTAGCTAACCACTCGGGATACTTGACTTCCCAAGTGAACCTAACTGTTAACAGTTTCTGAACTTTTTCCTATACGGCGCGTTGGCATTCAAGAGCGAATACTCTCTTCTTCCGTCTCACTAGTTTGAAATTAGGATTTACTATTAGCCTATAGGCTATGACGGATGGATATATGTTTGGCATGTCTTACGAGATCCAAGCGAAGACTTTGGAATGTCGTTGTAGATAGGAGACTAAGGCTTTTTGCAAGGAAGGTGATAAGTTGGTCCCTATCCGGACAGTTTGACTAGGGTCGATTGTTAAGGGGACCTCAACCGTTTTTTCACCTGGTTCGGGTTTTGATTTTGGCCCGTTGCCGTCCCTGAGTTCTAGGATATCGATCAAAAAAGCTTCTCGCGTGTCTTGAGCCGCAAAGATGATATAAAGATCAGGATCGCTACGTATGGTGACGACCTCTTACGGTGTTCTGAACTTCACCTTTATGTGCCTCGTGCTTGGCAATTTTTCTAATTCATCCAGACTAGGACTTTTGAGAATGGCGTTGTAAGGAGAGTAGAGTTTCACCATATGGAACAAGACCTAGGTAGTCATATGATTAGGGGGTTTTCCGAGGGTCACGGAAAGTTAAATAATGCCTTATGGATAGGTGGACTCATCTGAAAGTTCTCTAAGGGACCTGGTAGGTAGCAGAAGTCGAGACAAATCGAGGCCCATTTGGCAAAAGGTGTCCCAAGTAAGGAGATCACAGTCAGCCCCTTGGTCTACAAAGACCCTCTTCACGACATAGGATTCCATCTTAAGGGTAATGACTATGGGGTCATCATGGAGGAGATCGACCCCTGATAAATCATCATCGTCAAAGCCTATGACTGAACTTTTTCTCTTGGCGGGTGTTACACTGGGAGTGACTACATTAGATATCATCATGGGCTTTCAGAAGATCAGTCTGTTTCCTACAGACGGTGCCAATCTGTTGGAGGTGGGTTTCAGCTCTACAGATACCGGCTCCTTACTGACTCGAACAATTGTTATTGATAGGATGTGAAATTTGTAAAAACTGCCAGAGGGTACTCTGGCGGGGGAGGCTCCGATACTCAAGTCAGAAAGAGCGGTTTTTGAATGTAAAGAAACAGACTGAGAGCTCAAAGAGGGAAAGGTTCCCTGTGATTAGTGTGCCCAATGTATAAGGTTAAGGGAGTGTACCTGGTTTGAAGGGTTTTATGATATCTTATACCTGCAAGAGTGTAACACCGACACTGCGGTGTCCGTACAAGTATACTGTTCAAGAAATTAAATAAAATATTTTTCCGTTTACATATATAGAGAGAATTTTAAATTATATTGATTTTCGATTTTGAGGTATGTAATTTGAAATTTTTGGGATATTTAAAATATTCATAATTCCGATTTGTAAAGTAAAGTGGGTATAAAAATATATAGATGATTATTTAATCATTTATTTATTTATACAATCACCCACTTAATTATTTATAAATTTATTTACAAAAAGAAATATAATAATAATAATATATATAAAAAAAAAAAAAAAAAGAGAAAGTCAAAATTAGGGCTAAGCCCTAATTTCTTCATTCTTCTCCCTCTCCCTCTTTCTCTCCCTCGCCGCCTCTCCCTCTCCCCGCGGCTCCTTCTTCCCAGCGCCGCCGCGACTTCCTCCTCCATCGCGGCTGCTCGGCTCCGCCACCCCACGGTGGTTGACCACCGCATCTCCCTCTCACTCTCTATCTCTCTGTTTTCTCTCTCTCGGCTGTCTCCCTCTCGCTCGATCTCTCGCGATCCATCGCGCCGCCCGCTCGGCCACCACGGCCACCGCGAGCCACCGCGGTCCTCCACCGCCGAACCGCGAACACCCACAGCCGCCTCTCTTTCCTGCTCGCGCGTGGCGCGCGCACGGCTGGCGCGCGCGCTGGCGCTCCCTGGCTCCCGGCCGCCGCTCTCTGCCGCGCGTGCCCGGCGTGCGCGCCATGCCCCATGCCTGCCTCGTCGCGCGCTCTGCTTCAGCGCGCGATAGCTTCTTTCTGCGCGCGGACTTGCTGCAACCTCTGCTGCAGCGTAGTTGGTGACTTTCAGAAACCCTAGCTGCGGCTGTGAGATCCGGTCTGCATAGGTGAGGTTCAGTCCCTAACCCTAATTTTAGGGTTTCAGCTTTAGATTTCTGAAATTGACTTTAAATTGGGAGCTTTGCAGGTTTCGGAATGGAATGAGAAGACAGTTGGACGAAGGTTGCGAACTGCAAAACACCCTAGGTGAGGGATTTTCAATCCCTTCAATGTTCAGACTATTCTGTTGAAATTAGTTTGAGAATAAATGTAGATATATTCTGAAAATATGTTAGATCCGTAAGAAATGCTTTATTCTTGAGAGTTTGTATGAAATTATTGAGGTTAGATCTAGAAATTGATATAAATTGGGCTGCAAAGCATGATTGAATGTCTTAGAGAGCATTAGAGTTTTGTTTGATTGGTCTGTGTAGTTTTTCTTGAGATTTGAATTGAAATTGGCATGAATTTAATTAGGGTTTTTGACCGCAGTGAACCTAGGTGAGGGAAATTACAATCTTTTCGATATTTGACTTATGTTATCGAAATTAGGATTGAAATTAGAATTGGAAATTTGATGACTATTGTGATACTTTGATTAGGTTGATCTTGTTAGAGACTCGAGGAGTCGAGTTTGGTTTGATTGTGGAAATAGGGAGTGACCACCCTCCCTAGAAGGTGAGTGGGACTTAACATCTACTTTTAATTGATACCGTGTTTTAAAAAGCTTTCAAAGGCATGATTTAAAATGGTATGATTGACCTATTTCCCTGGATTTATGAAAATGTTTTGTGATATATGGAGTGTCCCAACTTGTTTATATCGATATGCATCCATGATTTTGACACTTGATGATTGTGCCACACTTTGATATATCCAAATGATTTTATGCTTCCATTGCATATTGGCACATGATTTTGACATGTTATGGCTTGAGATATGTGATTTGGGCTGGATGCCCCTGTGGATACTGTGATGATGATGATATGCTTCCTATGGCATTCCGTAGCTACGAAGGACATTTGGTAGAGGCACCCGTTGTGCCCGGATACGCCTCCGGGGGTATCCACCAGATTGTCATACATATTGTACGGACAGTCGTCGGTTGAACCACTTCGGGGAGGACCTTGGTAGGTCTAGCACCGGCGGGTTTCCATACACGCTTGATCCTTGATACGTGTGCGATATATATATACAGGCTAGTTGGAGTAGTCTGTGGCCAACGTTGGGGTGGAGAGCCTTATTTTATTACTTGCACCGTGAAAACCCCCCAACGTTGCCCGTCCTTGGCCATGGTTGGCCTTTGCCGGGATATTTTCGGCCGGCTCTACATGATATGATGGACATGCATAATGGATGCATATTTGATTTGATACGTATGCCGTGAATGATTTATTGAGATTTCATAATATTTTTGCATACCATGGATTTATTGGGACAAAATTTTGACACTCCTAATTCACCCAAAAATTAATTGTAGCATGTCATCCCCCCGACTTGCTGAGTACCAACCCCCCCTCTCTACGGTACTCACCCCTCACATTCCCCTCCTACAGGTGTAGACTCAGATTGAGAGATTTGTGCGCATTATTGTATTGGACATTCTTTGGAGACTACTGGGCCGGGGTATGACTACCCGCTTTTCCGCTATATATTGAGGTTATTGTATCATTTTGAGAAAGTTAGGATGACCATTGTATTTGTTTAAATGGGGATGACTGTATAAATTATGTATATTTATTTCGAAACTCTCGTATTTCATTTGCATTGAGGCGATTGTATGTATTAGAATGTTACTTGGGAAATTTGTTATACATTTGTATAAAATTTAGGTCCGCTCGGTGTGGCGGCTGCTCATGCTCTAGTTGGGCATGACAGTAGAGGTCTGTGGCTAAGACTGTTGGTGATTTATAGCCTTGCGTTGTTCTGAATGTCGGTTTTGGGAGTCGTTGGTTTTGGAGAGGCCGGGATGGCCATTTGATTTATTTTCAGATTGATTTTGAATTATACAGGTTTATACAGGTTATTTGTACATTGGGAGACCTCCGATTTATGGGGAGGTTCTGCCCGATTTTCTGTAGGAATACAGCCGGCGTTCAGGGCAACGGGCGACTGTTCACGATTTCCGGTTCGGGGCGTGACAAAGAGTCATACGCCGTTGGAGTGCTTCAACCCTACTTTCCTTATCGAGCTTATCCGAAAGTCTTGAAAGTTCAATATTCTGAACTGATCGTGATTCTCATCCTATGGAGAACTTTCATTTTTTGGAGGGATCTTTTCCTTAACTGAAAAATTCTAAAGATGCTGCTCTTAAGTAGGAAATCGGAGTTATTAGGATGTTTTGACATTTTCTTAAAATCATTAGAGTTGTTAGCTATCGATCGGTCGTTTGGCCGATGAAGGGTTTTCGGGGTTCATTCGTTCGATGGACCAGTGATTGATACCCGATCGGGGAGGTTACTCCCATTTGATAAATCTCATTTGGTAAGTGGGACGGCTGAGATTCTATCGATTAGGAGATCTGGGTGACTAAGTCCCTTCAATAGATTGTCATGGAGAATATTGGATATCAGACGATGGTCATCCTTTGTGGGCCTCCCACGTGGGTCCTGTTGGTGTTGACCTTTCCAAATTGGGTTTTAGGTTACGTCACATCAGAAGGCATCCCCATTCGAAAACCCATACCTGAATGCTATATTTTTGGTTATGGGTATTTTCTTTAGAGCAGTACAGTTATAAAATCCTTTTTACCACACTCACACAAAAAGAAGGATCAGAGACTAATTGTTATACATATTACATGCACCGGAAAAGGAGAGAGACTTTTGATAGGCACGGGCAAGTCTAGAGGACTAAAAAGTACCTGAGAGAGAGAGAGAGAGAGAGGATGATATTACAAAGGAATAATTTTTTTTATTACATATTAATAATTGTAAAGAGAGAAGAAAAATATATTAATATTGATGGAAAAGATGATAGATTTTTTAATTAAAAGTTAGTTTTTAACCTTGGGAATGGACGTTGGGAGAACTCTTTCTAAAGAGAGTCCTCCCTAAGGAGACTCTAACGATAATTCATGTCGGATTAAACAGAATATAAATTTAGATATCAATCCATCTAAGTAAAAAAAAAAAAAAAGAAGAACATATAAATTATAATATAAGGGGGGAAGGGGGAGAGAGAGAGAGGAGTGCGTGAGATATAAATGGTGTGGGGGACGTTGGTGAATTCCAAAAAGAAAATAAAAATGCAGTAATTGGGATGGGGAGGGTGAACTGAGTTCACGAGATCCTCGCCCGTTCTTTAACAACTCAGACAAAACGTACAGCCAGGCAGACTCCGAAACCACCCTGACATTGTCTGTCCCATACACTTACAAATAACAACCATCTTATTTTACGCCTCCAACAAATCATATATGGTCTAAACAATACCACTCTTGGGGTGATGGACTCCCCTTTTTGCTTTTTCCTTGGTGTGTGGGTAGAGCTGTAACTGATCGTACATCATTGATAATAATAATATTAAACTTTAAGTTCATATTGCAACAACACTCGAAAATACTTGTTTGAAAGTATAACTACATAATAAAACAATTTAACATATACATTTAATTATATATATATAATTAAAATTTATAAATTAAAAAAAACTAATATATAAAATTGTAGATGTGACGACGGTTTCAATTGAGAATGACACTCCACCAAAATACAAGCGAATTGTAAAACTTTGAAATGTTTCAAATTATAAATAGCGTAAACCCAACCGGCGTTGACAAGTTAGGTTTGATGGAGTGGTAGTGAAATATTTGAATAAGTGGTAAAGTTAAACATTTATATTAAAGGAAAAAGTCAAAGAATAACTTATAGAAGGTGAAAAGTAGGCCAATAAATTATAATTTAACCCTTATTGTTTTTTTTTATATAAATCTTGAATTCAAACCTTTTTTTTGTACTTAAAAAAAAAAAGCAGAGATGATAATTTTTAAATAACAAACAATAATTTATAAGATTTTAGCTGCATTTAAAGACTTTTAGATGTAGTGTTATTTTAAAAAATCACTCGTGTTTGAAATTTTCCATTAATGATCGAGCTCTCTATCATACCCACTTGAGATTGAACTATTTCACCAGTGTAGGATGAGTTAAGATCTTTCTATTATATTAAAGGACCATAGGGTATCAAAGAGGGTGAACATTCTGCAAGGCAAATGGGTGCCAAGCATTGCCCAAGCATTTTTAAAAGAAAAAGGAAAAAAAAAAAATATCAACATAAGATCACATGGAGGATACTATTGTAGGAGAAATATTAAATGGTGAAGAGGTGGGAGAGTCACAATCAAGGAGAGAGAGGGGTGTCAAGTCAGACAGTCAATGAATCAAAAGTCAGAAAGTAAACATTCCTGACTGTCTTAAGTGAACGAATGAACTGTGAGGAAGGCGAAAAGGACGGCTTTGATCACGGGTCATTAAAATCGACGGTGGCGGTGGTGGCCCCCTCTCCTCCTATGGATGCCGGAGGGGACCGGAATGAATATAGTGTCGTGTGTATATAGAAGACAAAACCCTTTGCATTTAAGGGTAGGGGTCCTATTCCACCCCTCTCTCGTGTCTTCAACTTTTAAACTACTTCTCTTTTGCATTTGCATGGGAATTATGTATCATCTCCTCATTATTACCTATATATTTCCTTTCTTAGAGGCTTTGGCTTTGAATAGAATTTGAATTTGAACAGATTTTTCATGCAACAATATAGTTGTTAGCTTGTTGTTGTTAATATAGAGGATAAGTAGGACATGCCCGATAGACCGAACAAATCAACGATTAAATAGATTAAATTATATATAGTAATTCATCTTAGCATATTTCGAATGATTTTTTTGCTTAATTTCAAAAGTATTTAGGATATGAATTGCTATTCAAGTTTGAAATATTCTGAACTTTTTTCGATTGTTGTTAAAGATTTAGTTTATTTGATTATTGATTTCTTTGATTTTTTTTCTCTTTCTCCACTACAAGAAAATAGAAATTTAGTAACAACCGAAAGTTATTATTAAAGTACTAAAAGTTATCACTAAAGACTTTTAGTGACAACTTTTCACTTTTCACTACCTCGTCACTAAATTATTGTCATAAAAAGTCTAATAGTGACGAATTTCAAATTGTTACTGAAAATACCATATAGTGACAAGATTATCTATTGTTACTAAAGTAGTGGTAACATGATGTTGTCACTAAGTGCATCTCAAAGTTATCATAATATCGGTCTATATTGTCACAAAATATGACAAACCATAAAATATTTGTGACGACATTTTCTTATGACAACAGTGATAATGTTTTAGTCATCATTAACGGTACTATATAGCGATGACGCGATGTTGTTACTAACATGGTAATCTAAGGAGTATTTGTGACAACTTTTTGTTGTGGATACAATGACGACATTAGTAGTCACCATTAAATGTATCATATGGTGACGACTTTTTTATCGTCATTGAGATAGTTACGACAGGATATTATCACTAAATATGATAAACCACATAATATTTGTGATGACTTCACTAAATATGATAAATCACACAATATTTGTGATGACTTCTCTTTGTAACAATAGTGACAACTATTAATGTTATCATTAAAGGATCATACAGTGACTACTTGTTTAATATCACTGAATCAATGACCACATGATTTTATCACTGAAGAGAGTATTTTTTGTTGTGACATTGGTGACAACTTTTAAAGTCGTCATTAAAAGTACTATATAGTGATGACTTATTTGTCGTTACTAATTAAATTATAATTTTTTTTATTATTTTATTCCTATTATTATTATATTTATACAAACTAAAAATTATAAAATATATTCATCAATGCATATTTGATGTAGAAATATCTAAAATTATCCTCAGGTATACAAAATAAATACTCATCAATATGAATATATATACATATATTTATAAATACCAATGGTGTGTCGTCAAATAACAAAAAATAAATTAATCTATTTCATTAAATACTAATATAGAGTAAGTAAGATCGTCTTTTTAAGAAATAGTGGATTTACTTCTTTTAAAAAAATAAAATAAAAATAAAAAATTGAAGATTTGAAAAATTAATTAAACTAATAAACTAATCTAACAAAAGAAATAACCAACTAAAGGAAAATAAATAAACAACTCAAAATTAAAAGAATCGAATTGAATGAGAAAATTTGTTTCTAACTAAAAGAATTATATACATCTTGATTTCATGTGATTGATCATCGATCTATCTAAAGATTTCAACACCCATAAATAAATTGGCTATAGTCGTTGACAAACACCCAACAACTAATCTCTCCTTACTTTATCGATAATTAAGAAAAACTAGTTAATTATTTCTCTAATTAAGAATCAACCCTAGAAAGTCTCTTAGAATTAAAAGTTTCAACAGTATTAAGATTTAGAGAGATTCAATTCTAATTAACAAACACACAACGGGTTTATTTAAATTAGATTATTCAATTCTATGACATGAATGTCATTCACCACTTTATTAAAACTAACAAACAATTACGGATTTGTCATTTTAATTGATTATAAATTATTTTTAGAACTATTAAATATTGACCACTATTTAATAAATTCTAAAAAATCATGATCCATGAAGTATAGAAATTAAATAAATACCTATGATATGTTAAATTAATATGCTCAATAAAATCTCACAATCATAGAAAATCAAGACTTTAATACCCTTTAACTACAAAAGTAAACGTGGAAAGAAAGTAGGGAAGAAGAAAAACTCACTAAAATTTCCATTGCTATTAAAAAATAAAATATTTAACAAAGAGAAAATGTGCAGCCGTCCAGCAATGTGTTGTGCAGTAGCTAGGAACTTGAAACAACCAAAAAGAAAAAAAAAAAACCTAAACTCTAAAAAAATGTTGTGCTGCTGCTGGGAAAAGGGGGCTACAGCCCCCCTTTTTTGGGTTCTCTTCTTCCTTCGTTCAGTGCTTGAAGGCTGCTCCTATATATATATATATATATATATGAATAAGTTAACATATTTTCTAAAGAGAAAACCCTCCTAAATTTTAGATAACTATTAAATAAAAGAATACAAGAGTTGAAATTTTCAAAATTTTTATCCCCAAATATTTAGGAACAAATCAATATAGGAATTTTTTCCACTCCTTGCACAATTGCTCCAAATTGACTTATTTCCTTCCTTTTTCTTCATAAATCTCCTTCATCATTTCTAGCATATCAATCATCGCAAAAGATAACAATTAATGTAATATTCATTTAAAAATAAAACAAAATCAATTGTAAATATTACACCAATTTATGCCCTATCAAATTCTCCCACACCTAGATGATAATTGTTTTGAAGCATTGCTAAATCAAATAAAACTAAAACTACTATAGCTAACCTATTTTTCTTTCGAACTATCAAGTCAATATATACCATAAGAGTCAAACTAGAAAATAATTAAAACGATAAGTACTTCATAGTATTTCGTACAAGAACAACCATTACAAATCCCAATAACTCCTTATGAAATCAAACTTGCAAGATTCAACATTCCTCTCCAAAGGTTCACTCAAAATCACTCAAAATAGGATAGAAAATATATATCACTCAAATCAACACATTGAAATTGATATTACCATATACTTACAAATATATCAAATCTCCACTATTTAAAAATCTGAATTTCATACACCAATCTAAAAGTCTTTCATTTGGTTATAATAGGGTTAGGGCAAAGGGTAGCATAAAGGGTATATTTAAGAGATTAAAACGTATCAAAAAAATATATATAATTAATTACATAACTCTTTTCAATATTGAACAATTTTGCCTCGAACAACAGCATAACAAAATGATTTCTTGCTGCCCAAATGCTATTTGTCAACAAGTTTTTTTAAATTTCTATGAATAAAATATAAATGAATAGAATTTCAACAAGATTCAGTATTTCTCTCTCTTTCTCTCTCTCTCTCTCTCTTTTCCTGCTTTTCGCATTCTTTTTTTATTCCCCTTTTTTTCTTTTTTTTTTCAAACAATCCTCCAACAAGGAATAGTCCAAATGATAATCAACTGTCTTCCCTCCTTGCGTAATCACAAAATTCATTTTTCATATCATACCATGAAATTATCAATATCAAAATTCTAATCATATCTTTCCTTTTGAGACAAACAAATAACTAAAACCATATAATTAATTATATATACTTTTGGTACAAGGGTTTGAAATGAAGGCCAAAATAAAAGGATAGGTGTTGTATTCAGGGGGTTATAAAAAAAGAAAAGGGTTTAGACTTAACTTATTTCGCTAAAGGGATCATAAAATTAGTGTATGGATTTTTTACAAAAACCAAAAGGGGGTAAAACGTAGTGTCTTTATCATTTCAATACATAAAATTCTAGATATGATTTCAAAATACATAAGAAAATAAGTTCTAGAATGTACAATTCAAGTGTGATAATCACTCATCAAGAAAAATAATTCTGAACATAAAGAATGAATTTGCTCACTTTAGGTTCAAAATCTTATTTTTAAATGGGGTTTGTGCCAAATGATGCATGTTTATCATTCAAAGAAAACTATTAAAAACATGAATAGTCATTATAAGCACAAAAACCATTGATACGAACCATTTTTTTCATAAATTTCTAGTTAACCAAATAACACATATTAACCTAGAAAATTCAAATTTTTTTTGTTATTTTTCTCTTTTTTTTGTTTTTTTTATTAACTAAAATGAAACAAAACTTAATTTATTGTAAGACAACAAATTTAACCTATTGTAAAAAAATAAACATACTACTAAAAACAAAAATATGAAATATTCCACTCACACCTAAATCATACATTGTCCTCAATGTATTGCAAGTGAGAGAGAAAAAAAAAGAAAAAGAAAAATAAATAATATTCATCTCAAATAAAAGCAAAAATTAAAAAAGATAAAGTGAGAACAAGACTTCCCTATGTAGAGTGGTGAATGGAGGGCCAAATCCAACACGTTTTGAAGAAAAAAATTATGGTAGCAGCAATGGACCCCTTCTTAGGGCGTAGGCACGCACTAACCCATGTGCATTTCTGGTCACTTAAAAACATTAGGAAAATTGGACATAAATGAAGGCTTGTTAAGGCGTGGGCATACTTTAATGACAAAACACTTATGCTTATAAAATATTTCAGCATTTATTCACATAAAAAAAATCAAAATTAAATCTAAATCAAACCAAATAAATATGAAATAAAAATCATAAAAGAAAATATTGGGTTGCCTTCCAACAAGCGCCTTTATTTAATGTCTTTGACTTGACATTTTCTCCTCATTTCAATCTCGTTCAAAGACCGATCTGGTCTATTTAAACTTCAACTTACCTAGCAAGAATTTCAATTTTGAATTGAAGTGAAACATTTTATGGCCTACCATGAATTGTTTCCAGTGTGGGAGTTTGTCATCAAAAAATTTGTCCCATTGTACAACCTTATCTATCATGTTTTTCTTAAACACAAAATCCAATTCATCTTATACAAAATTATTATGAACAATGAAATCCATCACGCTATCATGAAAAACAGATTTAAAATCATTTGGATATTTCATGACATAAAAAATATTAAAAGTAGCAACTTTATCATCAAAATCAAGAGTTAAAGTACCCAAATCCACATCAATTTTTCTCTTGACTGTTTTCATGAATGACTTTGGCACTTGCTTTATTGCTTCCAAGAGAGGAATGCTAAATCCTTCTTTTGGAGAAGTTTTCAAAATCTCTTTCTCTTCTTTCTATTTTGGTTGTGCTAACCTGTCAAAAAAAGGTGGTGCAATCACTATTTTAGGCCTAAAAGTATTAGGTTCTTGATTTTCCTTCTTGGGTGAATCATTCAAATTCGATGATTTCTCTTATTGTTCGGTTTTCCTATCTTCTTTGGCTTTTGATGAATTGTTTTGCACTTCGTTGCCATTTTTTAGTACCATAGTATTCACATTCTCTCTATAATTGATTTCTACTTGAGATGGTAGTTTGCTATGATTTTTCTCCCATCGACTTACAGTCGCCACCAATTATGGTACTTGCCCTCGTTTCTTACTGAAATTATTGATTTTCCATATGAAATAACTGAGTGCTGTTAGCCAAATTTTTAATAATTTCTTGTAAAGATGTACCTTAATTCAAAGAGGGTTATTGAGGTTGAAATTGTGGTCGGTTTTGTGGTTATTATTGGAAACCTTGTTGCCAATTTCCATAACCAAAGTTTGGTTGATCCCTCAATCCTTAGTTATAGGTGTTCAAATATGGGTCATCAGGAAGAATGCGGCATTTATCAGCTGGATGACCCACCTCTGAACAAATTGCACAAGTTTTGACATGTTGTCTTTGTTCTATAACAAATTTTTTCACAAGAGTTGTTAGTGCATCTAATTTTTGATCAATGGAAGAAAAACTTACCTCATTGACCTTTCTTGAGACATCTTTTCACTCAAAATTGTTTGGGCATCTCAATATTAGAAAAATCAATATAAAAAAATGTTTATTAAAATCAGGCATTAATAACTCCCTTAAAGTCTTTTGGTCAGTCATATTTTCATCAAGTTCTTCTCTTCTAAATCATCGTCAAATTTAAACAAGTTCACTGTAAGGGTTAGTTCCAAAAACATGGAAAAAATAAAACTTAAAAGAAATAAATCACTTAACACCATTCCCCAGCAACGGTGCCAAAATTTGGTGTGTTGTCAAACAATAAAAAATAAATTAACCTATTTCACTAAATACTAATATAGAGTGAATATTGTCGTCTTCTTAGAGAATTATGGATTTACTTCTTTTAAGAAAATAAAAATAAAAATAAAAATATGAGGGTTTAAAAAATTAATTAAACTAATAAACTAATCTAATAAAAGAAATAACCAACTAAAGGAAAATAAATAAACAACTCAAAGTTAAAAAAAAAACAAAATTCAATAAGAAAATTTATTTCTAGTCAAAGGAATTATATCCACTTTGATTTTATGTGATTGATCATCGATCTATCTAAAAATTTCAACACCCATAAATAAATTAGTTATAGTCGTCAATAAACGTCTAATAACCAATCTCTCCTTATTTCGTCAATAATTAAGAGAAACTAATTAATTATTTCCCTAATTAAGAGTCAACCCTAGAGAAAATCTTAGCATTAAAAGTCTCAACAGTATTAAGACTTAGAGAGATCCAATTCTGATTAATAAATACACAACGAGTTTATTTAAATTAGATTATTCAATTCCATGACATGAATACCATTAACCACTTTATTAAAACTAACAAACAATTACGGATTTGTCATTTTAATTGATTGTAGTTATTCTAGAATTATTAAATATTGGCCACTATTTAATAAACCATAGAAAATCATAATCTATAGAGTGTAGGAATTAAATAAATACCTATAATATGTTGAATTAATATGCTCAATAAAATTTCACAATTATAGAAAATTAAGATTTCAATACCCTTCAACTAGAAAAGTAAACCTAGAAAAAAGTAGGGAAGAAGAAAAATTCACTAAAATTTCAATTGCTATTGAAAAATAAAATATTTAACGAAGAGAAAATGTGCAGCCATTCAGCAATGTGTTGGCAGCCGCTGGGAACTTGAAGCGACCAAAAAAAAAAAAAAAAACCAAGACCTAAACTCTAAAAAATGTTGTGTTGCTGTTGGGAAGAGGGGGTTGCGGCCCCCTTTTTTGGGTTCTCTCCTTCCTCCGTTCAGTGCTTGGCAGCTGCTCCCATATATATATATATATATAGAGGGGTAAGTTAATCTATTTTCTAAAGAGAAAACTCTCATAAATTTTAGGCAACTATTAAATAAAAGAATACAAGAGTTGAAATTTCCAAAATTCTTATCCTCAAATATTTAGAAACAAATCAATATAGGAATTTTTTCCAATCTCTGCATAATTGCTCTAAATTGACTCATTTTCGTTCATTCTTCTTCATAAATCTCCCTCATCATTCCTAGTATATCAATCATTGCAAAATACAACAATTAGTATAATATTCATTAAAAAATAAAATAAAATCAATTTAAATTATACACCAATTTATGCCCTATTAACCAAATATCTAAATTCATATTTATACAAAGTCTTAAAACACTACAACTCTATCAAAAGGCCACAGATTGATTTAAAAAGGAATCAAATTTATCAAATTACAAAATATTGTGTCATGTACGTTTAAAAAATAACATATATTTTCTTAACTCCAATGTTGTAAAGGAATCATTTAAAATTAGTCTGAAGCACTACAAATCCACAAGATCCACTGTTGTAAAGCACTGAAAATCCACAAGATCCAAAATAAAAAATAACATTAATAATATTACTAAGCAATCAGCTAAGAATCGCAAAAAATAATTAAAATTTCATTATCTTATAAATACAACTTTTAAAGAAATGATTATTTGAACCTTTTAGAGACTCAAACTCTTCTACATTACTTCCAATATCGATATGCGAATTTGTTTATGATAAAAATGGAAACAATTCTTATTGGGCAAAATTGGGTGTTATCCTGTCCAATCCTCTTCCCATTTCATCTAGGCGCTTTAGTATTGAAATAATCTCACTACAAAAAAACTACTGTTTTGAGACGAATTTTTTCTGAAAGTTCATCGCTAAATTTTTTTGCTACAAATTTAGCGACAAAAAATTTTTTGTCACTATCAACTCGTCGCAAATTTTAGCAACCAAATTTAACGAATTCGTCGCAAATTTAGCGACGAACAGATATTTGTCACAAAATTTGTTGCAAAATTTAGCAACAAATTTTTTGTTTGTCAGAAATTAGCGACGACTTCTACAACAAAAAAAAATCTATCGCAAATTTGCGACAAAAAAATTTCGTTGCTGATCTGCAATAAACACGAAGTTTGTCATAGATCTGCAATGAAAATAAGTTCGTCGTAGATCAGCGACGAACCAATGTTTATCGTAGATCAGCGACGAACCAATGTTCATCGTTGATTAGCAATGAACAAGAGTTTGTCGCAGATTCGCAACAAACTACTATTTGTTACAGATTAGCGACGAACTTGTGGTTGTCGTAGATTTGCAACAAACTTCTATTCCTCGCAGATTTCCGACAAACAATTGTTCGTTGCAGATGTGCGACAAACTCACGTTCGTCACAGATTTGCGACAAACTCATGTTCATCTCAAAATTTGTTGTTAACATATTTAGCAACAAAATTTGCGATGAATTTGGGAATTTTGGGTCTAAATTTTAGTGACAAATATCAAAATCTGCAATGAATTTTGTAACAGATTTGAAAATTTTGCATAAAAATCATATTAAATATTATAATTTAACCTTGTTTCCTATATACTCTGTTCCTGTCTCTAATCCAACAATATTATTGACTAAAACAATCAATTAGCAACATTAACATCATCAACCAACCAATCATCCAACAACAATATTATTAACAAACCATCCACCAACATTATCATTTAGTAACAATGAAATAACAAAAAAGAATCTCAACAACAAATACAATATAAAGTCACAATATTCAAATATAATAGTTTCAAAAAACCATATTCAAATGTAACTATTAAAGAATATATAAAAGTGTCAAGAAACACCACCACTATCATTATCATCAAATAAATCATCACCATCATCACCATCGTCACCATTATCACCATCAGGAGGATTATCAGAAGAAAACAGAAATGGGTCATCTGACTTGAACTGGGAGCTAACTGAAGATGCTGCATTATGAACCTCTGGTTTGCACGTAGCTTATTGATTTCTTCTCTTTGTCTTTGTTGTGCGCGTAACTCTTCAAGTTGATTGTCTTTTTCTGCTAGTAGGTTCTTTAACTGGTCAGCTTTTGGTTCATTTGCATTATTTCTTCCCTTATAGCTGATGGAGTGGAAGAAGATTGACCGGTGATTCTGCAAGTCTAGCTCAAAGAGCCCATCCCAAGTACTCTTCCCTTTTTTGCTCCACCACTTGCCTTGAGCCATAAAGCCACATTATCAACAGATGGCTCAGATGAGCCGGCATCTTCACTACTGCTCGAATTCCACAGTTCAAGCTCATCATATTTCTTCTGCATTGTCATGAGATAAATTCAAATGAAATTATAATAACAATATATGTAATATCGAAAAAAGAAATCAAAGTATTTATTTACTGTTTAACAATGTAATAAAATATCAAACAAAGAAAATCAAAATACAAATTTTTGTTAATTATTAAGCCATTGACAGTTAACAATAAGATACAAAAATAATATATGTATCACACATTACAAATTTAATAAGGTATCCTCTCATTGGAATTAAAATTGAACAACTATTGGGAGTTTGAAGTTATGACAGCTCCAATGAGAAAGGAAATAGCATTGGTATGTAAGAAAATTGACCTACCATAAGGAGATGGGAGATTATGAGTCATGTGTTTAGATTGCAAAGACATTATTCATCCCCTAAATTTAATTAATAATAATCAAATAGAAGAGTACTATTCATCTCCTAAATTAATCTTGAAAAGAAACTTAAAAGATATTAATCTAATAAATTTATTATCCAACATTGTTATGATAAGTTCATTAAAATATGTTCAAATCAATATTAAAAGGGTCTATAAAATAAAGGAAAGTTTTCAAATTAGCTACCTTAACAGCTCTAGCTCTCTCTCCACTCTAGCTCTTGTTTTTTTTTTGGAATGTTCATGTGAAAGTGTCTATAAATGATGGCTGACATCCTATTTCCTTGGCCTGAAAAAAAACATTGTTAAATATAATGAAATAGTTATAAAATAAATAAATTAAATTTAAAAAATTAGTGTTTTAATAAAATTACCAATCTATTTCTATACTCGTTAATATTCTTTGAGCCTCTTGTATATGTAGCAGATATTTTCCCAGAATTAAAAGATCGATTCTTCTTATTTTGCTCACTCCTCTGTTTGCTCTTATCGGATTTCCAGAAATTCAAAATCATGCGCCAATTTTCTTCGGTGATATAGTTTGACTTCCTTCTACTAGTTTTTGCATGACTTAATATGTCTCGAATGTGATGATCACATTTCTTGTTAAAAATTCTTCTTATTTCAAGCTCCTCCCTCTCGTCCCAAGTGAACTATCGCTGTAATAAATAAAAAAAACAATTAATTATATTAAAATTATAAATTTAGTTTTATATTTGAACTGAAAGACATAATTTACCTTGAACTCTCTCTACCATAACTCTTTCGTATCATCTGGAGTGTTTGTGAAAGATAGTCACGCCCCTCTCCAATGGCTATTCACTATTTTATTAAGCTAATGAACAACAAGTACAGAATTTGTGAATTTGTTATAAAATTATGAACAAAAAAGGTAAGTAAATAAGATAGTTAAAAAAATTCATATGCTACATAAATGAGAGAATCAATAGTGTTGAAAGTTTAAAATTTAATACTTACGAATCTCCACAAGGGGCAATCACCTCAACATGTGAATGTTATACTTTCGGTGCAACCGAAGGGGATGGCGAAGGTGCAGCAGTAGTTGGTAAAGGGGAATAGGAAGGTCCAGCTGAAGCGAACTGTGACCCTGAAGAGTCTGGTCTTCCATCATTACTTCGTCTATGCCCCCCACGTCGATATTATCAATTATAAATGTTAAGATAGTAAAGAAAATAAAAATTGACTTCTCATAAAAAATATAATAGAGTATATAAAAAGACTTACCATAATTAAATTAACGAAATAATAACTTCTTGCAAGCCACCAAAACTAAAAACAATCATTTCAAATTATCCATAAAAAAGAAGAAAGTGTAGTAACAAGCAAAATACAAAAAATAAAACATGAGACAGTAAATAGGAAACAAATTAAGTAATGAATTCAACAATCAACAAAAACCAGACAATATTAGTGTTTTATTTGAAATAAATAAAATAAATAATAAATCAAGGGAAAAATTCAAAGAAAACAAAATTAAGCTCTTTACCAGGAAAAGTCGAAGAAAGCGTACAAGAGTGAGGAATCGGTCGAAAACCATGAGCACACCCACCTTAGTCAGTTTGTCCTCTATCACCATGATTTGAAAAAGAAAAAAAAAATTTCATATTACATCATTTCGACCTAAATGTATTTTCGCTTGCAAATGATTAACGAAAAAAAACTATATTTTATAATAAAAATAGATATGAAGATACCAAATGTTGTATAATAAAGACTATATTACCAAATATGAAGATAAATTTCAATGGATTAAGAAAATAAGACTTACCTGCCATCAAAAATCAAAATCTTCATTATCATTCTCATCTTCATCATTAGTCTCAAATACTCAATATGTTATTAAATGATAAGATATATTTGACTAGCAATCAATATGAGCATTTAACCAGCAAGTGATATACTCTATAAAAATAATATCAATTTTTTATTTTTATTTATTATTAGTTGTTACTATTGTAATTGATTGACAATTGACAAGAGCATTCAATTTCCCTAACTAATATATGATTATGATCCTTAAACAAATATTGCAATCAAAATAATATCCAAAATATATAATAACATAAATGCATTCATTACCGCAACAAAATAAAAAAGAGAATTCATATATATATAAAAAAAACATTAACATAACCTTACCTTCTATCAATAGCCTTACATAAACTTGGGCAGCATAAACTAGATCTTCAAAACTTCATCGATGCCAAACCTAAGAAGAAATAATTAAACAAGTTTAATAAATTCAATATTTACTTTTTGGATTTAAAAATCAGAAAATAAATAAAAAATAATTAAATAATTAAATATTTTAATTTTTACAAATAAACAGAAAAAAAAATCATGCGAGAGGGGGTGCTCCCCCTTCCTCCTACTGACGCCGTGGCTCCTGTGGCCGCCGTCGCTAATAACCCATTGCTAATTTGGAATAATTTGAAAAATGTAAAATTAAATTATCAACAGATTAGCGACGAATTAGTGACGAAAAATTTCTGTCGCTAATCCGTCACTAAAATAATTTCATTACCAACGTTTCCGTCACTAAACTTTCAGACGAAAAATTTCCATCACTAAATTTAACGAGGGAACTTTCAGCGACAGAATTTCTGTTGCTAGTTTTCTATCGCTAAAAAGTTTTAATGTTAGATTTTTCCGTTGCTGATATCTGTTTTGTTAGTGGTGTTATAACCAGGTATTATACTAGGTATGCAGGTTTTTGGATGTGTTATTTAGCAGTGGTGGTATGTTAGTAGTGGTAGAGTGATATAGAAAGAGATGGGATGATAAATCTAATTTTGTTCTACTCTGAAGTCCTATCCTCTCTCTTACCAATGTTGGTTCCCCTAAGATGTGTTTTGCCATCTAGTAAATTTTCTCCTCCTTGTTCTATTGTTGTAATTAATACCTGTACTATACTCATTTTATTTGATGCGTTGACAATGAGCTCTACTTTAAAAGTCCTTTTAGTAAAAATCATTGTTGGGTTTTCATGTGATAAAATTGGTTTCCTTAGTCTCAATTGATTTAACTAGTAAAATCTTATGGGACTATACCGAAGACTTGAGTATGAACGAGGAGGGAGTGATCAAAGAGGCTTATGCCATAGTTCTTTATAATACCCACCAGCTTGCATCATTTTAATCACAATCCATCAATCCAAATCTTTTCATTCAATTAGTTTCTACCAAGAAAGTTATGGACACAGCTCGTGAGGAATTTGTGGTTTAAAGTTAATTTGGAGGCTATATGCTTCAATGGGAGAATATCACATCTGATATTTTCAATCTAAGATTTAAATTACTAATTAAATGAAAGCGGGGGCAGATATTAAACCAAAAAGTACTATTTTGGAATGTTTTGTGAACGGGGGTGTATGGTTTGAGGGAAACATGAGGTGGTGTGTGTATTTGATGAACAATGACAAATCAATGACAACAAGGGAAGCGGACACTCGAAGAGGTCGGTTTATTGGCCAAAGCCATACAAATGCACTCAATAGGGTTGGTTGATAAGCCAAAATATACTAACTTGTCTATGGTTGGCCTCCATAATTTTGATTCCATTTAATAAAATAAAATAAAATAAAATAAAATAATACTACCCCTTTTTTGGTTTGTCACATTTAGTTCAGGTTCATTGATTTTGTACGCATATTGTGAGATATATTCTCTTTTCTCTGTGAGGAACTTGAGCACGAGCATTCCAACCAAATTTCTGAATATCTATATATGTGACAATCTATCTTATCCATTATTGAACCACTAACAACTTTGAGATTTCATTTGATGACATTGTTTTAGGTTATTATCAAAGATATTAGATACCTCTATTAGTCTCTAAGGATTTTATGGCATAGTTCAGGAGCCTTCCGGTGTAATAAGATTTCTAAACTTTGACCTAAAGAGCTGACACAAAGAGTGTTAAATTAGAATTTTTTTTTTAGTTCACCCCGTACACAAAGTGCTCCCCATCTTACGGGAGTAGAGAGAGGGTGGACGTATATATATGCAGTCTCCCATTGTATTTTTTTGTGAAGAAACTATTTCCACGTTTCGAACCCGTAACCTCAAGGTCACAAAGGAGTAATTCAACCGTTACACCCAGATTCGCACTTCAATGTTTAAAAATTAGAAAAGTATGGATCAAGAAATAATTAAAACTCATTAGACAGTACTTGATTGAATATTAAAAACTATTACTAAAGTTAATAAATTTTCATATTTATATTTACTAAATGCATTTTGATTAATACTGAATTCGAGATATAAAACTTAATGTACTTTAAACTCATTATTTTGTTACATGGGATTAATAAGTTTTACCAAATATAATATGTTTGAGTAAAAATATATGTATATCTATACACACGCTAGGACGGTAGACTATGTTGCTTATCCCCATGGGCCATAACTTTATAACTAGTTGTTATACTAGGTATGCAGGTTTTTGGATGTGTTATTTAGCAATGGTGGTGATGGAACCCGTTTTGTAAAACTCACTACATAAAATGGGCCTCGCCCAGTAGCAGCATAAGGCCCACAATCCAATGTGTACAATCCATTCACATGGAAATGGATCTATGTCGTCCCACTCTACCGATAAGATCTACCTCCCCGAATGGGTCTTAGTCGCCCCGACCATTCGAAGGAGCTTAATTCCATGGAATCCTACTCACTAATCGTCCGACTCTCGTGAGGTTTACATGGTCCAATCTGCAAGAACGTTCGGTAGAACCGAATGAAGCTCTTCTCTCTCTCGTCGGCCGATGACTACTAAAAGAATCAAATGCTTCAATTCCTGGTCGGTGATACTCAACTAAATTTCATCTTGATTGATCTTCCTATTTCTTCATGAAATATATCTTCCTTATAAGGAAGGAAACCTTGAGGATCTAATTGATAAGAGAAAAAATCTCTCTGTATAATTTAACTTCTTAAATGATGACCACATTAAATCTTTGAAGCTCTGGAATCTCTGGATCACTCCATAAAAAAATTAGGGTTGTAACACCCCGTGATCACACGACTCTAAAAGGAACACTATATAAAAACTCTTAATGCAACTAGCAAAGTAAGTTCTCAAGCTCAACACAGGATACACAAAAAGCACAGGGAGATCCGTCCTCCCTTCTTCTTAGTCTGTTTATCCTTTTGAAAATTACTCTTTCTGACTTGAGTATCGGAGTCTTCCCTACCGGAGCACCCTCCGGCGGTCTTTTACAGATTTCAAGCCTCCTCATTGAGCACCCATTTGAGTCACAAGGAGGCGGATCTATGGAGCCGAAACCCCCTCCAATAGATTGGCGTCGTCTGTGCGAAACAAACTAGAGAATCTTTACTAAGCACTCAGGACTATCAGACTGACATACCTCCGAGGCGGAGAACCAGAACAACATCGAGGGCCACCTCTGCAGTAGATGGTCATACAGTTATCCCTACTGATGCATCCCTTCTTGTGGCACCCACTTGACCTACTGACAATCATTTTGCTCACGACCAACCTCCCCGCTCGGAATTGGTCCCGCAGCCTGGGTTTTAGGATCGCCTAGCCAAGGTTCCAGCGCTGATACTTCCACAATGGGTCAGTCAGCCCCAGATTGATAGACTAGAGTACAGAATTTAGGACATAGTAAGCAATAAAAGGCTTTAGTTACACTGTGAGGCCTGAGGGCCACTCTTCCTCAAGGGGATCTGGATGCAACTATTCTTGATGACTTATACCACCACTCAGCCATGAGCCCTCAATGATTTCCCACCATAACCCCAAAGATCTAAGAAGACAAATTGAGCAACTTGTCACCGATGAACATAAGCGGGCCAATGCTTGAGATGGCTAGACCCTCCTCTACTCTAATGCTTCGCCCTTCGACCTGAAGGTCTCTTTGGAACCAACGCCCCATGTTGTGCTTTTTTCCCCCATGGAAAGATATGATGGAACAACTGACCTCATGATCACACAATGCACTTTGTGACGATAATGGTCTCAAAAGACATGACTGACGCCTCCATGTGTAACCACTTCCTACCACTCTCAAGGGGAATGCATTAAAATGGTTCAACTCACTTCCACCGCTGAGTATAAAAACTTTCTCCCAGCTTTGACAATAGTTCGAGACTTACTTTGTGGTAATTAGGGGAGCAAAGAGAAAATCCACCTCTCTATTGTCATTGTATCAAAAGGAGGATGAACCCTTGAGGGAGTTCCTGGAGAGGTTTAAGATAGAGATAATGAAAGTTCTATCCTTGAACTACTTTATTGTATTAGCGACGCTACTTACTGGGTTGCACCCCTTAGGTATGAAAGTCTCGATCACGAAAAAGCCTTCCTCCACTATCTAGGAATTTTACTCCTGTGCTAAGAAGTATATCGCGGCTGAAGATGCCGAAACCTTCAGTCGAAGGAGGAATTGATTGTCTAGGAGAGAATGTAGTCAATCGCCCCGACGGCCTCACCGAAGAGAAACTGACCAAATCCTCCTCCTCCTTGAAGGTTCAACACCTATACTCCTTTAAATGAAATTCCCAATCAAGTTCTGTTCCAGTTTAGGGACCACCCTTATATCCTATAGCCTCCTCAACCTACAGAGGATGATCCTAAGAAAGACAGAAGCAAATACTATCATTTCTACTGCAATTACGACCATATAACTGATGACTGTAGGAGGCTCAAAGGTGAGCTTGAATTCCTTATCAGAAGTGGGAAGTTACAAAGGTTCATCAGTAGAGAAGGAAGGAATATGCCACACTACTATAGACAAGCATTGCCAAATTGGAATGAATCGAACAATTGGTCGATCGATCCACCACTGACTAACCGTTAGGACGGAGTCATTCTCCAAATTCATGAGGAACAGACCCCTTGAACATCTCACCCCCTGTTGGACATTCCAAACCCCTCAGATGGTACATAAGGAAACAAGGCCGAACGCTTGATCGCACCCATTTCTATTCTCTTAACATCTTTGTCCCTCTTCTGCCAGAAGTACTAGCAACTTACATTGAAAAGGAAGCAAAAAGTAAGCGACCAATCATCGGTTTCACCGAAAGATCTTTGTTGATCAAGGAGCGGGGTGTGACCTCCTATACTGAGATACTTTCAAGCAAATGGGTTATAACCTTGCACATCTACAACCCTAGCGGGTCCAGTCAAAGGACTTTCTGTTGAATAGATATACCCCGAAGGGATTATTCTTCTCTCGATCACGTTGGGCGCACCCCCAACCACGTGACAGCTACAACGACTATTAATGTGGTCAATCTCCCCTCGTCTTATAATGCGATCTTAGGAAGACGGGGCTTGAATGCCCTGGAAGCTCTACCCAACACTAAATACATGAAGGTAAAGTATAGAACTCCACTCAAAGTTGGGACCTTGTCCTACGATCAGGAGTCTTTAGCCTCCATCCTAAAATAGTCGCATGGTATGCTTCGATAAGCTTCACATGTCTCTTATGTTCTTACTATGATGTTCTTCCATCTGATAATGAATGCACATATACCTTATTGATTGCATCCTACCGAATTGCCACTTCTTATAGGAAAGAAATACACAAATGAAGGTATCTATCTACCTGAATGGGTCTCTATCGCCCTAGCCAAACGAATGGATTTATCTCCCTGAACGGGCCTCCGTCACCCTAACCAAATGAAGGGATCTATCTCCCTAAACAGCTTCTGTCGCTCTGACTAAATGAAGGGATCTATCTCCCCAAACATGCCTCCCTCGCCTCAACCAAATGAAGGGATCTATCTCCCCGAATGGGCTTCCGTCGCCCTAAGCAAACTAAGGGATCTATCTCCCCAAACGGGCCTCCGCCGCCCTAGCAAAACGACGGGATATATCTCCCCAAGCGGGGCTTTGTCGCCTTAACCAAATGAAGGGATCTATCTTTCCAAATGGTCCTCCACCACCTCGACCAAACAAAGGGATATATCTCGCCGAACAGGCCTCTGTCACCCTGACAAACGAAGAGATCTATCTCCCCAAACGGGCCTCCGTCGGCCCGACCAAACGAAGGGATCTATCTCCCCGAATGGGCCTCCGTCACCTTGACCAAATGAAGGGATCTATCTTCCTGAATGGGCCTCCATCATCCTGACAGAATGAAGGGATCCATCTCCCTGAACGGGCCTCCATTGCCTTGACCAAAATGAGGATCTATCTCCCTGAATGGGCCTCCGTCACCTTAACCGAACAAAAGGGTCTATTCCCTTAATGGACCTCTAGCACCCTGGTCGGCAAAGGACATTTCTACCCTCCTCTCTCCTAACGAACATTCCTCAGAAGACCGAAGACACTTATAAAAACACATGTATAGAGAATGCCCCAAGACGGGCTAACATTCCTTAGAAGAGCCCAGAACAACAAGATATAATCGATAAGTCCGTTCGAAACTATGAAGGGAATATCCCCTATTATTGACACATATCAAATAGAAAGATGCATGAAAGAATCTTTCATTAATAATCATTATGATATAATGGCGTCAGAATTACATAGGCTTTTAAGAAATAAAGGCCTCTCGGAGGGAAGCCTTTACGTTGGCTGCACTCGTTTCTATTGGGGCACCAATTAATTGGAAAGAGGTTACATCCCGACCCGTTGTATCTCAGCTACCTGCCTTCTTGACTAGAAGCAAGGCTTTCTCCAATCCCAACCGATGGATTATCTCTTCAGGGCATCATAGGCTCTCTGTCAACTCTCACAGAGCATCTCTAGAGGAAGCAATACATTGGAGTAAAGCTTTTTCCAATTCAATTGCTCTTTATTCTACCACCTGGAGAGACTCCAAACACAACTGAGCTAACATCTCAATAGTATGCAACCGCACCTTGAGAGCCTTTTTCTCAATTCCCAATTGCTCACAGTAACCTATAAGGTTCTTAATCTTCTCCTCCTTTTCGGTTAGTGAGGTCTCGAATGCCTCCTCTGCTCCCATACTTTTCTCCTTCTGATCGGTGGCACCCCGTAAGGCCTCAACCTGGGCATTCAATCAACAGATTTTGGAATTCTACTAGAGCCATCGTCTACAAGAAAAGAGAAATTAGATCATTTTACGGTAAGTTAAAGACAAAATGAGGAGAATTCAGAAGACGATACCATTAAGCCAAGAGACTTAAGAGCCCCACCAACTTGCTCTATGGACATTCTGTGTAGCTCTAAATCGTAAAAAAGAAAGTCAAGCCGATCAGCTATTTTCTCTATATCAGCTAAGTCCACATAACTATACTGCTTATCCCTAGAGCTAATGGCCACAGTTCCATTCTTCTTTGACCCCTTGTCGCCATGAAAGGAATCGATGGAGATAAAAGGAGGGATAGTTGTTCTATCAAGTACCTTGCGTTTCCCCTTATGAGAAGGCCACAGGGACATCGCGTTTGACGGACTAGACAATTCTTTGACAAGTGTCACTGTCTCCCTTGACGCCCTAGCTTCCGTAACGACCGGTAGATTTCTGTCAAGTCTCTCTAATAGCGAAGCTCCCTCACTCCTAATTTATAGAGCATGACCAGCTCTATCTGACCCCTTTGGTTCAACCTTGAATGTTTTTCATGGAATCGAAAGCATACGCTCCTCGATTTCCTCGTCAGCTTCATGTCCACTCCCTGATAAAGAATCAAATTGAAATATCTTTCTCCTTTTTATTGGGGAAAGCGCCGCTAAGGCTTAGGTCTCAGATGGCCCATCGGTCTCTGTTGAAGAATACCCTGAATGAATCCCGATCAATCATGATCTCTCTTAACAAAGTGTCATCCAAGAAACCTAAAGTATTAGTCAACCTAATCTCTTTTCGATTAACTAAGAGAGAACTGTTAATCCTCCTCTTTTCTCCTATCAGCAAGCCCGCCTGAGATAACATCTGATCATCTATTAAAGAATCGATCAGGATAACCTTTCACATAGACTTACAATAGTTGCCAACTGAACACATAAAGCGAAAGTGACGAGAAGGGTCTATAGGCTGTAATCCAAGTGCAGGCCTTCCATCAGCACTAGTAAGAGTTGGCATAAGATCCTTGCTCTAGAATTCTACAAAAAAGTACTTGCTCGTCCAGTCGCTTCTAGTGGATTTTTGGTAACGAAACCCCCAATCAGATTCATGACGAGTTTGCAGCCTATACCAATCTTGAACCAAACCATTCTTCGTGTATCTCACTAGAGAAAAAAGGGCCACCAAGACATCAAAATCGAAGCAAAAATGATAAAACCCTAATAGGGAAGTCACAGTGACAATTAGGCGCCAAGATTTGAGAGTTAACAAAGTTGGAAATATATTCCATCGCTACAACATTTCAGCAAATGGACCGGTATATGGTACCTTCAAACCAAACTCAACCATTTGTTTATACATCGAACACAGCCCTCTAGGGCCCTATTCGCTCTATCATTATCTGTGGCTGATACCAGGGTGTAATTATCACCTACTAGCATGGCAGTCTGAACTTCTTGGAGTTCTAATACTGACATGACACTCCTAATGCCGTTAATGCTTTGAACGGCAGAACCTCTCGCTATGCCTTTTACGGGAGCTTTCCTATGCAAAGAGATGATTCGAAAGAAGAAAAAATGAATACGAGCTAGTAGAAATGTCTAACCTTCTCTCAAGGAAGCATTTATAGGGATCACTAGAGATGATTCATGGAAGCCGAAAGGGCACTCATTGCATTGAAAGTTTGATGTTTTTTAAGAAAAGTCATTACTTATAGCGCCTTTCTCATGAAACGATATCATGAGTCAGGGGAAAGTAATGGAATCCGCTTCGTAAAGCTCACTACATAGAATGGGCATTGCCCAACAGTGACATAAGGCCCACAATCCATTCACACGAAAATGAGGCTATATTGCCCTGCTCTACCGATGGGATCTACCTCCCCGAACGGGTCTCAGTCGCCCTAACCATTTGAAGGAGTTTAATTCCATGGAATTCTACTCACTAATTGTCCGACTACCGATAAGGTTCACGTGGTCCAATCTACAAGAACATTTGGTAGAGTCGAATGCCGCTCTTTTCTCTCTTGCCCAGCCGATGGCTACTAAAAGAATTGAATGCTTTTATTCCTAGTTGGTGATACTCAACTGAATTTCGTCTTGATTAAGTTTCCTATTTCTTCACAAAACATATTTTCTTTATAAGGAAGGAAATTTTGAGAATCTAATCGATAAGGGGAAGAATCTCTCTGCATAATTCAACTTCCTAAATGATGACCACATCAAATCTTTGACATTCTGGAATCTCCAAATGACTCCACAAGCAAATTAGGATTGCAACACTCCGTGATCACATGATTTTAAGAGGAACGCTATATAAAATCTCTCAATGCACCCAACTAGGTAAGTCCTCGAACTCAACACAGGACACACAAATGTTACAGGGAGATCCGTCCTCCCTTCTTCTCAATTTTTTATCGTTTCAAAAACCGCTATTTCTAACTTGAGTATCGGAGTCTCTCCCATCAGAGCACCCTCTGGCGGTCTTTTGTAGCACTACAAAAAAACACGATTTCAGCAATGGATTTAGTAACAGAAATTTAAAAAAAATTTGTCGCTAATTTGTTTAGAGACGGATTTAGCGACAAAAAAATTATAGCTAATAATGTATCGCAAAAATTTAACGACAAAAAATTAAAAAAATTGTCACAAAATTAGTGACGAACTATAATTTCATCGCTAAATTTAGTGACGAAAAATAATTTCATCGTTAAATTTAGCGACGGATAAAATAATTCGTGATTAAATTTAGTGACGGATTTTGGAATTCATAGCTAAATATAGCAACAAATTTCATAATCTGTCACTAAATTTAGTGATGGATTTTCAATCCATGACTATATTTAGCGACGAATTCTATATCCATGACTAAATTTAGCGACGGATTTTAAAATCCGTCGTTAAATATAGCAACGAAATTATAGTTTGTCGCTAAACTTAGCAACGGATTGTGAAATCTGTCGCTAAATTAGTGACAGATTTACTAATCTATCTCTAAAATTGGCAAATCTTTTTTTATTTTTTATTATTGTTTATTTTTTATTTTATTTGAAACCCTAGAACCCTAGAGAGTCATCCATTTCACTAATGCTGTCACTGAAAACTACGATGCAATCTATTTGTCGGAGAAGATGGATCACTGGATGTGGATGTATGATCTACTATTTGATCACTTCGAAATCTTGTGCAACGCTCCGATATGCCATAGTTTGCTACCACCATCACCGAAAACTGAAGGCAAAATTTGTTATGGATGGCAACCGATAAGGGTTGGATTTTGCTTGAGACTGTCTTCTTTGCTGTCCTCGCCTCAAATCCATCAACAATTGAAGGAATTTCTCGCTAGACTTTTGAACATCAATAGGCATTCTCTTTGGCAATTTGACATAGTCCTTCGTCCCCCAACATAGCCATCGTTGCTCAATAGTCGACTGAAGTTGCTTAGTAGTTCGAAACCTCAGTAATCACAGATGGGTGGTGGGAGAGTGAAAGCCTTGGCTTAAGCTCAGCAGTTTAACTTATGCATTGGGAGAGAACTTCACCTCCATTTAAATTTACAAAAATGAGAGATGCGAATTGAGAAAAGTAAGAGAGTAAAAATTTTAGGTGAAAGAGTGAAAATTGGGTTAAATTTAGCGACGAACCAGATAATCCACTGCTAAATTTAATTCTGATTGAAAAAGAAAAGGGAAAAAAATCAAAAAGGCACGGTACCATTTATGTGAGAGAAATAAAAGAACAAAAAAAATATAACAAAAGAACAAAAAGGAAAAAAAAGAATAAAAAAAAAGCTTAATATGGTAGGGGCAAAAACAAACTAATAAAAAAACAAAAGAATAAAAAAAAAGAATAAAAAAAGAATAAAAAGAATAAAGAAAACAAAAAAAAATAAACAAAGTAAAAATAAAAAACCAAAATTAAAAAAAAAAGTTTCAACATAGGAGGGGCGGTTCCATCGCGCTGCGCGGTGGAATTACCCCTCCTATATTAATTTGTTTTTTTGTTTTTTTTTTTAAATTTTTTGTTTCTTTTGTTTTTTTAGGAGGGAGAGTAAAAAATTTAGGCGGGAGAGTGAAAATTTTGGATGGATCTTGAATATGAGAATACATGGATTAAATTTAGTGACGAACTAGACAATCTGTCACTAAATTTAATTCTGATTGAAAAGAGAAAAACAATAGGAAAAAGTAAAACAAAAGAACAAAAATTAAAAAGAAAAGAATTAAAAAAAAACTCAAAAAACAAACTAATAAAAAAAAGAATAAAAACAAAACAAAAAAAAAGAATAAAATGAATAAAGAAAACAAAATAAAAAAAAAGTTAAACATAGGAGGGCGGTTCCGCCGTGCATCTTTTTTTTTTGTTTTTTTGGTTTCTTTTTTTTTTTTTAATTCTTTTATGTTTTTATTCTTTTATTTTACGTAGCATGTTTTGGTTGGTTCTTAATTAATTGTTCATTCGAAAGCTATACCGACTTTTAGCTGTTCCGTGGAGGTGGGCCATGTTGTCTAAATGTCCAAAACTATGTTTGTCATGGTTTTAGCATACATTCCCCACCATAACTTTATATAGAAGAAAACCTAGGGAGGTGATTTTTGAATTTAGTGGGAGGGTAACATAAGTTCTTTAGAGAAAATATAAAATAAATTTTTGGTTAGTTAGACTTGGCCACATTTCAAGTTTGTCCTTGAACCAAATCGTGTTACATTTTCAAGCCCTGAAACACTTAACTTGAACCATTTGTATGGTTTAGGTTATGGATTTGTGAATTGTGGTTCAAGTTTCATTATGAGAAAAGGGTTTAAAATAATTTCAGTTCGAGATGGTTAAGATCGGCTTCGAGTCAAATGTCACACCCTAAATCTTGGATCGAGCATGCGACAACACCGTGTTACTCTGGAATGAGCGTAAGCCTAACCCATAGATCAAAGTACCATAAGACATTTATCGATATCCATCTATTTTTTTAAAATAATTCAACAAATCCAAATAAAGTAACATGTATTTATAAAACCAACCCAGCCATCCAAATCAAATTCGTAAAATGTAAAAGAAATCCCTATTCAAGGGATCCAAATCAAATTCCACCCAACGATTCCAAAGAAATAAAAGCAGGTTCTCAATTTGAGTTTACAACCGCAGTTGAATCTTAAACCAAATCGACATATTATAAACTAGGTTTCCAAAAATTCTAAAATAGTCATAAAATTCTCCTCTATCTGGGTCTACTAATACCTCAAAACAACAGAAGACTATTACCAGAAGAAATGTAACAAAATAAACTTCTATGAATCTGGCATTAGGCGACCACAAATCTCAACTAGGCTTTCTCTGTAAAAATAGAAGTAGGAGGGGTGAGTATAAACAATACTCAGTGAGTAATATACATGCTATATATAAACAAGATTTATGTGGTGGATATATCAAATATATATATTTCAAACCAATCATGTCAATTTCAAATTCATTCAATAAAAATAAATTCCAAACCATCATATTTCAATAACATATGCATTCAACCAGTTTATATTTTCAAATATGGGGCAACCAAAATCAATATTCCCAACAAATGCACCCTTCCTTGGCGTTCAAGGTGGTGAATCATTGGTGGTACAACTAACTATCCCACGCCCTTATTTATCATATCATCTGCGACCATGGATGTACTACACGTGCTCAGCTATATACCATGGTCTACTTACCCTAACCACGGCACCTGACGGTTTGCATCATGGAGCAAAAATGATTAGTCATTTTTTGGGTATCATACTCTTCCCTCGCAAGCCAATCATGCACCATTTCATAAAATTCAAAAATTCAACTTTTGGGATATTCAATACACACTAAAACACATAAATTCAAGTTTCAAAAATTATTTAGAAAATTCAATAAAAATATTTTCTTATTTAAGTGCAAGCATGAAACCACTCTTTTGAGAGGGTCAACACTCTCAATCCACAATTTGAACCTAAGTTAATCCCTCTTAAATCTTCAATCATCTCAACCTAAGGCAATAAACACAATTTTATCACTTAAATATAGCTCAATGCTAGGAATAGTGAAATTTTCCCAATTGTCTCATATCCTAAATTTCTTGCACAACCATAGAAAAACTATCATATCTTGACCCACAAAGTTTGTATTGAGGTGATTTCAATTGTTATTTAAAGTCAAGACATAGATTATAACTTTTATGTTTATGACTTGGGAAAATTCCAATCGTACATAAATCCCCAAATCAATTAAGATTGCAGCCAAGTTTCACAATACCTTAACTTTCACCACACATATCCGATTAAAGTGATTCAAGTGGCCATTTAAAGAAAAAACATAGTTCTATAACTTTCGTATTTGGAGTTCAACTTAATTCATCTCATATGATAACTCAAATTTGCAGTAAATTTTGAACACTGAATAGGGTAAAAATAAAGCAGTATCCTGTAGTAATCATGCTACTTTGAAAATTCACCAAAAATTCAATTGTCCATGAAACCTTTTGAGCCCTACTATTTTAAAGTTATGGAAGTCTATTTTCATCAAAAGAAAACCTCACTTGATTTGCAATAGTGTAGAAAAAGTTATAAGCAAAAAACTAAGGCATGACCAAACTATCCAGCATGCCAAATTTCTAGGTTTTCATTCAAAAATATGATTCCCTTGGCCCTAATCCATTTCATCCGTGTTCTAACAGCATAATTACATGTAAAAACATGTTTTATAGGAATATTAGGCATCAATTTAACAAATATATATAAGATATTTGCATCATACTTAAAGATTTTCACCAACTCCAGCGTTATAAAAACCCTAGGTCTAAATCCCAAATTTCATTTCATCAAATTCAACATAATCTTCAATTTCATGAAAGATGAAAGTAAACCCAAGTTAAGAATGAGAAGATTACCTCAATTTTGTCATCAATTTCATTCTCAAGTCGAGTTATACCAAAACGCTCAATTTTTCTCTCTCTACAAAAATTCTCAAAAATTGTGTAAATCATCAATATAACCAAAAATAACTCAAATTATGTTGGGAAGGGGTTATTATCTTGATTTGAGATACCAATCTCATTTAAGACCCAATTTTCCAAAAATCATAAATTTTCTCTCTCTAAAATTTCTTAGATGTCTCATTAGGGTTTTGTTCTAGGGTTGATGTTTGGATGTTTGGAAGTTTCAATCATTGATTTTGGGTATGGTTTGGGTGAGTTCTATGGAGGGAGAGAGAGAGCTTGGCAAGAGAAGGGAAAGGGAGCTGAGAGAGGAGAGAGTAAATGAGGGGGAGAGATGGGCTCTCAGGTAAGTGAATGAGAAAGTAGGGGAAAAGAGAGAATAAAAGTAAAAAATATAAAAGGGAAATAAAAAAATATATAAAAGGGGGGAATGGGGAATGGGGAATGACTTTTCTTCTTTTCTTTTTTGGTTTTTGACAATACTTAACCCCCTGAAAAAAAATTTCGTTCTCAAAATTAATGAAAATATATATATACATAAAAAAGATGGTAGTATTGTTTTCGTATTAACTCTTCGGTCTCACAAGTTCCCTCTTTTTTTGCATATTCAACTCTTCTTGATCTTCTAGATTCACCTCATTATGAGGTAAGCTAGTAATTGAGATCACAAAAATAAAACTTAAAGTGTTAAATAGTCTCTAAAGATAGAATCTCATTAAGAAGTTCGAGGGTAGCCTTAGCAAACTCACATAACAAATGAGAAATCTCTAGGCTGATCAATGCTAAGAGCATTAATAGAAAGAATAAAACTAAAAGGGATTAAGGCTGATATGAGCCTATATTCAGAACCCCTCTCTCAGAAATCCTAAAATTTTATAATAAAAAGATATCTAGTAAGAAGTATTGGTGGGGTTATCTTTACATTTAGGGCTGGAGGTTAGCTCCTTAGGTGTTGCCTGATTTAGTTGAATGGTTTTACTATGTAATAGGAACACGAAGGTATTATCCTTGCCATTCATTGTCATGATATAATCATATAACCAAAGATGATCTAATAGAATATGGGAAACATATAAAAGAAGAACATCATAATAGATATTCTTAAAGTATATGTCAAAGTGTACGAGAATTCTACATCTCTAAATCACAGGCCAAGTAGTATTGTCCACCCAACTAACATATAAAACATCCAGTAAGGTTCCACCTTCCATTTCAATTTCTTAACAATGGAATTGGATACCACATCCATGGCACTACCTACATCTACTACAATTTAGCATATTCTTACCCCATATATAACAAAGGTGAGAAAAACACTATACTCTTGTGACCTGTAATAGTAGACATAATACTACGTATTACTTATAACTAGGACCCATTGAACTTACCAAATCATACTCGTCATCTTCAAAGGGGCTACCATAACAATGAAATTTGTGTCTGTTCCATCCACCAATTCAAGATAAGATGGGGAACTATGACATCAGAAACTATTTCATTAGGTATAAAATGGTTCTGCAATTCAAAGTGATTTCCATAAACAACCATTTGCACACTTGTAAGAAAATCCTAACAAAGACTAGACTTCCTAATACCAATTGAAAAACCTACAAAAGGAAAGATAGTGTTCACTTCAAACTAGCATTTATCTCTTTTCTAACTTAATTAAAAAGTCAAATTAATCTAAAGTCTTATTTATATATTTACAAATTGAAAAATAATTCAACTCTTGTTCGCATTAGGAAAAATGGCTTATTTAACTCTTCTTATGTGTCTTTTCCTCCCTAAAATGCTTCTTATACCAACTCACCCAATAACAACTTAATACTAGATCGTATGACAGGGAAGATATGATATTAGGAGTTTATTAATCAGCTTTATTTGCTAATGGAATATCTTAAAATCAAGACAAACTTCTACATCTTCTGCTAAATATGTTTACCAACATCATTTTTGAGTGTCTCCTAAGGAATGATTTTACAAATATAATGATCAAATATTATCAACTCCCTAATCCTCTGCTAAGACTAAGACCTAATTAATCAATCTTTGGCCATTGTAGCGACTGATTAATCCAACATACATATAAAGTAGTCCATTTTAACAATATCTTAACCATCAATATCTTTCAGATTCTCAAATTCTTTATAGAATAACCAAATAAAATTCTCAAAACTAGAAACTAATATCAGACCTTAACTCTAAGGTATGCTATTTGTAAGATAACACATTCACCAATTTCATCGATTTGCTTAATACTACTACATGCAACCAATATCAATAATCAAGGTGTTGTTGTATAATGCTTACCTGACATGGTTTTCAATCATTCTTATGCTGATTTAATCATCATAAACATTATAAATGAGATCTAAATAATGTTGGTCCATTCCATGGTGGATGTGAAAGAAAAGAATTCAACATATGACTCTTTTAAAGCCTTCATTTTCCAAAAGGCTTAGAAACTAGTTTGCCTGAGTATATCTAATTACATAAAAATGCAAGGCTGATCGAATGTAGCACAAAGCAAGCAATGACATGGTATCCAAAAGTGCAAAGACAAGAAGATAGTGATTAAGACTTTCTAATAATCTTATCGTATACCCCTTTTAGTTACATAATGAGCCAATAACCGTTTCACAAGAGTGTACTAGACTTCGGTCCAATTGTTAAACCATCATACAACATCAAAATTTTTCTTCAATCAAAATCTTCTACCACTATTTTATCTTAATGTTATAAGCTATGTGGTATTCATATTATGATTTTTAAATCATCAAAGTTTAAGTCTAAGAAAAAAAATACTTGTGGCCACATCTGGATTGATGTGGGCCTCGTCATTAGTCATTGCGTAGATTCTTGTTTGAGTTCTTAGTTGGGAATGTTGAGAAGGAATAGCCACCGTATTGCTCCTGATCTCTATCCATGGAGTGGTACTAGTCTATGGTGTAGGCATATTTGATTGACCACTCCTTGAGCCACTCGGGTGGTCTTAACTCGACTGGTCTCCATGTTGGCCTGGGCCTAATTCAGGACAGACATTGCAGAAATATCTTTCCTTTCCACATCGGTAGCATTTCGGGGTCTCTTGCAAGGTGAAATTTCTTACAATTCATGCAAGAATCATTTTTACTCTCCATCGACTTGTTTCTAGATGTGGCATTAGAGGTGGGAGCACTAAAATTGGGTGCTTGTCGGCCTTGTGGAGTGCCAACAAAATCAAAAATGGAAACACCACTATAGGGGCATATGCTCCAACTCTTCTTGGGGCCTTGGCTTGAAGTGAATCCGGACCTCTTCTTTCATTTGCCATGCCTCTCTGTAACTTACCCACACTCAACCACCATTTTCTCGACCTGCAAAACCAATTACAACATATCCTTATATCTATGGTCTTCGATCACAAACATCATCTCCCTTATATTTAAATTCAAGCCCGCTTTAAACTTAGTACACAAGAACTCTTCAGAGTTGATGAACTTTGAGATATATGTAAATAGCTTCCTAAGCTCTGTCTCATATTCGATTACCGTTTTGTCTCCTTACACTTACATGAAAAATTCCTCCTACTTTTGGTCTCTATAAAAGCGGGTGTAGCACTTTTTGTTGAATTCCCTAAGAAATTCATCCCAAATTGGAGGAGAAGAAGATCTAGAAGTAGGATTTGATGGGAGAATTGAGGTTTGATGTGGAGATTGCATCTGAGCTTTGTTAAGCGTTTCATCACTCCATCACCTGCTGGAGGGCAACTAAGGGAGGAGTTGGGATCCTGATTGGAAGAGCCGGGTGCATCGGTGTTGGAAGAGGCAGATGGGAAGGTGATACAACCTCGAGTTGAGGAGGTGGAGTAGAAAAAATCTCATTCGTTTCCTCATTCTTTGTCTAGGAGGTATATTCTACAAAAGAAAATTAAATTTAACAAATGTAAAAGGAATTAAACAAGGTGCTTAACTCCCTAAAAGAAATATTCCTAACTTCGTAGAACTCGTAGAGGCTTTTAAATTATTTGAAACATTTTGAATATCAAACCCTTTCAAAATAGTTTGAAAACAATTGAGAACCCTTAAAATACTTGGGAAACTTTTCAACATTTTTAACACATTTTCAAATCGAATTCTTAGGTTTTGATACCAATAAAATTGTCACATCTCAACCCTCAGATTGAGTATGCGACAACCGCAATGTTATCCTGGAATATGGGTAAGCCTAACCTGGAAAAGCATTCATCAATATCCATCCATTTTTTTAAAATAATTTAACAAATTCAAATAAACCAACATGTATTCATAAGGCTAGCTCAACCATCCAAATCAAAACCGTAAAAGAAATCCGTACTTAAGGGATCGATATCAAATTCCACCCAACAATTCCAAAGAAATAAAAGGAGGTCCTCAGTTTGAGTTTATAATTGTATTTAAATCTCAAACCAAATCGACATAGTATAAAATAGATTTCCAAAAATTCTAAAATAGTCACCAATTCACCCCCATTTGAGTCTACTAATACCTCAAAACAAAAGGAGACTAGTACCTGAAGAAATTTGACAAAATAAACTTCTATGAATCTGGCACTAGGGGACCACAAATCTCAACTACTATTTCTTTGTAAAAATAGGAGGAGAGGTGAGTATAAACAATATTCAATGAGTGATATGCATGTTGTACATAAATAAGATTTGTGTGGTGGATATATCAAATATATATATATTTCAAACCAATCGTGTTATTTTCAAATTTATTCAATAAAAATAAATTCCAAATCATCATATTTCAATAACATATGCATCCAACCAATTCACATTTTCAAATATGGGGCAACCAAAATCATTTTTTCCAATAAAGGTTTATCACGACCTAAGGTGGGACCGCCAATGGGTTTTAGTAATTTTAACTTACAAATGTCTCATTCCTTGGCGTTGGAGACGATGTTTCATTGGTGGTGCAACCAACTATCTCACGCCCTTATTTATCATATTATTTGTGGTTATGAATGTATCGCACATGCTTGGCTGCATACCATGGTCTACTTACCCCAGCCACGGCATCCAATGGTTTGCATCGTGAAGGGGAAATGACTAGCCATCTTTTGGGGATCAGGCACTTCCTTCTAAGCCAATCATGTACCATTTTCCAAAATTCATAAATTCATTTCATATGCCATCAATTTAACAATTGCTTATAATGTATTCAATATCAATAAATCAACATAACACATTTGTTTATTTAAGCATATAAGATAGATGCATAGGAGTTCAAAACTTCAATCTTTGGGATATTCCATGCACACTAAAACACATAAATTCAAGTTTCAAAAATCGTTTAGAAAATTCAATAAAAACATTTTTCTTATTTTAAGTGCAAGTATACAATCACTCACCTCTTGGGAGGGTCAACATTCCCAATCCATAATTTGAACCTAAGTTAGTCCCTCTTAAATCTTCAATCATCTCAACTTAAGACAATAAATATGATTTCATCACTTAAATATAGTTCAATGCTAGTGATTGTCAAAATTTTCCCCAAGTGTCTCATAACCTAAATTTTTTGCACAACTATGTCTTAGAAAAACTGCTATATCTTGACCCACAAAGTTGGATTGAGGTGATTTCAATTGCAATTTAAAGTTAAGACATAGGACTATAACTTTTATGATTATGACCTGGGAAAATTCCAATTACACATAAATCCCCAAATCAATTAATGTTGCAGCCAAGTTTCACAATACAATATGAGCAGTTATTGTAAAATCAACATAACTTTCATCACACATATCCGATTGAAGTGATTCAAGCTGTCATTTAGTTCTACAACTTTCATGTTTGGAGTTCAACTTAATTCATCTCATAAGATAACTTAAATGTGCTATAAATTTTAGACACAAAACAATGCAAAAACAGAGCAGTATCCTATAATAATCATGCTACTTTGAAAATTCACCAAAAATTCAATTCTCCATGAAACCCTTCGAGCCATATTTCATTTTAAAGCCATAGATGTCTATGTTCATTAGAAAAAAACCTTACTCAATTTGTAGCAATATAGAAAAAGTTATAAGTTAAAAACTAAGGTATAATCAAATTGTTCAGTATGCCAAATTCCTAGGTTTTCATTCAATAACCTGATTCCCTTGGCCCTAATCCATTTCATCCATGTTCTAACAACATAATTACATGTAAAAACATGTTCTACAGGATTATTAGACATCAATTTAACAAACACATGGAAGGTACTTGCCTCGCACTTGAAGATTTTCCCCAACTCCAACGTTATGCAAACCCTAGATCTAAATCCTAAATTTCATTTCATCAAATTCAACATAATCTTCAATTTCATGAAAGAGGAAAGTAAACCCAAGTTAAGAATGAGAAGATTGCCTCAATTTTGTCACCAATTTCATTCTCAAGTCGAGTTACACCAAAACCCTAAACTTTTTTCTCTCTAGCAAAATTCTAAAAAATTGTTTAAATCATCAATATAACCATAAATAACTTAAATTTATGTTGGAAAGGAGTTATTACCTTAATTTGATACACCAATCTCATCCATGACCCAATTTTCCAAAAGTCCTAAATTCTCTTTCTAAAAAATTTCTTAGATTTTCCACTAGGGTTTTGTTATAGGGTTGATGTTTAAGTGTTTCTAAGTTTTAGCCATTGATTTTGGGTATGGTTTGGGTGAGTTCTAGGAAGGGAGAGAGAGAAAGCTTGGCGAGAGAGGGGAAGGGAGCCAAGAGAGGGAGAGAGTAAATGAGGGGGAGAGATGGGTTCTCAAGTAAGTGAATGAGAAAGTGGGGGAAGAGAGAGAATAAAAATAAAAAATATAAAAGGGAAATAAAATATATATATAAAAGGGGAGTGTGGAATGGGGAATGATTTTTCCTCTTTTCTTTCATTTTTTTGTCTTTTTTTTGTCTTTTCAGTTTTTACAACACCAACCTAGGTGGGAACAATGATTTTGGTTACACCATATTTGAAAATGTGAACTGGTTGGATGCATATATTATTGAAATATGATGATTTGGAATTTATTTTTATTGAATGAATTTGAAAATGACACGATTGGTTTGAAATATATATATATATATTTGATATATCCATCACACAAATCTTGTCGTATACAATATGTATATCACTCATCGAGTATTGTTTATACTTGATGGGACACTACCCAAAGGCCATTATGGTAGAACCCAAAATCTTATAAGCCTATGTTCCAATGAGCATTCCGCACCCAGACATATCATCGATTAGGAATATATCTCTCCAAATGGTAGATACAGCCCGACTCCTTGATTAATCTCTATTGGTAACAATCTAATCGGCTTGGGGACCTCATTGGCATTCGCTAAAATCCCCCCGTTTCGTGACCGATAGCCTTGACAGGAGGCTAGGTGTCTGGATGGCTTATCCTCATCGACTTAAGGTAATATTTAATAAAGATTTATATAAAAGTTTATTTCCCATTCGGTTGTGAAGTATGCTTCCTGGATAAGGAAGGAGACCTTTCAAAATCAAATTAAAAAGGAGAGAATCTTCTTGTCTCGTTGATTTTCCTAAGTGATAAAGATCTAAATCTTTTGAAAATATTTGACTATAGAGTCCCGAGATCTCAGGATATCCTCATAAGGAAACTTAGGTTGTAATGTCCCGAATGTACATGACTCATGAGGTATCGACCTATAAAGGTATCTATCATGTCATTGTACAAGTAGGATCTCTTGGAATGATACACTCGACACACAAACTACACAGGGCTCCTATACTTTTCCCTTTCTTACTTTGTCTGTTTTATCTGTTTCGAAAATCGTTCTTTTTAACTTGAGCGTTGAAACCACCCCTATTGGAGCACCCTCTGGAGGTCTTTTGCAGGTTTCACTTTATCCTTCGGAGCACTCGTTCAGTCAAAGGTGTCGGTATCTATGGAGCTACAACCTACCTCTAACAGATTGACATCGTTTCTGGGAAACAAACTATGACAGTTTTAATAGGCACCTCGGATTATCAAACAACTATACCTACAAAAAGAAAAACCAAAACTGCCTCAAAGGCTACATCTATGGACAGATGCACCGCTAACCTAACAGTGTATACTTATCCTGTTGATATCCTTGCTACCTAGTCTTGACCTCCCCACCTGGAGGATGCCTTATTGCCTACACCTCAGGACCACCACCTGGTCTTGCCTCTTGTGCTGGATCCTTGGAGAGGACTAACTGTCCTCAACTCGAAAGGCTCAAAACCAAAATACAGAATATGAGTAAGCAGTTAGAAGGACTTAGCCATGCCCTCCAACCGGAGGGACAATCTTCTTCAAGAGGATTAGGACATACACACTCTCGTCGGTTTGTGCCTCACCTGAGTTATGAATCTTTGGTAACCTCTCGTCACGATCTTGACGATTTGAGAAGACAGGTCGAGCAACTTGTTATTGAGCCAACGTAAAGATGAATGAATCACCTCTTTATCCCTAAAGTTTGTTACCTTTCGATCTGAAGGTCTCCTCAAAGCCAGTGCCCCATGATAGACTTCTTTCTCCCATAGAGAGGTACGATTATACGACCAGCTCTTGTAACCAAGTAGCTCACTTTGTAACAATTATAGTTTTGAGTGACATGACAGATGGGGCTATACCACCCTTAAAGGCTACACTTTAACGTGGTTTAATTTACTCCCACCACTCAGTATCAAAAGTTTTTCTCAGCTTCGACAGCAGCTCGAAGCTCACTTTGTGATAAGTCGGGGAGCCAAAAAGAAGTCTACTTCTTTTTTGTTACTTTGGCAGAGGGACGATGAGCCTTTGATAGACTTTCTGGATAAGTTTAAAGTCAAAATGATGAAGGTCCTAGTTTTGGACCATTCTATTGCATTAGTCACCTTGCTTATAGAACTACGCACCTCGAATATAAAAATATCCATCACCAAAAGCCTCCTTCTACCATCCAGAAGTTCTATGTCTGCCCTGAGAAATATATAGTGACCGAAGATACAAAAGTATTCGACAGACATCGAAACTGATCGTCTCAAAGGGAATGTAGCCGGTCACCCCGACAGCCCTCACAAAAAAAAAAAAAAAAATTGATAGGGAACCCAACCTCAGTGAGGGTTTAATACCTACACCTTTTGAAAGAGTCCCTCAATCAGTTCTTACTCCACATCAAAAACAAACCCTATGTTAGGTGGCCTTCTCACTCCATGGAGGATGATGCCAAGAAAGATAAAGTATTGCCACTTCTATCAAGACTATGGTCACATAACGGACGAGTACAGAAAACTCAAGAATGAACCATAATTCTTAGTTCGAAGTGAAAAACTATAAAGGTTTATCAGCATGGAAGGGAAAAATATTTCCTCTTCCGATTGGCGTGTCCCAGCACGGGAAAATGAATCGAATGAACAATCGATTGCCCAACCAACACACAACCGACCAGATGGGGTGATCCTTCAAATCTATGATGAATGCTCTCTTCATGAGCTTTATATTCCCAATAGAGTCTTTCCAACCCAAAGTCCAGATCCTCAGAGTTATTCATGGAGGGATGAAGCCAAACTTATAATCATAACTATTTTCTACATGGCTCAAACATCTCTTCCTGCTCCTCAAAAAATACTTACAACTCATGTCGACAAGCAGTCCAAAGGAAAAAGACCAATTATTGGCTTCACTGATGAAGACTTAATAAGAGTTGATCCTAATCGCATTATTCCCTCGTTGTTATTGCCAAAATCAGCCAGTATGAGATGAGAAGAATCTTCATTGATCAAGGAGCGGGATGTAATCTCCTCTATTGGGACGCCTTCCAATGAATGGGTTTTGGTCTAACACATCTCCAACCCCATGTAGGACTAGTCAAAGGGCTTTTTGGTGAATGGATATACCTCAAGGGCATTATCTCACTCCCAATCACCTTCGGCGTGCCAACAAACCATGCCACAATTGCCACTATATTCAATGTGGTTACACTTCCTTTGCTCTACAATGCAATCTTAGGTAGGCCAGGCCTAAACACCATAGAAGCCCTACCTAGCACCAAACACATAAAGGTTAAGTTAATAAACCCTCTTGGTATCGAAACGTTGTCTTGTGATTTAGAACCTCTAACACCTCTTTCCAAGTGATCATGATTCCCTCATGACCGTAGGGTATGCCTTGATTGTTTGGCTTTAAGTTTTCATATCATTGCAATGGTATTTTCTATCTTTTGTATTCATGAATAGCGTATGTGCATTCCTATCGATTGATTCTTAATGAATGTAACGTGCCATTAATAAGGGATGTGACTCTTAGCCAGGTAGGCATAACCCATCTTATCGATTGATTCCAAATGAACGTAGCATGGCGTTAATAAGGGATGTAACTCCCTATCGGGTAGGCATGATCCATCCTATCGATTGATTCCTAACGAATGTAGCTCGCCGTCAATAAGGGATGTGATTACCAGTTGAGTAGGTATAACCAATCCTATTGATTGATTCCTAACAAACATAGCATGCTGTCAATAAGGGATGCAACTCCCAGCTGGGTAGGCACATCTCATTCTATCAGTTGACTCTTAATGAATATAACGTGTCGTCGAAAAGGGACATGACTCTCAGAAGGTTAGACACGACCCATCCTATCGGATGGTTTCGTAATGAAGATAATGTGCCTCCAGACAGGTAGGTATCGTTTCTATCCACCGAACGAGCGTGTCTGGCATGTGACTTAACTGGGTCTCTCGAATGAATCCTATCCACATAAAAACAAATATCATCACAAGATTAAGGGAACATCCCCCGATGGCAATGCCCATTCTCCTTAGGGAAAAAAACGACAATACATGAAGATTTCCAATAAGAAAAGAATTACATGGATTCAAAAGGAATAAGAGGAACGTGAGGACCTCTTAAGGAGGAGACTCCACAACTGTTTGAGCCGCAGCCGACCCTACAAGAACATCAACAAGATTAACGAGGGCCAGGCCCTAGCTCGATACCTCTTGACGAGCAGATCCTTCATCGGATGGCAAGGCCCTGGCCCAGTTTGCTTGACAAACTATCTCTTTAGCATATTTTAGCCTTTTAGTCAATTTGTGTTAGGAACTCTGATAGATTTTGGTATTCTTGGCAAAAGATTCCCTAATTTCAGTCACTTTCCACTCCACAACTTGAAGTGATTCCTTACGCATTCAAGCCAGCATCTTGGCAAGTTTTAGACACACCTCATGAACTTTTGCCTTGGCTTCTAGCTTCTTGCAATGTTTCTGAGACAAGTCTAAGTTGAGATATGGACTCCTAATCTCTTTATCCTTCTTGACAAGTAAGGTATTGGACGTCCTCTTCACTTTTGTGTCTTTTTCCCTCTACTTAAGGGTGCCCTGTAGTGTCAAGACTTGATTGCCCAACTGATCGACAAGTTTCTCCAAATACCTCATCATCTGCTTGCTTTACTAATTCTAGAACTCTGTCAGAACCATCGTCTAGAGAAGGAAGTTAGATTAATCGAAGGAAAAGCAAAGGAAAAAAATAAAAACAAAGCAGGATAAGGGATAAGTCAAGAAGAAGGGTAATGCCGCCAAGCCCAGAGACTGAAGAGCTTCGTCAGCTTGTTCAAGGGACATCCTGTTCAACACCAACTCTAAGAGGGGGAAATCAAACCGATCAGCGATGCTACTTGTCTCGGTTATATTGACATAGCTGTACTGATTGTTTCTTACATAGATTACAAACGTGACTCTGTCTTTTGAACCCTTCCGACCATCAAAAGAATGGATGGGAATAAAAGGAGGAAGAATAGTCCCGTTAATTACCTTATGTTTACCTTTGCATAGGGGCCATATGGGAACGACAAATGATGGCCTAGACATTTCCTCTACACCCATTGTAAGAGCACCCGGTCCTTCCAATCTCATCTTTGTAGTCGTCATATTGGCACCCTTAAGTTCTTCCACCTCAGGTGCCTTCCACACCAGGACGTCCTCATAAGGCTCACCAACTGATGGCGATGCATATTTGTCAGATGCCAAGCTATCAGCCCCCTCTAATTCAATAGCAACCGGTTCAGAATGTCTCAATTAAGTAGGAAATGTGCACTCTCCAACCTCTCTGGTTTTCTCTTTCTTTGCTGAAGACTCTGGCAGTTAGACTTTCCTCCTCTTTGACAAAGGAGGCATAGCTTTTGATGGTTTCCCTTGAAGGTCTCTTTATGTATGGTCTTACTTGCTTATTGGTTGTGATCTATTTCAAGATAGTGTCCCCTGGAGAAGATAAAATATCAACGAACTCTTTCTCTCTCCTCTTTACCAGAAGGGTTCTGTCAATTTATCTCTTCTCCTCGATTAGTAGACTTGCCAAAGATAGCATTTGGTCTTCCACAAGTGTATCCACCCAGATATTCCACTGAGTAGATGTACAATAGTTGCCAACCAAATGCATAAGTTTAGAATGGCAAAAAGGAACTGAAGGCTTCGACCCAATTAATGGTTCCTTGTCAGCCCTAGGCAATTTCGGCATAAGGTCTCTATTTGAAAACTCTACAGAGAAATACTTATACATCTAACTCTTATCGTTCAACTCATTATAGTAAAATATCCAGTTGGATTCGGGTCGGGATTGCAGCCTATACAGCCTTGGATGGAACCCTTACTCTCACATCTTTTCAGTGAAAATATGGCCATCAGAATTTCAAAATCGAAATGGAGGTGACAAAAACCTAACAAAAAAGTCATAGCAATAACTAAAGGCCAAGTGTTGGGTAGAAGCATTGTCAGAAATATGTTCCAACAAAGTAATACCTCCTCGAATGGACCAGTGTGCAGTATTTTTAGGCCGTACTTCACAGATTGCTTATACATCAGAACGCGACCCTTCGGCACCCTATTAGTCCTATCAACGTTTGTAGTCGATATAAGGGCATAATCGTTTCCCAACAGTATATCGATTTGAACTTCATAGAGTTCCTCCTCTGTCATCATGCTTCTAATGCCACCAATGCCTTGATGAGTTTGGGAAGAAGAACCCTTAGCCATTCTCTTGAGCAAAATTTGTCATGCCCCGATCTTTATATGGGTAAGTAACAACCGCCGTGTTATCTCGGCATAAGGGTAAGCCTTACTCATATATTGGGATAGCGTAAGGCTATCAACGACATTCATCCTATTCTAACACATCACAACAACATCCAAAGGACCATCTTGGCCCATTCCTACCTCAAAAACATGCTTGTGGTCATCTCGACTATTCCAGGTATGGAGGTTTTTGGTGTTGTTATTTAGCAGTGGTGGTGTGTTAGTAGTGGTAGAGTGATGCTGAAAGAGCTGGGATGTTAACTTTAATTTTGTTCTACTCGAAGGCCTATCCTCTCTCTTACTAATCCTGATTCCTCCAAGGTGTGTTTTTCCTTCTCATAAATTTTTTGTTCCTTGTTCTATTGTGTAATTAATACTTGTACCATACTAACGCGTTGACAATGAGCTCTACTTTAAATGTTGGCATGTCATCTCTCCCTCTTACTGATGTTTATACGTATGAACGTAGGCATGCCCCACTCTCCCTCAAATGTGTCTATCTCTCTATTGTCTCTCTCTCTTTTTACCTTTTCTTAACATTTCACTGAAACATCGATAAATTTGAAAGCTTGTCTTGATGTTTATCAACAAACATCGGTAAAAGTCAAAACTTTTCCTGATCTTTATTGCTAAAATATCAGATAAAATTTCTATTGTCACTCAAATTTGTGCATCAACGACTTTTTCCAACATTTTCATCACTAAACATCGTGATTGAGCTTTTTTACTAACGTTTTGTTGAGGAAACATCAGGAAAAGAAAAATACCGGTAACACAAAGTCTAAATGTTGAGAAAAATTCTTCAAAAAAAGTACTTTTGTTAGTGTTCATGTTATAAAATTGGTTTCTTTAGCCTTTCAATTGATTTAACTTATAAAATCTTTTGGGACTATACCAAAAAGATTGAGTATGGAGGAGGGAGTGATCAAAGAGAGGGAGAACCACTATAGATTTAACACAGTCACACTGTTAGTCCTTTGCTTCATTCATTTGTCTATCAAAAATGACAAACAAGAAAAGGGAAATGCTAATGTTAAATTTTTTCACAAATACTTGTGTTGGAGGTGAGTATTGACTCCATAGATCTGACTCCTTATCTCGAATGGCAGTTTCGATGAAAGATATAAATACTACAAAAGACAGTCGGGGGGTGCTCCAGTGGGTGAGGTTCTGACACTCAAGTCAGAAAGAGTGGTATTCAAAAAGAATGAAGCAAACTGAGAGAAGAAGAGCGGATCTCCCTTTGACTTATGTGCCAAGTGTTGAAACAGAGGAACTTACTTGGGTTTCAGTGTATCGAAGGCTTTTATATAAGGAATAATGCGAGCCATGTGCATTGGGGGTGTTACGACCTTAGTTTCCTTACAAGGAGATTCGAAGATTTCAGAATTCAACTGCCTGAGATTGGAAATCGTTATCATTTAGAAAGTTTAATTATACGGGGAGATTCTTTCCCTTATTGATTATATTCACGGGGATTTCCTTCCTTATCTAAAAGATACATTTTATGCTAAGATAGGAAACCAAATCAAGGTAAGACTAGATTGAATATTACCATTGATCGATAAGAGTCGAAGCAATCAGTCCCTTAGGTGGCCGTTGGTCATCAGTTGAATGAAAGGAGGTGATCATTCGGTCTTACCAAATGAATTCATGAATCGATCGGTCCATCCATGTCGGTTAGCCAATTTGTCTATTGTTTGGTTCAGAAAATAAACTCCTCATGACCATGATATTAGGTCAGGTCTTCGGTCATTCGAGTATTGTACTGATTATTACTTGAATCATGTCTCATCAGTTACCCCTGACTCATGGTGCCGATTTACAAAAGAGGCGCCATGAGTGATGTTCATTTCTCGAGGAGATGGAGGGTTGTAAAGGCATGTAATGCGATATGTGTCTCTTAAGATCATGTAAATCGTCCATAGTATATTTCTTATTATATGGAATTAAAGTGAGTGGTATAAGAATCCCCCTTTTACCTCAACTGTTCCGTCTTCCCCAAACGTTAATGAATTTAACCCTCCACTTGATTTAATTCGGAGTTAATATAGTGCGGGAAGTTGAGGAGGTGTAAACCTTCCATTTATTTTACATGTTTTTTGCGAGAATGTTACATCAACCCCCAGCAGCTATAAATAGGGATCGTATGACCTCAGTCCGCTTCAGGAAGTTTAGTGTGCTCATCCGCGTCTAAGAATTTTCTTTCTTACAAGAGTCATTTCCTTTGAGGGATTCTCGATAGGGTGCTCCAGCTTCACAGAGCTCGGTATTATGAGTTGTTTCTATTGGTGTGAGGTCTTGCCAGGGACGTGGACTATTGGCATGAGGGTGCATCATGCTATTAAGTGTTTGGATGTTATGATGGGCTCTGTCAACGTTCCTGTCAGGGTTCTTGACTCGAGTGGGGAGATGAAGATAAAAATCTTCCTTCGGGTGAGTTTCATCATTCGACTTGTGTTATCTCTAGTCAAGCGATGAGAGGAGCTTGGTTGAATGTGAGCACCTGGGGATGTCTAAGGGTTTAAATCCTGATGCATCCTCACAGTCTATTTGTGGCCATCTCACACCCTCTTTACCCCATTTTCTGTAGTCGTCTTATCTCAGTAGGGTTACAGATTATTTTTAAATTTCTTTTTACTATTTCTAAAATCTCTAGTGTTGTCAAACGATCGGGCTGTTGTAGCCTCTTTGTTCAGGATCAATGTTATAGACTCCTTATGTATTTCTTTTTTATGTGATCGGTCAGACTAAGGGACTTGTAAAGTGTACCTAGTCATAAGGACTTGTAAAGTGTACCTGGTTATATAATCGGATATGTATTCATCAAGTGGAAATAAAGAGATTTATTTCGCTTACTTGTTATTTGTTATTTCTATTTAAATCCCTTCTATATGTTTTCTCAGATGTTACTGTCAAAGTGCTCATGTGATCGACCCATTTGTACGAATGACAGAGAGTTGAACCTACACTTATTTGATCCATAGGAGAAAATATGCTTTGTCTGTCCAACATTGTGAACTCGGCTGGGGAGACAAATTCCTTTGATAGGATTGGGCAATAGAGACCCATTCAAGGAGATAAATTCTTTTAATAGGATAGGGTGATAGAGACCCATTCAGGGAGATAGATTCTTTCAATAGGATGGGATGATAGAGGCTCATTTGGGGAGATAGATCCCTTCAGTCGGATGGGATGACGGGGACCCATTCAGAGAGATAGATCCCTTCGATAGGATGAGGTGATAAAGGCCCAGTCAGGGAGATAAATCCCTTCGATAGGATAGGGCGATAGTGGTCCAGTCGAGGAGATAGATCCCTTCGGTAGGACTGGATGACGGAGGCCCATTCAGGGAGATAGATCCCTTCGATAGGACGGGGTGACAGAGGCTTAGTTAGAGAGATGGATCCCTTTAATAGGTCTGGGCGATAGAAGCTTAGTCGGGGAGATAAATCCCTTTGATAGATAACAACCGATAGGACTAAAAACGTTAGAAATCAATCGATAAGATAACCATAAGGAAAATCACGGGGAGCTTACCTGATAGGAAGTTCTTCCATCAATGCGGAATGATCTAACTTACTAATATTAGGTTCATAATTCTCCGCGTTCTAGGTCCTGGGCATGACCAATCCATCTAGGTTATTAAGACGATAAGCTCTCGAGCGAACCACAGAACGAATTTGATAAGGACCTTCTCAATTAGGGGCCAGCTTGCCCCTAGGATGGGGTTAACTGGTGGTTTCAGCCTTTCTTAGCACCAAATTGCCTGGTTTGAGCATTCGACTCCTAACTCTCTGATTATAGTACTGTGTCATTTACTACTGTTATATAGCCATCGAGCATATGTAGATTCTCGTAGCTCAGGGAGTAGATCCAGTTGTTCTCGCATGGCGGGGTCATTTCGTTCGAAATCGTACCAAGTTACCCAGAGTGAATAGATCCTAATTTCTATAGGTATGACAGTTTCACTTCTGTAGGTTAGACTGAACGGTGTCTAATAGTTGCCCTTCGAGGCATGGTGCAGTATAACCAGAGGATACTGTAGAGTTCATCTACCATTGATAACAATATTTTTATATACTTGAATTTAATTTAATTTATTTTATTTTAGCCTTTATTTATCACTTTTAGGATTGTTTTTAGGTTTTATTTCATGATTTTACATTAATTATTTTTTAGGGTTTTGTTTTGAGATTATTGGGTTTATTTAAGGTTATTAGACTCGATAGACAACTATTAGTATTTTAGACATAACTTTCTATTCTAATGTCTGATTGACATGATTCTTGTTGGGTTGGAAAGAAGACTTCAAGGCTACAAATCTTGTGAAGACCTCAGAGGCTGGGTCAGATCAGAAGATGTTCAAAAATTGAGTCGAAGTTATTGTAGTATTGGAAATCAAGGCCCATGAGCTCTAAAAGCCGAAGTCCAAGTGAAATAACCAGTTGTTATAAAGACCCACAAATTTTTAGTCATTTAGGACTCTTAGGACTTAGAATATAAGGAGGAGATATCTTTACACTTAGGGAGTGGAGAGAAATCCTAGCAGCCTCTTTTTGGATGGGATTCTTTTATTTTCATTCGGGTTAAAGGGGTTGTAATGATTTCTTCAATGTTCTTGCTTTTCTTTATCATGTCTAGTTAGATTTCTTATTTTTAGAATTTGATGGATTCTATTCTTTAGTTAATAACATGGTTTGATTTGTTTCTTTCACTTAAATCTTTATTGACATGTTCAATGTTTGATGAGATTTTATTATTGAACTTAAGGCTTCAAACCGTTTAGGCCTATGTTTTGATGATTTGAGATCGAATGCATGCATGACCAATATAATTGTACGAGATTAGTCTAAGCAGTAAAATCCATATGCGATTATAAGCATGGCCATTGGATTAAATTCATATATGGGGTTTTAGGAAAAATCTTAGATTACAAATATTCCATAGATTTTAATATTGTTCAGCCTAATCAAAATTGGATGACCATTAGGTTTTGCTTAGTCGAATTATGGGTGAATCTAATTTAGGGAGATCTGTCATCATCAAGAATGAATCGCTAGTTAATAAATTTTAAGGAATTTGAAAAATTTTGATCATGTGAAAAAATTAAAACAGATTAAATCGATGTCCTAGAGTTTTATAAAACTAGGGTTTTTGTCTATCAATATTTCTGTTTTTAATATTTTCATAGTTTTAATACTTTTTACTATCTTGATTCGATCTGTTCAATATAGATAGGATAATTTATATTTGGTAATACATAATATCCTCATGGGAACAACAATTGTTCTGTACTATACACAACACTCAACTAAGTATACTTGTTTGAAATCGTGACATACATAAATTGTGTAACAAGTTTTTGACGTCGCTACCGGGGATATTCTTGTATATCAATCAAAATAATCTAGTTTGAAATTGGATACTATTTTTTATATTTCATGTTTCTTTAGGGTTTTTCATAAATTTCTTACTTCTGTCCATTTTGAATTAGGCTTTCTAGGGTTTTTTCGGCTGTCTAAAAATGGATTAAAGGATTAGGTCAAATGACGACTTGTTCTGAAGGATTTCGGTTTGCTGAACAAAACCCATAACTTGTTATGGTCACTGCCTTATCTTGACCAAATTCTATCATTTTCATAGGGTTTTCCATTTTTTTTATTTTTCTTGATTATTAGGGATTTTTGAGTGCTTTCTTGGGTACCTTTGTGTATTATCTTGCTTTTTTTTTTTAATTTCTTCATTTATCTAGTTAATATAGATTTTCTTGAGTGGTTCTTGCAATCAATTTTGAAGGTTAAATTTTATGCTATTTTTGGTGACTGTATAGTACATGCTACGATCCAAAAGTCTTGATCTAGATGATTTCGATCTTGAGACTAGAGAGGACTTTATGAACCATTCATAGACAAGCTAAGGGCGTTAAGGAAGAAGAAACAATAGCCCATGAGAATAGAACTATGGGGGAGTACTCGATGCCTAGATTTCAAGACATTCAAACTAGCATTGCACGACCCACTATAGAAGCAAATAATTTTGTGCTGAAGCCAAGTCTCATTGGGATGGTGCAAGTAGATCAATTCGGTAGTGAAGCATTTGAGGATCTAAACAATCACTTGAAGAATTTTTTGAAAATCAATGACACAATCAAGCTAAATGGAGTCAGCGCAGATGCCATCAAGTTAAGGTTATTCCCTTTCTCTCTTAGAGGAAAAGCAAAGGTATGGTTAAACTCCTTTCCTACTAATCATTTTATGAGTTAGAAAATTCTTTCTTAAGCATTTTTGGCTAAATATTTCCCACCTGATAAGACAGTCAAACAACGTAATGACAATACTAACTTTAGGCAGTTTGAGGGTGAGTTTTCATATAATGCCTAGGAATGGTTTAAAGATTTGATTAGGAGGTGCCCACATCATGGTATTCCTGACTGGTTGATGTTGCAAATATTTTATGGTGGTTTTTTAAATTCTATCAAGATTACCATTGATGCTATGGCAGTGGGTGCTTTTATGAGCAAATCATATGATGAAGCATCACATTACTTGATGATATGGCATCAAATCAATATGACTGGTCTAGTGAACATGAGACTCTTAGGCAGAGGGCTTGTGCGCATGAAGTTGATAGTTTTAGCATGCTTACTGTGAAAATTGATTCTTTGATTAACTGCATGAAAATGAATCAACTTAATGTCGTGTCTAACCAAGCTTTATACTATAATTCGTATGATGATTCTACTCACGTGTCTTCTAAGTGTCCGCAGGTGCAGCAAGCAAATTATGTGTCTAACTTTGGCAGACCCATAACAACTTGTACTCTAACACAAACAATTCTGGATGGAAGAATCATTCAAACTTTTCATGGAGTCAAGGGACACCACCATGACCAAGCAATCTATAGAATTTTGCTTTGGGAAGTCAATAGCTAAGGGAGAGCAAGGTATCGTGGGAGATAGCAATTGAATACCTAGTATCAGTGACAAGTGAAAGGATTGAGAGTTTGGTAGCAATAACTAATAAAAGGTTTGAGAAACTTGAGAATAAGATTGATCAATTCACTAATGCCTTTCATTCTTGTGTGCTAAGTAGACTGCCAAGCGATACGGAAAAGAATCCTAGAAAGCAAGCGAAAGCAGTTACATTGAGGAGTAGGAAACAGCTGCAAAGGAACTGATTCAGTCAAAGGAAGAGAATGAACAAGAGGTTAAGAATAACTAGTCTATTAATGAGAAGACCAAGACATCTGAAATAAAATAGGGAAGTTCTTTACCTTTGAGGAAGTATAGATCTCGTGTTCCATTTCCTGGTCATTTGTTGCATGATAATGCAAAAAAACAGTTTGAGAAATTTCTAGAAATTTTTAAGAGTTTGCATATTAACATCCCTCTTTTGCATGCTATTAGATAAATGTCGAGCTATAGAAAGTTTTTAAAGGATGTGATCACAAGCAAGAGGAAACTGGATGAGATTTTAATGATCAAGGTTACGGAGGAGTTTTCAGTAATTCTACAAAGGAAGCTGTCATTGAAACTTAAGGATCCAAAGAGGTTTTCCATCATTTACACAATTGGCTCTTCTAATTTTTCTGATATTCTTTGTGATTTAAAGGATTGTCGACTTACTAATATTTCTTTGCAATTAGCTGATAGGAGTGTCAAATATCTTAGAGACATTGTTGAGGATATTTTAGTTAAAATCGATAAATTTATTTTTCCTGTTAACTTTGTTGTTTTGGACATGGATGATGATGAGGACATTTCTTTGATTTTGGGTCGACCATTTTTGAACACTGCACATGCATTGATTGATCTTTCTGGTGGAAAATTAACTTTAAGATTAAATGATGAAAAAATTGAGTTTGATATCTTTAAGTTAATGAAAAATTTAGATGCTTGAGAGGTTCTTAGAGTCGATTTTGAGTCAGATTACATTGAGAGGATTGTTGAACATGATCTGAATATCTTTTAGTCTAAGGATTTTCTTGAAAATTGCATTGCTAGTTCGTTGCATGTGACTCACATGTTTCTAAATGATGAACGTAGTGATGCATCTGTTGTTTTGGATACAAATATAGCTTAAGTTCGTACACAATATGAGCAAAGTTGAAGCAAAGAGATTGTGTGAGGGGTGCATTTTGATTTTTAGGAATTTTATTTTGATTTATTTCATCTGATTTTTAGGACATTTTTTTTAAGGAATTTTTAGGACTCTTGAGTTTTACTGAATTTCTTTAGTTTTGATAAAATTTTTTCTATACCAACTAAATTTTCTTGTATTTTCTAGTTCTTGTATGTTACTTATTTTGAATCGGGTTGAATGATAAACGATTGATATTAACAGATATTTAGTACATAAGTGGTTATTCATCTTTTTATAGTTGATTTGAAAGATAGAGTATGGAAGATTTAATACCAAATTTACCTTAGTGAAGATTTGAGCCTTATAGAGCAAATTCTTTTTTTTTTCTTTCATCATTTTTCTTGCTGAGCGTATATCACATATGATTTGATCATTTTAAAACTTGTTTTGTTATACATTTTTAGACCATATTCTTGATTTTTATATACCAAAATGATTAAACCACTTAGGATTATACACTTTTGGCTCTTGAAAAAATACCAACCCAATCATTTTACATCCTTTGGTGAACCCATTTGAGCCTAGCCTTTTCTTTCATATGTTACCCACATAATTTATCCTATGACCTATCTTTTTCTAATCCCAGATTTTTGAACCCGGATTCACTAATATACTTATAGTTGATAGTGTGACATTATGTTTTTAGGTATTATTATTTTGTTCAAGTTTTATATATATTTTTAGTCATTGTCATGTTGATTCATTAAAAAAACCAGCAGAAAAAAAAAATGAAAAAAAGGGAAAAATGAACCGGCAAAAAAGAAAGGAGAAAAGAAAATTGTTGGTTAAAAAAAAAAAGAAAAACAGAAAAAACATTTTTCTTTCTTGACATTGTTTACTCTTATAGTGAAGTCATTATTCTTTGATTTGAATAAGTGATATATCACATTATATGTTCGTAGTTAGAGTTAGTATTTTCTTTGTCTTGACATAACAATGTCATGTCTTGATTCTTAGGTATATTTAGTGAATCATCTTAACTTTACATCTTACCCATTATCCTATCCCTTATCTTAGTCTCATTACAACCAAATAAAAGATCTTTTGATTGGTGTGTGGATTTCGTATATAAGTGGTGGAGATATGATATATGAGTAAATTTATGGTAATATCATCTCATTGTACTGATTTGAGTGATACATGTACTATGAGTGCTTTAAGTAGTTGATTAGTATTTTCTTTTATTCTATTGAGTGAACTAATTGTAGGGGTGGTTAAGTCTTGCATTGTTTTGATTTCGATGAGACTATAGGAGATACAATAGTTATTCTAGCATTGGATACTACGAATTATTGATTGTCTTGATTGCAATTCTGATTTGAACTTGTCATATGTATGGTTAGGGACTTAGGAGGTTGAATTGGTTTTGGGAGAAAATTTATTCTTGCTTGAGGACAAGCAAATATTCAAGTGTGGGGGTATTTGATAACAATATTTTTATACACTTGAATTTATTTTATTTTATTTTATTTTATTTTAGCTTTTATTTATGACTTTTAAGATTGTTTTTAGGTTTTATTTCATGATTTTACATTAATTATTTTCATGGGTTTTGTTTTAGGATTATTGGGCTTATTTAAGAATATTGGATTATACAGATAGCTGTTAATATTTTGAACATAACTTTTTGTTTTGATATCTGATTGATCCGATTCTTGTTGGGTTGGAATAAAAACTGCAAGGTCAACAAATCTTGTGAAGACCTCAGAGGCTAGGTCAGATAAAAAAATGTCCGAAAATTGAGTCAAGTTGCTGTAGTGCTAGAAATTGAGTCCCTTGAGTTCTAAAAGCCAAAGTCAAAATAAAATAACCAACTGTTATGAAGACAAAAAAAATTTTAATCATTTAGGACTCTTAGAACTTAGAATATAAGGAGGAGATATCTTTACACTTGGGGAGATGAGAGAAACCCTAACAGCCTCTTCTTGGATGGGATTCTTCCATCTTCATACGGGTTAAATGGGTTGTAATATTTCTTCACCTTTCTTACTTTTCTTTATCATGTTTAGTTAGATTTCTTATTCCTATGACATGATAGATTCTATTCTTTAGTTAATAATATGGTTTGATTTGTTTCTTTCTCTTAAATCTTTATTGACATATTCATTATTTGATGAGATTTTATAGTCAAACTTAAGACTTCAAAATGTTTAGGCCTAAGTTTTAATGATTTGTGATTGAATGCATACATGACCAAATAATTGCACGAGATTAGTCTAAGCAGTAAAATCTATATGATATTATGAGCATGACCATTGGATTAATTTCATATGTGAGGTTTTATGGGAAATCTTAGATTACAGATATTCTATAGATCCTAATGTAGTTCGATCCAATCAAGATTGCATGATAATTGGATTTTGGTTAGTCGAATTAGGGTTTCATTACATGATCATTGGGTGAATCTAATTTTGGGAGATCTGCCATCATCATAAATGAATCTTTAGTCAATAAACTTTAATGGATTTAAAAGATTTTAACCATGTGAAAAAATTAAAGACAAATAAAATCGATGTTCTAAGGTTTTATAAAATTAGGATTTTTGTTTATCAATATTTCTGTTTTTAATATTTTCGTAGTTTTAATACCTTTTGCAATCTTGATTCGATCTATCCAACTTAGATAGTGTAATTTATATTTGACAATATGTAATACTCTCATGGGATAGACCCATATTTTGTATTATACACAACACTCGATTATGGTATACTTGCCTAAAATCATGATATACCTAAATTATGTAACACCCATGTCCCTTAGCTTAATCTAGCATGGTCTTAAGACCCTGAAGGATCATTCTATTGGTTAACTCTGCAAATCCGTTGGTCTGTGGATAAGCGATCGATGGGAATAGGTGGTCGATCTCAAGTTTTTCATAGAACTCCCAAAAGTTGGCATTGTCGAACTGTTTCCCATTATCCGGTATGAGGGCGTGAGGTTTACCGAACCGAGTGATAATATGAGTCCATATGAATGATTGAGCCTTGGCTACTATTATCTAGGCTAGAGGTTCGGCCTCTACCCATTTGGTGAAATAGTTGATAGCTATTATAAGGAATTTCCACTGTCCGGTAGCTGGTGGGAACGGTCTGAGGATTTCTATCCCTGATTGGGCGAACGACCATGGGCTAGCTATAAGACTTAGTTCGGTTGAGGGCAGCCGTGGGATCGAAGAGAAACGCTAGCATTTGTCGTACTTCTTGACATAGTTCTCTGAGTTAGCCTTCATGGTTGGCCAGTAGTACACTTAACGTAGGGCTTTGTGGACTAAGTTCTGAGCCCCCAGGTGATTACCGTATATTCCCTCGTGGATTTCCCAAAGGACATAGTCTCCTTTTGCTCGATTCAAGTATCTTAAGTATGGGTGAGAGAAAGACTTCCAGTATAGGATTCTATCGATGATCGCATAATGAACAACCTTTTACTTCAGTTTGGCAGTGTCTAGTGGTGAGTCAGGTAGTCAGTTGTCTTTCAAGTATACTTTGATAAGCTCTTTCCAATTGGGAGACTGGTCCGTTACAAGGACCTTTTGAGGTTCTGTTATATTAGGGTATGTATGCTTTTGATGTAGACCATTTGGCTAGAAATGACCGAATCTGAACTGGCTAATTCTGAGAGTGTATCGGCTCATGCATTTTCCGATCAACAAGACTGTTAAATATCGACTTTGTCTAGTTTAGCCATCATCTTGCACAGCTTACTTAGATACTTGGCCATAATTGTCGATTTGTTTGACAACTAATTGACTGTTGGTAAATACCTGAATACTTTAAGCTGCCATGTTGGCTATGATTTGGAGTCCTATCAACAAGACTTCGTACTCCGTTTGGTTGTTAGTGGCTTTGAAGTCGAAACGAATGATATATTTTACTTTGAAGTTGTCTGGACCCATCAATATGACTCCGGTGCCACTACCCAAAAAGTTTAAGGATCCATCGACGTGTATTGTCCAGTCTGGCAGTAACTATTCATTAGAGTTATCAATGAACTCGAGTTCAATTGTGACCGAGAGGGTGCACTCCAGAATGAAGTTGGCCAAGACTTGGCCTATGATTGCAGGTCAAGGTTGGAACTGGATGTCAAATTTGCCCAGTTCGACACTCCACTTGATAAGATAGCTGGAGGTGTCTCTCTTTTGGATGATTTGCTTTAGAGGCTGATCAATAAGCACTACAATGGTATGAACCTAGAAGTACGGTTGAAGGTGCCTAGCTGAGATGACTAAGGCATATGCTATATTCTCGATCGATTGGTAATTGACTTCAGACTCTTTGAGTATCCAGCTGATATAGTAATGTGGCTTTTGAGCAGTTGAGTCCTGTCTCACAAGAACTAAGCAAAGAGCACGATCAGAGATATAAAGGAATAGATAAAGTTTCTTACCAGGAATCAGATGGGAGAGCCGCGAAGGAGTCATAAGGTACTCTTTTAGTCGTTCGAAAGCTATTTGGCACTGGAGTGTCCATGTGAACCTTTGGGGATCTCTTTAGAGTGTTGTAGATAGGTTTGTACTTTTCTCTAACTTTTGACATAAATCAGCTTAGTACCGATATCCAACCGATGAGGTGTTGTACCTCCTTCTGTGTTTAAGGTGGCGACATGTCCAGAATGGCTTGTATATTCTCAGAATTAGCCTCAATCCCGTGATTGGTGATCATAATACCTAGGAACTTGCCAGACGCGATACTGAATGTGCACTTGGCTGGATTGAATTGCATGCTATAGACTAACTGTTAGAAGGTTGCTTCAGTGTTCTTTAACCTGAAAGGTATGACTCGGTAACAGTACATACCGAACTCGGTGATAAAGCTTGTTTTCTCTTCGTCTTTTGGTGTCATTCATATTTGATTATTCCCCAAGTAGGCATCCATAAAACTTAAGAGTTGGTGCCCTGAAAAATTGTTTACCAGTTTGTCGATAATCGGGAGAGGATAACTATTTTTCAAGCATACTTTGTTGAGGTCGGTGAAATCCACACACATCCTCCATTTACTATTGGCTTTCTTTACTAGCACCACGTTGGCTAGTTATTTGAGATATATGACTCATGGATGATGCGACAGTCAATAACTTTTGGACCTATTCTTGGATGGCATGTTGGCATTCGAGGGTGAACACCCTCTTCTATTGCTTGACTGGTTTGTAACAGAAGTTTACGGTTAGCATATGAAGAATGACTGAAGATTCAATACCGGGCCTATCCTCGGGGAACCAAGCGAAAACTCTGGAGTATCGTCATAGACTACCGATAACTACCTCTTCCCCTGACTCTGGTTTATTTGTTGGCTCAACGTCGCCCGTGAGTTCTAGGGTGTCAATTGGAAAATTCTCCTGTCTGTTTCCGTCTGCGAAGAGGATGTAAGGATCGAGGTCCCTCCAAATAAAAGCAGCCCCTTCCAATGTTCTAAACTTCATCTTCATGCATTTAGTACTGGGTAGTGCTTTTAAATTGTCTAGACTTGGTCGGCCGAGGATGGCGTTAATAGTAAGAATAATTTCACCACATGGAAGGTGACTTTGACAGTTACATGATTAAGAGTCCCCAGAGTCATAGTGAGGGGGATAATTCCCTCTGGATAAATACATTCGTCAGATAATCTCTTGAGGGATCCAATTGGAGGCTGAAGGTGTAAAGAGTTTAGGCCAATCTGCTGAAAGGCGCCCCAAGTGAGAAGGTCAAAGTCCGCGCCCTAGTCGACGAGGACTCTTTTGATTTTGTAAGACCCCCAATCTAATAGTGATAACCAAAGGATTGTTATGACTAGGGTCGACTCCAATTAGATTGTCATCGTCGAATCCGATAATTGGCCTTTTCTTCTTGACTGTAGTCATGTTTTGCTTGGTGACAAAAGGTTAGTGAGAAAGACTGGTGATTAGTTTGTTCCCACGAACGGTGCTAATCTGTTGAAGGTGGGTCTTGGCTCGACAGATTCGCCTCCTTAACTCGAACGATAGCTTAGATAAAGGATTTGAAATCTACAAAAGACCACCGGAGGGTGTTCCGATGGGGGAGATTTTGACACTCAAGTCCGAAAGAGCGGTTTTCCAAAGGAATGAAGCAGACTGAGAGAGAGAGAGTAGATCTCCTTGTAACTTGTACGCCTAGTGTTGAATCAGAGGAACTTACCTGGGCTTTGGTGCATCTAAGGCTTTTATATGAGGAGTAGTGAAAGCCATGTGCATTCAGCATATTACAACCCTAGTTTCCTTATGAGAAGATCTGAAGATTTCAAAGTTCAACCACCTGAGATTTGAAATCGTTATCATTTAAGAAGTTTAATTATATGGGAAGATTCTTTCCCTTATAAATTATATTCGTAAGCATTTCCTTCCTTATCTAGAAGATACATTTCATGCTGAGATAGAAAACCAAATCAAGGTGAGACTCGGTTGAATATTACCATTAATTGATAGAAGTCAAAGCGATTGGTCCCTTAGGTAGCCGTTAGTCATCGGTTGAATGAAAGAAGGTGACCATTCGGTCTTACCGAACGTATCTGTGAATCGGTTTGTCCGTCCTAGTCAGTTAGCCAAATTATCTGTTGTTTGGTTCAGGAACTGAACCTCTCATGATCATGAGTATTAGGTTAGGTCTTCGATCATTTGAGTAATGTACTGATTGTTATTTGGATCATGTCTCATCAACTTGTACTAATTTAAAATGTTTTAAATGGGGATACATAGAAATATAGAAAAAAGGAAAAAAAAAGTGTATATCATTATCTTAATGATCCTCTCCTCTAAGTGAGTTCAATGGTCCCTTCTCAAAATAGTAGTATAAATTTAAATGTAAGCCTAAAAAATTGTTGATTCAATAATAAGAGTATTAAACTTACTTAATTAAAATTTCAGATTTGAATTTTAAAAATAAAGTAGAACTTGCTTCTTAATAGGTCTAACAGTTAGTTCAAAATGAAATAAACAATACCAATAAAATTGATTATCGGATATTAGTTGGTCAAGGGAAAAAAAAAGGTGCATTGCCTCTTACCTTAAACAATCTTTCTCTCTATCTCTATCTCTGTCTCTCTCTCTCACTCACTCATTGAATAAAAAATTCAACACTCTTTGATGGGTTGGATATTTTTTAGCAAATGACGAGGTCATTCAAAATTCAATAAAACTTTTCACATGAAATTCCAATCTGGAATACTCCAAATTTGGTTGGGCAATTAGGGTAGTGTCATGTATAAATATTATCCACAGAAAGAAAAATATTAACCTCATGACTCAAAGCCTAACACTGTACCCCGTCGTCATTGAAAGGGAAACCATTTTGATGATACATTACTTTAATTGAAGCCTATTTAAAGGTCACTATAAATAAAGAACTTATAAATACATTGACCCATTTTATGGTACAACTCGTCCTTGTAGAGACACTTAAGTGGTAAAAAACTTTTACTCAAGTGTCTTCCCCAAGATCTCTTGTTTAAACTTTTGTGAACGCGTATATTTTTATAATTTTTGTAGTCCCTATATAACAAAAAAATATAGTACAAATCACACGAGGGCCAACTTGCACAACTTTAGGATCTGTGGGAGGCGGGTCCTGGCTCCATAGATCTAACTCCTTGTGACTTGAATAGATACTCGGTGAGAAGGCCTAAAACCTACAAAAGACCACCGGAAGGTGCTCTAGCAGGAGAGACTCTGACGCTCAAGTTAGAAAAAGTAGTTTTCAGATAGAATAAAACAGAGAGAGAGAGAGAGCGGATCTCCCTGTGACTTGTGTGTCGAGTGTTGAGTCAAGAGAACCTATCTAAGCTGCTGTTATCGAAGGCTTTTATCTGATGTCCCACTAGAGTTGTGTGAACTCAGGGTATTACAACCCTAGTTTTCATACAAAGAGGTCTGGAGATTCCAAGATTTTGGTAATCAAATTATTCGAAAGATTCGTCATCTTTATCATTTGGGAAGTTGAATATATGGGGAGATTTCTTCCTTTATCTAAAAGATATGCTTCGCGCCAATATGGAAAACAAATGTTATTAGATTTAATGGAATATTACCTTTGATTTGGTAAGAACTGAAGGGGTCGACTACTGGTCATAGGTCGAGGGAGAGACGAGTATTCGGGAGAACCGAACATTTCTATGGAGCGATCGAATAGACATCATCGAGAATTTGCCAAATGGTTAATAAGATAAGATAAAGGATAGTTCCCTAATGTGATGGGTGACATCTTTCATTTGAGTAGATAGATCCAATTGACAGTTCAGGGCGACATGTCCCATTTGGGGAGATAGATTCCATTGACAGTTCGGAGCAACATAGCCAGTTCGGGGAGATAGATTCCATCAGCGGCTCCGAGCACACTAATCTTTATGAATCATGGGTGTTACCGATGTTAAACTTTTTTCGCGTTGGACCTTTTGGGACATGGTCCTATCATTTTCTCTCGACTCATGGTGTCATTTGGTAAGAAAGATGTCATGAGTAGTAGTCATTGGGAGATACAAAGCCTTTATTATAACACGTGTTATTTCACATTTTACGAACCGTCTCTAGTGTTCCTTATAAGCTTTCTCTTGGGAGAGGATTTGGCATTTCCTCTTCCTCGCATTTGCTTTTCTGTTTATTGAACCTCTCAGTAGATAGGAGATCTTTTTCAAGAGGAATAGAAACAGGCTTTGCTCTTCAAAGCATTAGCGACATTAGAAGTGTTATGTCAGTAGGGGAACTATAAAAAGTTTAGACCAACATGCTAATGGGTGATGATTATACCCTGGTGTCAGCCACAGATGAGGACAGGGCGAATAAAGCACCTAAGGGATATGTTCCAATGTATAAGCAGATGGTGAAATTTGGTTTGAGGGTGCCATATACTGGCATATTTGTTGAGGTGCTGCATTATTGAAAATTTTTCCAACCTTGTTGACTCCTAGTGCTTGGTACCTGATTGTTGTTGTGATCTCTCTGTTAGGGTTTTGTCGCCTTCGTTTTGATTTTGATATCCTGGCAGCCTCTTTTCTCTTGTGCGGTGCATAAGTAAGGGGTCAGCCCGAGATTGGTACAAGTTACAAACCCGACCTGAGTCTGACTGAAGGTTTCGTTACAAGGAGTCCACTATAGTAATTGGATGCACAAATATTTTTTTGTGGAATTCAAGGACAAGAAATTTAGGTCGGTGCTCTCCAAAGCTGGTGGGATGCCTTTGCTTAGGTTGCAACCTTCAAACCCTTCTTGTCATTTTTGTTTCATGCGCTCAGTTGGTAGTTACAATAAGTTTACTTGAAGGTCCAACTTTATTGACTCCTTAACGGATGATAAAATGTTATCGTTAGCAAGCTTGCTGATAACAGAGAAAAAGAAGATTGATAGGCCCCTCTTAGTCAACAATGAAAGGATCGGGTTGGTCGACGTTTTGGACTTGGTAGATGATACTTTGCTAAGGGAGATTACAATTAACAAAGATTCAAACGTGAAGAATCCTTTGAAGAGGACCGACAAGGTGCCTAAGGCCTAACCCATGCTCAATCTTCCTTTGGTGAAGAGTAGAAAGATTACACAGGTCGAGTCTCCAACGGGAGGAGGATACGAAGAAGGTGAAGAAGCCAAGGGATGCACGCCCTTGGCTACATTGAGGCTACCCAAATCTGAGCCAGCAGAGTTGAGTAAGACCGGCCATTTGCTACTTACCGATGATAAAGCTATTTTAGCACACAGGGTACCTGCAATGGAGAGGTTCGAAGGGGCTCCATCACTTGTTGTAGAAGCGAAGGCACCGAGGAGGATAGGGGCTTGAGTCACATCGATCGAAAAATTGTCTGGTCCATCATGCGCTATTATATTATGGCTTTCTTGTAAAGGAAAATACAAGGTGCCCGATGGGACCGCCATCCCCCCTTCTATTCCCATTTGATCTTTTTATGGCGACAAGGGATCGAAGGAGGGGGGAACCATTGCTATTAGCATAGGAGACAAGCAATATAGCTACGTGGACTTAGCTAAGGTAGACAGAATATTCGATCGGTTTGACTTTTATCATTGCCACTTAGAGTTGCAAAAGATGTCCATGGAACAGGTCAACAGGGCTCTTAATTCTCTCGGTTTAATGGTATTGTCCTTTGGATTCATCCCACTTTGTCTTTTCTTCACTATTGGTTGATCTAGTTCTCCTTTTTTTTGTAGACGATGGCTCTGGCATAGTTCCAGGAATGACGTAGGAAACAGACACTAGGACATTTAGAAAAACATATCAATCAATTAAGCGCACAGGTCTTATCATTATGAGATGCTCCTGATCAGAGGAAATAAGATACAGGGCAAAGGAGATGCTCAAGGTCTCGCTTGCTGAGAAAGAGGAGGAAGTGAGAAGCCTTCGGTTGGACTTAGGTCAGTACCAGAGTCATTGTAAGAAACTGGAGGCCGAGAAGGAGGCCCTTGAGGCGCGCTTACAAATTGTTAAGACACTAGACTAGTTGTGTGAGGAGTCTCTCCAGGTGACAGAATAAAGAGCAACTGAGTCAAAGGAATCTTTAGTTAAAAGTGTTGCTTTCTTTAGGGATTCCCAATGTGAATTGATTGAGAGACTGAAGTGTGCTGAAAAGATAATCCGTCAAGTTGGATTGGATGAAGTTCTACCCCCAAGTGGGGGAACTGCAATGGTGGACCGAAGTATGATCCTCTTCAGGTCTTAATATACTTGTCGAACCAATTGTAGTCACTGTGATGACTTCATCTCTGGAGATCTTCGCACTTCCCCCCATTCCCCCTAAATCTGTATAGCTCTTATACTATTGTATCACGGTGATTCTTAATAAAAGATTCTTTCATGTTTTTCTATTTAGTATGTGATAACAACAGGGGACATTCCCTTTGTCGTTTAGATAACTCAAACGGACTCGTTGGTCACACTTAGTTGTTCTAGACTTCTTTGGAAGATATCGGCCTGTCTAGAGGCATTCTTTAAATGCATGTCTTGACAAAGGACTTTGACTTTTAGATAGGCGGCACTTGTTAAGATTCATTCGAGAAAGAGGGATGAGGATGTCCTTCAGAGGAGTCAGGGCGACACAAGCCCATTTGGGTAGTTAGATCCCTTTGGTAGGTCGGGATGACGTAGACCCATTCAGGGAGTTTGATTCTTTCGGTAGATCGGGGTAACCCAGGCCCACTCAGGGAGTTCGATCCCTTCGGTAGATAGGGTCGATGCAAGCCCATTAGGGGAGTTAGCTCCCTTTGATAGATCGAGGCAACGCAAGCCTATCCAGGGAGTTTGATCCCTTCAATAGATCGGGGCAATGCAAGCCCATTCAAAAAGTTAGATCCCTTCGATAGATCAGAGCGACACAGACCCATTTGAGGAGTTAGATCCCTTTGATAGATTGGGACAAAAAAGGGTCATTCGGGGAGTTAGATCCCATGTTGTCGGTATGTTCTTTCGGTATGAGGTAACCGATGGGAATGGTTTGATAGGGTACAATTACTAAGGCAATCATTCATGTTAAACACTGAACGAAAGAATGCTATTGCAATAACATAAGAGCTAGTGAGGCAATCAAAATGTACCACGTTGATCACTTTGAGGTAGATGCCGAGGGCTCTAGGTCACAAGGCAATGTTCCGATCCTGAATGGAGTTCTAAATTTGACCTTCATGTGTTTCGTGCTGGGTAGAGCTTCCAAGGCATTTAAATCTGGCCTTCCCAAGATAGCATTATAGAGCGAATGAAGGTTAACCACATTGAACACCGTTGTGGTTGTCACGTGGTTTGGCGGTGAACCAAGATTGATCGGGAGTGAAATGATCCCCTCGGGGTATATCCATTCACCAGAGAGTCCTTTGACTGGACTTGCATGAGGTTGGAGATGTGGGGGCCCAAATCCTATCCATTTGAAAGTGTCCCAGTGCAAGAGATTGCACCCCGCTCCTTGATCGACAAAGATCCTTTGGACTTTGTACAAACCGATTTTGGCAGTAACGACGAGAGGGTCATGACGATTTAGGTCCACCCCGACTAAGTTTTCATCGATGAAACCAATGATCGGTTATTTCCCTTTGGGATCTTTGCCAGCGTGAGTCGTTAGTACCTCTGACGGAGTGGAGAGAGGGATGTTAGGCAAGCAGAAGATTGGTGCGACTCGGCCTCGCTTCTTTTGTGATCTGTCTTAAGGATCTGAAACATCTGGCAGGAGATAAGGCATCTGAGAGGCCCGCTCTTCATGAATTTGGAGGATCACTCTATCATGCCCATTAGTTAGTGGTTGAGCAACCGATCGATTATTCAGCCCATTTTGTCGTGATGGGGCCTATCGGTCAGGGTTCGATATATTTCTCCCCCCTCTGGTGATGAATCATTGTAGCCTCCTGCTTTGGAGCAAGAATTCTAGTTCGTCTTTAAGCTTTCTGCAATCGTCGGTCATGTATCCGTAATCTCGATGGAAGTGACAGTACTTGGTCCTGTCCTCTTGGGGTCATCCTTTGTAGGTTGGGGAGACCATCAGATGTAAGGTTGGCACCTGATCTAGAGCAAAACTTGATTGGGAGTCTTATTCAGGAGAGTGTAAGTGTTAAATCTTTGTACAAGAGGAGGACCCGATATATTCTTCTTTAGCGAAAGCAGCCAGGATGATCGGCTATGCTCTCATCAGCATGGTCGGTTCCTTTGTCGGTCGAACACCTCAGTGTCTTTGGCTACAATGTATTTCTCAATATGAGAGTAAAATTCTTAAGTGGTAGAAGGAGGGTTTTTCATAATTAAAGTCTTCATGCCTCAAGGTCACAATCCAGTGAGTAGTGCGGCCAGCGCTATAGAGTTGTCTAAAGTTGGGACCTTCATCATCTTGGTCTTAAACTTCTCTTAGAATTCCCTCAAGGGTTGCTCGTCCCTTTGGCGTAATGATAGCAGAGAGGTAGACTTTCTCTTAGCCCTTCTACTAATTACGAAATGAGTCTTGAACTACTGCCGAAGTTGAGAAAAGGCCTTGATGCTAAGCGACAGAAGTGAATTGAACAACGTCAGTGCTTTCCTTTTGAGAGTGGTAGGAAAGTGTTTGCACATATCAGCATCCATCATGTCTCTTGAGATCATCACCATCACGAAGTGTGCCGTATGATCACGAGGGTTCGTCATGCCATTGTACCTCTCTATGGGGGGCAAAAGTACATCTCGAGGCATCGGTTTTGAAGATATTTTCGATTCAAATGGCAAAGCACTGGTAGGATAAGGGGGCCTGGTGTTCTTGAGTATTGGCTTATTTGAGTTCATCAGCGACAAGTTCTACTTGCCTCCTCAAATCTTCGGAATCATCGCGAGAGGTCGCCGAGGGCTCATAGTTGAGCGGTGGCATTTACCGTCGAGGGAGTACATGTCCAGACCCTCCTAAAGAACACTGGCCTCCAGCCTAACGGTGCGACTAAGCCCTTCTAATTATTTACTTATATTTTTGAATTTGGATTCCAGCCTAGCCATTTGTGGTTGGTTTACCCGCTTCGAGGATGCTGGCACAGGAGGCACGGCCGGACATTCTTGGGGCGCAGATTATAGAACTTGTTCCGCATGGGGTGGCTGAGAATAAATGGCACGATTGTCGACAGAATAAGGAGGTATGACAGGGAGGGCTGTGTCGGTTGGGGTGATCGTATGGCCGTCCATGGCAGATGTCGCCTTTGATGCGGTTCTAGTTCTCCTCTAGGGAGGCATGACTACTTGACGATCCAAGAATTTTGATAAAGTTGCTCTAGTCTATTTCTCATGAGCGACGTCAATCTATTAATGGTGGGTCCTGACTATACAAATCCAGCTCCTTGTGACTCGAACAAATACTTGGTGAGAAGGCTTGAAACTTGCAAAAGAGAGAGAGAAAGAGAGATTGGAAAGAGTGATTTTCGGATAAAATGAAATAGACAGAGAGAGAGAAAGAGAGAGAGAGAGAATGGATCTCCTTGTGATTTGTGTGCCGAGTGTTGAGTCAAGGGAACCTACCTGGGCTGCTGTGTATCGAAGGCTTTTATATGATATCCCACTAGAATCTGTGAACTCGGGGTGTTATAACCCTAGTTTCCTTACGAAGAAGTTTGGAGATTTTGAGATTTTGATAATCAAATTATTTGAAAGATTCGTCATCCTTATCGTTTGGTAAGTTGAATATATGAGGAGATTTCTTCCCTTATCTAAAAGATATGTTTCGTGTCAAAATAGAAAACAAATGTCATTAAAATCAGTGGAATATTACCTTTGATTTGGTAAGAACCGATGGGGTCGACTGCTAGTCATCGGTCGAGGGAGAGACGAGTATTCGGGGGCATTGAACACTTCCATGGAGCGATCAAATAGTTGTCATTGGGAATTAGCCAAACGGTTGATAGGATAATATAAAGGATAGTTCCCTAATGTAATGGGCGACATCTTCCGTTCGGGGAGATAGATGTCATCGGTCGTTCAGGAAGATAGATCTCATCGGCCGTTCGGGGCAACATGACCCATTCGGTAGTTTCAAGCGAACTAGTTTTTATAAATTATGAACATTTTCGATGTTAGACTCTTTTTGCATTGGACCTTTAAGAACATGATCCCATTAGGATCATACAAGCATACATATATATATTGAGTTTAATGCCATTGAATCACCAAATAAATTCTTCAGAACTAAATTTTACGTAACCGGTCATATTATTATGTTTTGACCGGTTCTTAATTAAATGTTCATTCGAAAGCTATAGTGTCTTGTAGCTGCCCTGTGGAGGTGGGCTATGCTGTGTCTAAATGTCCAAAACTAAGTTTGTCCTGGTTTTAGCACACAAGCCCCACCATACCTTAATATAGAAGAAAACTTTGGGGAGGTGATTTATGAGTTTTGAATATTAAATTTACACGGAACTAGAGGTTAAGAAGCGACTTCCCATGTTTGGTGAAGAAGAAAACACATTAAAGAAGACATTGTGATACTTAGAAAAACGAGGGTATAAAGAATAGAGCAAAATATTGATGTCTTGAGAGTGTGATAATATGAAGGCATGGAAAGAAATGAATTTTGTATATATATATATATAGAGAGAGAGAGAGAGAGAGGGAGAGAAACTTCAAGCATTTCTTCTTAATTATAATATATTTGTGACAACAAAGGCATTAATTCTTATATATCCCCTAATTAATAAGAAATTTTGGTGTTCTTAAGAGAAAAAATGGGTAATGATTTGTTTTTAAGTTTCATTTAATATTTAAAGCTTAATAAACAAATATTTTTAGTTTAATTTTCTATTGCATTTTTTAATTTGATTACCCACCTATATAAATACATACAAAGAATAACAATAATATTTTGTGAAGTCAAATGTAATATTTTTCATCCTAAAAATTGATGAATATTTTGCACTGCAACCTATTAGTTTCTCTACATTGAATATATATTAACCAAAAAAAAACAAATTTTCAACATTATAATTTGAACTTTTTTTCAAATATTTTCTTATTTGAAAATGAATATTATGAAATAACGAAAACCAAATATTGACGAATATGAAGATTGAAGATACCCCCACTTCAACACAAATGAAGGGTAAAATTTGGAATTTAAAAAGAAAAAAGATAAATTACAAAGGAAGAATTTATTAGGAGAAGTATAACTTCTATTGATAGAAGCTAAAAATCAAGTGGAGTTTAGTCTCCTCATCGTACCATTGAACAAAAAACTCTTGCGCTGAGGGAATGAAGTTTAAAGGTACCCTTCTTTGAATGTAAAGGTAGAGAAAAATATAATATAAAATTTTGGATGGTTAGACTTGGCCACATTTTAGCTTTGTCCTTGAACCAAACCATATACATGTTCAAGCCCAGAAACAAACTTGAACTGATGGAGGTGAATTTCGACTCCACAAATTTCGACTCTGATTCAAGTGGATGCTCCGAGGGGTCAATCGAAACCTGCAAAAAACCATTGAAGAGTACTCTGACAGGGGACCTCCGACGGGGAGACTCTAACACTTAAATCAGAAAGATCAATTTTCAAGAAGTAAGAAACAGACTGAAAGAAAAGAGGGTTAGGTATAAGAGTCCTGTAGTTTGTGTGTCGAGTATATTATTCCAAGGGAATGTACCTGGGCTATGACCTGTTAAAGGCCTTTATAGATCGATGTCTTACGAGTTGTGTGCTCATGGGATGTTACAATCTTAGTTCTTTATGAGTATGCTTAGAAATCTCGGAACTTCATAGTTAAATATTTTTTAGAGATTTAAGATTTTTATCATTTAGAAAATTTAACAAATCAGGAAAATTTTTTCCTTAACGATTAGATTTCAGAAGACTCCTTTGTCAAGAAAGTATGCGTATTACCTCGGGTCGATAAAGATAAATGAATAGCTTCTTATTGAAACGAAAAGAATCAAATCATCTTAGGTGTACCAAATGCCTTTGAGGGCCACATACCAATTAGTTTGTTACCGAAGAGATTATTCAATGTGTCGAGCTGTGTCCACCTTTCACGGAGATAAATACCTAACTGTTGACACATTTAGGCGTGAAATGCTTATTGGATCTTAGACTCACAAGTCTAAGTGTTACCGCAACGGACCTTTGGATCATGTCCCATCATGAACCATTTGTATGGTTTATGTTATGGATTTGTAAATTGTAGTTCAAGTTTCAATACAAGAAAAGGGTTTAAACTAATTTTAATTTGGGATGGTTAAGATTAGTTTCAGGTCGAAACCATTTTTAAGGTTTAGAGAAAGAAGCACACATAGGCTTTCTTGAAATATCCTAAATTAGGTCTTTATAGGAATGCCCGAGTGATAAAATACTTTTTCTTAAGTGTCTTCCCCGAAATTGAATTTTCGTGAGTGTATGTATTTTCGTAATTTTCGCGACTCCTATGTAACCAAGGAAGAGAGATTAAAGTGATTTTTTGAATTTTAAAAGTTAGAATTATATGATTTTTTGTTAAGGCCGGTCTAATTGGGGTTGAACTTATTATTATTCTTGGTCCATAAGAATTTAAGGTTGAAATTGGCTGATTGACCCGACTCAGGGCGGCTCTAGGCTGAACCGCCCCAGCCTGATCCGTAGATGGTGGATCAAACTCAAGGCACTCATATCACATGACAAATGGGATTGCCTATGCATTGACTCATTCGCCATGCATGTACTTAGCATAGTGAGAAGACCACGGACAATCATTCAGCGTGTCTCACTCATCACTTGCATGGCATATTCAAATATATTAAACTTGGAAAAGAAAAAAGAAAAGGTGTAGGAGAGAAGATGGTCCCTAGAATTCACAAGAAAATCCACATACTTTTTCGTTTTTTTGGGAAGAATCCAAATTTTAAATTTGCGCTAGCAAAGCAAATGCATGCACTCACTCTCAAGCTATATAGCTCTTTTAGAGTATAGGGCTCAAAGGCAGTCTTCTTGTCTTGTTGTTTCAATTTCAACAAAATACTTGGTCATTACACACCCAAAACGTCAACCCATCTTTCTAGCTTCCACTCACCATCACCACCCGTGCATCAAGCAATCCCAAATTCCTAATTTGACACCCTTCTCTCTCTCTCTCTCTCTCTCTCTCTCTCTCCCTCTCTCTCTCTTCTGATTTGGAATTTTTTGTGGTTTTGATAAATTAATTGTTCAGTCATTTGACGTGTAATAATGGTGGTAGTTGACATTCTACAACCCACAAATTGGTTCAAGATAAAAAGCGCCCACAATTACTATGATAAATCTTGATTGGCCATGTTAGAGAAGGGGAAAAAAGAACCGCCGGCCTCTTGTCAGAGTTCAAGTCCACACGACCCTCTCCCTCTTATAAAGGGTATGCGCCTGGTTAAAAAAAAGATAAAAGAAAAGAGAGAGAGAGTGAGAGAGATAGAGAGGAGGGAAAGGTGTGTAAAAAGGACTTAATACATGAGACTTAAATTAAATCCAAAATAGTTTTATTTTAACATAATCAATTAAGTGCTATTAGAGTAATGATTGCGATCCCATAATTCAATTTTATTCCTTTTTCTTCATCTTCAGAAGCTCTTACAGTTTTCCCATAATTCTTTCATGACCGGAGAACACCAAGACCACTTTCATCACTATTTAATCATAACAAAATAAAGTAAATCAAACCTCAAGTTCAAATGATATTTATTAGATTTTTTTCTTTTTTTTTCATCTATGATCTTGTATAGGAATAATTTAGAGTTGAAATCAAGAAAATTTCTAAAGGGGGTGAAGATCCTTCCATGTGTGGCCTAAAGAGGGAGAAAGAAAAAGATAAAAATGCAGAAAACGTATTGATTGTGTTTGTAACTCTTATGTGCTATTGCACAAATTTTATATCATGAAAATTTTTGTCATGAATCTTTTGCTATTATATAAATCACCCTTTTATAATTTGATACGGGAAAATATGGTTTGTCATTAGAAATTTTCACATGTTTATGAGCTTGGTTTATATACTAATGGTGGCCTTATGGCCCTTTGCATTTTAAGGGTAGCTTTTATGCAAGGGATATTGAGAGAGAGAGAGAGAGTAGAAGATTTTAAGACAAGGAGGGTGGAGTAGAAGACTACGATCGACGAGGTCAATGATATGAAGAGAAGGAAGTAGCGGTCAAGAGCAGAGAATCTGAGATTGATATTTGGTGTGTTGAAGAAATCACAAATTCACAATCTTTCTTTGTGTGTAGGAGGACAAATGGGCGGTCCTTGGATAATGATATAGGCTTGAGCTACATTCTATAATTACTCTTTGCACTTTAAAAAATATTAAAAAATAAAAATAATAAATAATAATTTGATGCGAAAAAATGACTTCACATCAAATCGCCCATCTATCTTGAACCGGGAACCAGCGATGGATATCTGTGGCGTGATTTTTGATGTAGAAAACTAGAAAAAACCCGTCAAAAATGAATTCGACCAAAGAAATCTCGATACTCAAGCCAAAAAATAAAAGGTAGAAAGGCTAAAAGATCCCAAGGCCCTATGTAGTCTCAGTGTGCAAGACGTAGAGAGAGACGTAGCTAGTGTGCTGCCTTGGTTAAATATATATGACATGTATGGAGGATGCTGGATGCATTTAGGGGTATAAAAATTTTACTTATCTTTTGAGAAGATTGTTTGAAAACTTTTGAGATTTTGAGAATCATACTCATAAACCTTTTATAAATTCGGAATATTTTAAAATAGAAAAGTTTCAGTTATTATTATGAAAAATAATGGAGTTTTCGTCGTTAATAGATTTATTTCCCGATCAAGACAGATCACGGTAAATTTGTACCGAATTAAGGAAAGTAGGCCAGTTTCATCAAATAATAATAATAATAATAATAATAAAAAACTTAATGAACTTACCTGAAGTCAATTATTTATTTGCTGCACGTACCAGCATTTACCATATCTTAATATTTTAATAATATTATTAATATTATTATTACTATTATTGAATTGGGTGAAAATTTTCTTCCCTAACTTTCATCACTCATGTTAAAAGCAAGTCACCTAACCACGTACACATACGTACCCATATCATTGGGTCCTTTTGTGCCCCGCCAGAGGGCAACTGGACCTTCTTAATCTCCGGAGCAGGATATTCGGAAAATAGGTTACTTTAGAAGCCGACTTTTCTCTGCCCTTTTTTGCTTAAAAAAAAATACCCATTCAAACAAAATTAATAATGATTTAATTTTAAAATATTTAAATTTTATTTATTTATATATTTATATTTATAATAATAAGTTTCTTTATTATAATAATTCAATCCTCGATGCACTACAAAATTAATGAGTTGAGGTGAAGATTAAAAGCCGTCTACATAATGCATCAAATCCGTTAGCAATACTTTCTCCAATGGATGCACGCTCAGTTGGGCATACACCAGTCGAGATAGATATATCGTAATACTTTGGACTACCGTCGGAGCATGTCACATATGTATACTAACAGAAGAATAGAGTTAGTAAAACTAGTAATGTATCGTCAATTACCATGTGTTATCAGATCGTAAAACTAGCGATGGTTACCATGTATTACCATATGTTACTACCTTTATCTTCGGTTGCAATTGGGATAGAAAATGTTAGAAAAGGTTGACAGTTAGAAATGAGTTAGAAAATTGTACCAAATATTGACGGTTACTATTGAGTTACAAAATTATACAAATTGTCAACGGTAGAAAAGTGTTAGTGAAATTAGTGGTTTGTATAGTCACTTATCATGCGTTAGGAGATGTTACTACTCCATCATCGGTTACCATTAAGTTACAAAATATTACAAAATGTTTACGGTAGAAAAGTGTTAGTAAAATTGGTGTCATATGATCGGTTACTATTGAGTTACAAAATGGTGTAAAATGTGGACGGTAGAAAAGTGTTACGAGACGTTACTATTTTTTATCATCGGTTACCATTGAATGACAAAATGTTACAACATATTGACGGTAGAAAATATTAGTAGAATTAGTGACTTCATCGTCAGTTACTATGTGTTACTATATGTTACTATGTGTTACAGTCATCATGTGTTACCACATGACACAAAACGTTGATGATAGAAAATGTTAGTAAAATTTATGGTTTTATGGTCGGTTATTATGTGTTACCATATATTACTAGTATTAGCATCGGTTGCTATTGAGATAGAAAATGTTGACACTTACCAATGAATTACAAAATTGTATTAAATATTGACGGTTACTATTGAGTAATGAAATTGTACAAAATATAGACAGTAGAAAAGTGTTAGCCAAATTGGTGGTTTTATAGTCACTTATCATGTGTTAGGAGATATTACTATTTCATCATTGATTACTACTGTGTTACAAAATGGTACAAAATGTTAACGATAGAAAAGTGTTAGTAAAATTTGTGAATTTAATATCGGTTATTATTAAATTACAAAATGTTTTAAAATATTTATGGTAGAAAAGTGTTAGTAAAATTAGTGTTTTATGTTCGATTACCATTGAGTTACAAAATGGTGCATAATATTGATGGTAGAAAAATGTTACAAAACGTGGTTAGCATTGAGTGACAAAATACAGTTACTATGTGTTACTATGTGTTATTATACTATGTGTTACTTTGTGTTACTGAAATTACTATCGGTTCATGGACGGGCGCAAATATATGCCTCACGGGGGCCTGTGCATGATGGATAGGCGCAAGCATATGCCTCACATGAAGAGGCGCAAGCATATGCCTCACGGGGGCCCGCGCATGCATACCGAGCGTAAGCAAATACCATGCATGTGAGAGTGATTATTTCATTATTTTTTATTTTAAAAATATTATTATTAGAATAAATACACTTGATAATTATCAAATTAAATAATGTAATGATATAAAATTAGTTATCACCACCACATGATTTAAGAGTGTATAAAAGAAATACAAAAATATTATAAATATAAACAGAATTGTATTAACATATAAGATTGAGTAGTACATTATATTGAGTAATAGATACAAGACCAAGAGGAAAGAAAGATTCCTTTTCCACAATAACATGTTTGTTTTGTACTAATAGTAAGAGGGTGAAGCAAAAATGAAACAAAAAACATCTCTTGGTGAAACAAAAAATGAAACAAAAATCGTTCATTTTATCACAAAAAATATTACCATTACAATTTGGAGGTCATAATCCCACCATATTTCCAAAACTAAGTAAAGCAGTGAGCAACAAGTTTATGTCAAATTTTCTTCCTGTCAATAAAAAATGAATAAAAAAGTAAAATTAATATAATCATATAGTAACATTATAAATAATATAAAGAATGGTTATAAATGAAAATATTACCCGTGGGATGGAATTAGGTGTTGATGATGATGGTACACTACTAGCATCTGTTATTGGAGGAATCTAATAATATAAATGATTAGGATTATTATTAAAAGATAAAATGAAAATAGTAAGATTATGCACATTGATACCTGAACACCAGGAATAAGCCTTGCTTCAGTAATCAGGTTTATTAATTCATTTTGTTGTCCACTTCCGGCATGTGTAGCAACATGCGTAAGAACATTGCGGACCAAATTACTAAGATTGTGATTTTGTTCCATTAAACGTTCTAGCATAGTAGTCATTTCTTACTTCTGAGTTTTAGTTGAATACACACCAGGAGTTGTAACCTTTCCCACGCATCTAATTCTTTTCCTAGAATCAGACCCTTTAACTTTAGATACAATATCACTTTTCCAAGACAAATTGGAACTTTCCATTTGCATATCTTAGACTCCATTCCAGTCTTCATCATTTCCTATAAGAAGTAAATAGTAAAATATCAAAGTCGCATAAATAAAATAGTTAGAATTATATAAAAGGATAATCATCCATACCACAACTTCTGATGCTTTTGTAGAAACTAAACTGCCATCTAATCGTATTCTGCTTGTAATATAAAGTTCAAATCTAGAAGGTTTTCTCCCAGATTGTGTCTATAATGAAAAAAAAAATAAAACAAAACAGAGTTTGAAATGTTTAAAAGTAAAAGAGAGATAAATTATTTATACCTGCTCATGTATGAGCTTTGCAAATGACTCAATCCTAAGCAATGTGGATCAGTCAACTTAGAATGACATTCAAAATTTCTTTTACTAATTTCCAGGAATAGAGAAAAATGTATAAGAATGGCACAGAGAAAAAATAGGTTGTATAGTGAATTGCATTTACACCTTTCCTGTATCACTCAACCAAAAATAAACAAGCTCCTATGTGGATCAACTTTTTATCTTCCATTCTCTTGATATTTTCATCTATTCCCAGTAAATCTCGAACCATTTTGATTTTAGAGAATTTTTAAAAGTCTTCCATTTTTCACTCAAACTTCCAATAACCCATTTCTTAGTCTCTTCCTTGAATGGCCTGAAGGGTAATCTTCGACTACAATTAAAATAAAGAAAATATATGATCTTTATAGTCATTGATTTCAATTGAAATAAAATTTTACAGATAAGTTTTTCCATCTAGCCATTGAGTAAAAAAAAAAATAGACACCTGTATAATGTTCCACATATCATTTTTATAGTCCGTTGGCATATCACGCCAAGTTTTATAGTTGATTGGAGCAATGGTATAGACTCTAACTATAGAGCCAAGAAATCTGGTAAAGATTGTACCATTAATTCTTATTGGTTGATTTAATTCGTTCATTTCAACCAGCATACATTGTCCATTTTCTAAGTCCCAAACATCTTGACAGTGTGTTGGACCTCTACATTTCTTGACAACTACTGAAAAAATAAATATGAGTTGTCAGTTGATACCATGGTAATGTCAAACCTCAAATTAAAATAACACCTGGGGTAACATTTTCACAAGATTGGGTTTCTTCATATTGAACATATTGTTGGGATTATTGTGATTCTTCATGCTGAGTAACAATATTCATCCGGCGTTTAGTTCGTCACATAGCTATGGTGGAACACACAGCAGATGTTTTCAGAGTAAGAGTTTTGCGGAAATTTGAGGAAAGAAATGCTTCATACTTAATATAATATTTTTGGATTAGAATCCAATTACAAAGCGCGTCATTTTGTACCGCTCTTTTTTTTTTCTTCACCCGCCTTTTTTTCGCATTTCTTACCCCCTTTTTTAAATTAAAATTCTTACTGTTGCCATTTTTATCTTTCATATATTTCTTTTTTTTCACATTTTTAAGTCGGTAACATTTGTTTTCTTTTGATTTTATACAATTTTTAATTTCAAGTCAAGAACTTAGAATAGTGAAAAAGTCACTCAATCTAAAATTTACTATTAAATTCTTTTTAAATTAGATTTTATCATGACTTAATTACTACCACTTTATTACCACTTGTTAGTATGTATAATTGCAAATAACAATTAAATAAAATAGACAACACACATCTCAAAATGCTTCATCTATTCAAAATATATGTTTGTGATACAAATTAAATGAAATTACATGTAAATTAAATTAAAGAAATATATAGAATATATTTATATCATGTGATATTAAATACAACAGCAGTTGAATGGTATTGAATAATTTTATTAATTAATTAATTAATACACTATCTTTAAAGTAAAAATGAATATCGAGATTGAAATTAATATTAATGTTGTTATTCGTTTATTTTGAAATTTATATAAAATTATATAATGTAAATAAATAATATGAATTCTTCCATTTTTTTTTGAAATTTTATTGGTTTATATAATATTGATGATAAGATATTTAGTTTAAATATTACTCCTATTTATCTAGCTTATTATATAAAATTGGTAATAGAAGCGGTAATTGCTGTGTCAATGTTAAATTAAATGTATCTATGGTAGTCGTATCTATTAATAGTATAATAATAATTTATAATAAAATAGTAATTGTAATTAAAAAAAGTACTAATATACTAATATGGAACAAGATTATATAATAAAATAGTAATATATAGGCAATAGTAATATATAGTAATAGATAATAATACATTGACACTCTAACAAATATAATCAAGTATGGTAATGTATATTAATATATAATAATATATAGTAGTATGTAATACTACCATGTTATAGTAATAGTTATTTAATACTAAGATATATAGTAATTGTAATTAAAAAATACATCATAATAGATTGTAATATATAGTAACATATAGTAACGTTGTAATATATAGTAGTATATAGTAACAGATTGTAATATATAGTGATATATAGTAATAGATTTTAATGGATTGAAATATATAGTAATAGATTGTAATTATAGTAATATTAGTAACGTATATATAAAGATGATGATTGGTTTGTGGCTGATAATTAAGATTATTTCTTTAATTTTGAAATATTTTCACTGAAAATTAATATTAATTAATATTATATTATATTATATTCTTAATAAATTATGTAATTGATAATATATCATTATCTAAAGTAATACTACATTTAAAATTTCAAGATTTGATGCAATACAATTTGGAGATTTGGTACCTATAATTTGTTACTATGTTTTATCACCTGTTACAACAATGCTTTGAGGAAAAGTTGATAATTATGAAGCCGCCAAACCCACAATGTTTTTTCGCACTTTTTTTTATTAGGCGCCAATTAACTTACCTTAATTTGTTAAGTAGCGGGAATTAAGATTTACCTATTTGAAAGCCCGCCTATTTGTCTGTATTTTTTTCACATTTTTTCCTGCCTTTATTTTTTTTCCATTACAAATTTTTCGATTTGCAGTATCTCATATCACTTTTAGTTATTTAATTTTTTTCATTTTTTTAGTTGGTCATATGTTTGGAATTTATATAATTTTTATAACTTGTTACCATGTAATTTAATGGATTTTTAGGATTTTTAATAGATCAAGTAACTAAAAATAGTGAAAACCACATTTAATTTAAAATTTACGACTAGATTATTTTTCAAATAAATTTTTGTCACCAAAAGCTATATATCCAAATTTTTTTGAGATAACGTAATTTACCTAATTTTTTATTAATTTAATAATTAAATAATATGTGTGTAAATCAAAATAATAATAACGTTGTCATTTGGTATTATATACAATAATTTATATATAATTATATAATATTGATAATTAATATGAATCCTTCCATTTTTGTGAAATCTTATTGATTCCTAGAAAATATCACTTAACTTATATATAATTATATAATTATACCCGAGGAAGTCATTAATAGTCCATAACAATGCCGTATGCATTTTAAAGTTTTCGCCAACTAAAAAATCAAAAGTATTAACTCCTTTGCAAGGGACTTGCTTTTTGTGCGGCAACATGTTGCAAGCAGCGTGCAAAAAGAAAGATAGGAACAAATCCATGCATTGTCTCAATGAAGTAGTAACTTGATTTTTGAGCTTAATCTCACGGTTAAGTTCATAGATTGAAACCTACATAAGTAATTTCAAGCTTGAATGGGCTTATAGAAGCTTGCGAGAAATTGTTGAGAAAGAAGACAAGATGATAGGTAGCTAACTTTTAGGATTCATTGTGCTTCATTTTAGGCTTGGGTAGGTCTGCTTCGCTTTGATGTGTGAGAAATTTCATTTTGAATCAGATTACATGGCTTGTACATTGGCGAACTTTTAGAAGAAAGAAAATCGGATTATATTTCTCATTGTCTTTGTCTTTGAAGATAGAGGATTGATGAATGGGATGATGGATGGATTAACTGGTGATCCTGATTTTCGTTTGGCTGCAGTTGTTTCTTTGACCGGTCTTTCTTGTCATTGGCAATGGCTTGACTGGTTTTTCTGTTGTCTTTCCAGATCTACTTCTGTACAAGGTAAATTGTTATAACACAATCTTGATTCCAAAACTGTGGAAGCTCTCAAGGATTTGAAGAAGCAGTTATCTGAAGCTGAGTCAACATAATTCAGCAAGCTGTGGGTTTTTCTTCAAAGCATCATAACTTCTATCACTGAGCACCCTGACAGAAATGGAAAAAATATCAGATATTCTCCAACTTAAATCTCCAAGTTCTCCTCACTCTACTGATATATGCATTTGTTAGGAAACTCAATTATATATTTTCGTAGTTGTAATTAATTTCTTCATATTGAGATTAGGCAACCCTATAACTAGGATAAGCATGGAAAGTTTACAGTTACTCAAAAGCAGGATCGAAGAGGGCTTCTTGCTGTGCAGGAATCCTTTCTGTATCTCTAACTTGTGCATTGGAGATGATAAGTCCACTATCATAGATTTACAATTTTGAACCGTTCATACAATAATCATTGTAAGTGGGCAATCGGGCAGGCCCTGTCTAGTGGTTCAGGTTCTCTCTCTTTCAGGGAGTCAGTGCAGATTCAACTTCCCCTGACGGCAGGGCATTTTGAAAAAGAAGTGGACATCGGTTATCAATCGAGTCTATTATTTATTCTTTGCAGATGGATTGCCCTACCAGGACTCTCTACTTCTAGGCAATGTATCTGCACTGTGCTGGTAATATTGCTCAGCCCATTCTAAATTGTCTTTCTTGAGCTAATCTATGGTAGGAGGCCTCTTATTTATTCAAACACTCTATGCTTTATCATGCTAACTCTGTGGCAGGCAAATTAAAGTGCATTTCATATGTATAAACACTTAGACCAAGATTTCTGACTCGAATGACGAACCATTGTGTGTGCTTTATTCGCATTTGTTTTAAGGATTCTTTCTATTTTCCACCTTTTAAGGATTCTTGAGCAACCAATTATGGCTACCTTTTTCTTGAGCAAAGGGACTCCAATGTCATGTTTGATGCAAATAGGATCTTGGAGAGCTAACTTCACAACGGGTTGCCACAATGTTCGGGTCGGATTAGTCAGCTCAATCGAGATACTGGCTATTGAAAAAAAAATTGTCTATTTAGGTCTTGTTTGTCTTAAGGATTCTTTCTATTTTCCCCATTTTATCCATGCAACAGAGTAAAACACCTCTCAAGTCTTTCCCAAAGGTCAACCTAAAACTCAGGAGTCGTATTTGAAAAATCCATTTAATGTCAAATTAATACTGTAAGCATTAAAATGACAAAAGGTTTTCATACGACTTTCATAGAATTTCATTTGGATTTTTGTTCTTTTGACAATCGCATTTCCCATACCCGTTGTGTGTGTGTGACTTGTGAGTGATATGGACCCTCCTCCATAGTTTCGACCAGACAAGACCAGAAAAGAGCTAATAGTCAGACCAGGCATTGTCTTGCAAACTTGAAAAAGAGAGACAAGATAAAAGGCATCCCCCATTCCAAAACCCCATATATGAATGCTATATTATTGGTTATGGCCTTATGGGTATTTTCTTTAGAACAGTACAGTTATAAAATTCTTTTACCACACTGACACAAAAAAGAAGGTTCAGACACTAATCGTTATACATATTACATGCACCTGAAAAAGAAAGACAATTTTGATTGGTACCGGCAAGTCTAGAGGAGTAAAAAGGACTGAAGAGAGAGAGCATGTTAATATTAATGAAAAAAATATTAAATTTTTTAATTAAAATTTGAATTAATTAAAAAGAATTATATTAAATAAATCATTCTAAAGAGGGATTGATTTCATATTAATTAATCAAAATATAATTATAAATATTGATTGTTTGAAGTACAAGAGAAGAGATATAAATTATAATATAAGGGGGGAGGGGGAGGGAGAGGGTGGGAGAGAGAGAGAGTGGAGTGTGTGAGAAATAAATGGGGTGGCGGTGGTTGGTGAATTCGAAAAGAAAAATGAAAAATGCAATAATTGGGATGGGGAGGGTCAAATGAGTTCACGAGATCCTGGCCTGTTCATTAACTCAGACAAAACGTATAGCCAGACAGACCCGGAACCCACCCTGACATTGCCTGTCCCACACATAACAACCATTTTATTTTACACCTCCAACGTTTCATGTATGCTCTAAACAATGCCACTCTTGGGGTGATGGACTGCCCTTTCCTTCTCTTTTCCTAGGTGTGCGGGTAAGGCTGTAAACAGGCAAAAATAGGAGTTCGGTTTGGATAAATACATACCGATCAACGAGTTTATCATTAAATCTTAACTGATCACACATCTTTAATAATAATATTGAACTTTAAATTTATATTACAACAACGTTTTAAAAATACTTATCTAAAATTATATGGAACAAAAACATATATAATTACGTAATAAAACAAATGTTCCCTAGAAACAGTCCAGAGGGTATAGTCCTCTCTTTGAATCCCTAATTCAGGATTCGATTCTTTCTGTAATAAAAGAAAACGTAATAAAACAAATAATACATACATATAATTATTAAATATAATTAAAATTTATAAGTTAAGAAAAATTAATATATAAAATTGCAATTGTGGAAACGGATTCGATTGAGGATGACACTCCATCGAAATACAAGCGAGTTGCAAAACTTTGAAATGCTTCAAGTTATACAATAGTGTAAAACCAAGGGGTATAGATGAGATAGGTTTGATGGAGTAATGCTTACCCCTGTTGGTTTAATAGTACAATATTAAATTATCTTAATCAATATTTTGATTTTAAATTTTGAAAATAAAAAAACAGATGTCAGAATAATCAATTCTTAAATTGGGTTTACAATTGCTTGAATCAAATTAATCAGGTTTTCGGATACTTGTAGTTGAGTAAAAAAAAATAATGCTTACCCCTATAGGCAGCGGAATATTTGAATAAGGGATAAAATCAAAAATTTATATTAAAGGGAAAAGCCAAAGTATAACTTGAAGAAGGTAAAAAGTAGAGATAATAATTTTTAAATTACAAAACAACAATTTATAAGATTTTAATAGCATTTGCAAGACTTTTAGGTGCAACACAGAGTTGTCTAATACATATTATTGTGTTATTTTAAAATTTGACCGAGAGCAATTGCCCCTCGCACCCAGGCTTTGCCACTGAATCACAGAGATTTTGGTTTCTTACAAAGACAAAGCCTATTATATGGAGATAAATTGAACCAAACATACAACATGGAATTAAATGGTAAACTAATGAAGTATTTCGACATTTTCATCACTGAGTAACTTGTGTTTGAAATTTTCCATTGATGATGGATCTCTCTATCATACCCACTTGAGAATGAACTATTTCACCAGTGTAGGATGAGTTAGATCCTTTTATTTGTTAAAGGACCAAAGGGTATCAAAGAGAGTGAACATTCTGCAAGGCAAACGTGATGTCAAGCCTTACCCAAGCATTCTTGAAAAAGAAAAAAAGAAAAAAAATATATCAACCTAAGATCTTATGGAGGATACTATTGTAGGAGAAATATTAAATGGTGAAGAGGTGGGAGAGTCACAGTCAAGGAGAGAGGGGTGTCATGTTAGACAGTCAATGAGTCAAAAGTCAGAGAGTCAACATTCTTGACTGTCTTAAATAAACGAATGAACTGTGGGGGAAGGCGAAAAGGACGGCTTTGATCGCGGGTCATTAAAATCAGACGGTGGCGGTGGTGGCCCCCTCTCTTCCTATGGATGCCGGAGGGGACCGGAATGAATATAGTGTCGAGTGTGTATATAGAAGACAAAGCCCTTTGCATTTAAGGGTAGGGGGTCCTATTCCACCTCTCCAATGTCTTCTTCAACTTTTAAACTACCTCTCTTTTGCATTTGCATGGGAATTATGTATCATCTCCTCACTACTATCTCTCCTTATGTTTCCTTGTGATGGGACATAGGCCTAGCCCTAATTAGAAAAGTCAGCCCTTGAAATGCCCATACACAAGGTCCATAAAGGACAACTACTGATCAATATTCAATTTTCTCTATGACTATGTATCGAAAAGTCTTAATCTTCCGGATCTCCTGAACGATAGGGTCTCGATCGTCCCGCCAACCAAACATGATTCATAAAGCGAAAGTAATCTCTCCGATCGAGTACTTAACTATTGGTCTATCGAACGAATGAAACCTGAGGACCTTTCATCGGTCAAATGATCGATCAATAGCTAATAACTCTAATGATTCTAAGGAAAGGCCAAAATATCTCCGATCTCCTACTTAAGAGCAGTATCTTCAGAATCTTTCACTTAAGAAAAGAATCCTCCCCAAAAACGAAAGATCTTATACGATAAAGATTACAATCAATTTGAAATATTGAATTTCTGAAATTTTCGGATTGATTCGATAAAGAAAGTAGGGTTGAAACACTCCGACGGCCCACAACTCTTATAGGTATAAGATATCCTAAAACCCTCTATTGGCGTTACACATTGAATACTCTAATCACAAAAAATCTCTCACTCTTTGAACTCTCAGTTTATTTCTTTACATTCAAAAACCACTCTTTCTGACTTGAGCATTGGAGGCTCCCCCGCCGGAGGCTCCTCTGCCAGAGCACCCTCCGACGGTTTTTGCAGGTCTCACGTCCTTTCGACGACAACCATTTGAGTCAACAAAGAGCTGATATCTGTGGAGTCACAACCCACCTCCAACAGATTGGTACCATCCGTAGGAAACAGACTGATTTTTTGAAAACTCATTACGATATCTACTATAATCACCCATAGCGTAGTGCTAGCCAAGAGAAGAAGGCCAGTCATAGGTTTTGATGACGATGATTTGTTAGGGATAGATCTCCGTCGTGACGACCCATAGTTGTTACCCTCAAGATAGAATCTCACATCATGAAAAGGGTTCTCGTCGATCAGGGGGCTGACTGTCATCTCCTCACTTGGGACGCCTTTTGCCGAATGGGTCTCAATCCGACTCCACTCCTGCCGTCTGTCGGGTCCCTTAGAGGACTTTTAGACAAACTCACCTATCCCGAAAGTATTATCTACCTTTCTGTGACTTTCGGGAAACCCCCCAATCATACGATCGCCCAAGTCTTGTTCCATGTGGTAAAACTCTACTCTCCTTATAACGCCATTCTCGGAAGGTCCAGTCTAGATGAACTAGAAGCATTGCCAAATACAAGGCACAGTTCAGAACACCGTAAGGGGTCGCCATCATACGTAGCGATCCTGATCCATATATCCTCTTTGCGACTCAAGACGTGCAAAAAGCTTTTCCAATCGATGCCGTAGAACTTAGGGATGATACTGAGCCGAAATCAAAACTCGAGCCGGGTGAAGAAACTGTTAAGATCCCTTTAACAAGCGACTCCAGTCAAACCGTCCGAATAGGGACCAACCTATCACCATCCTTGCGACAGGCCTTAGTCGCCTATCTACAACAATACTCCAAAGTCTTCACTTGGACCCCGGAAGATATGCCAAATATAGATCTATCCGTCATAACTCATAGGCTAATAGTTAATCCTAATTTCAAACCAGTGAGACAGAAGAAGACGGAATTTGCTTTCGAACGCCAACGCTCCATACAGGAAGAAGTTCAAAAGTTGTTAATGACTGGGTTCATGCGAGAAGTTAAGTATCCCGAGTGGTTAGCTAATGTGGTTTTAGTGAAAAAGGCCAACGACAAATGGAGAATGTGTGTAGACTTCACTGATCTCAACAAAGCATGCCCGAAAGATAGTTATCTGCTCCTCAATATCGATAAGTTTGTAGACAACTCTTCAGGACACTAGCTCTTGAGTTTCATGGACGCCTATTCTGGTTACAATCATATCAAAATGGCACCCGAGTATAAAGAAAAGACCAGCTTTATCACTATTACTACCGGGTCATGCCCTTTGGCTTAAAAAATGTCGAAGCCACTTTCCAATGGCTGGTCAATATAGTCTTCAAAGACCAGCTGGGTAGGAACGTTGAAGGCTATGTTGATGACATGCTAGTCAAGAGCATCACCAAAGAAGCCAATGTCACAGACCTTGAAGAAACCTTCTAGACATTGGAATGATATAACATGCGGTTGAACCTGGTGAAGTGCACCTTTGGGATCGCCTCTAGAAGTTCCTAGGCTTCATGATCACCGATCGAGTGATAGAGTCCAACCCCGAGAAGCTGCGGGCAATATTGGATATGTCGCCTCCCAAGACGTTAAAAGAAATATAGCGTTTTACTGGTCGGATAGCGGCTCTGAGTCGGTTCATGTCCAGGGTCGGTGAGAAATGCAAACCTATATTTGATTGCATTGAAGAGGTCTCGACGGTTCGAATGGATATCCGAATGTCAGGCAGCTTTGGAATGATTAAAAGAATACCTGATGAGTCCATCACTATTTTCGCGGCCCATCCCCGGGGTGGTAAGACAGGAATCCACCACCAAAAAACTAGTCTACTACATTAATAGGATATTAAAAGAGTCCGAGATTAACTACCGACCGATTGAGAAGATAGCCTACACCTTAGTCATCTCAGCAAAACGCATTCGACCATACTTCCAGACCCATACTATTGTGATGCTCACCTACCGATGGCTGAAACAAATCCTCTAAAAGAGAGACACTTCCGGTCGGCTTATCAAGTAGAGTGTGGAACTGGGTAAATGTATCGACCGCGACCACCAATAAAGGGCCAAACGCCGGCCAATTTCATCCTCAAATGTACTTTACCTATGACGTCCGAAGACCAACCCCACAACCATCAAGAAGAGTGGTTTACCCCAGAGTGGACCATTCATGTTGACGGATCGTCAAATTCGTCAAGAAGTGGCGTCGAGCTTATACTAGTAGGACTCAACTATTTTAAGGCAAAATAAGCCTTTCAGTTCGATTTCTGGACCACCAACAACCAAGCAGAGTACGGAGCCTTACTAATAGACCTTCAAATTGCCATTAATATGGGGGCACGGAACGTCAGGGTATTCACGGATAGCCGGTTGGTCGTAAAACAAATCAAGGGGGTCTATGAAACTAAAGACCCAATCATGGCTAAATATTTGAGTAAACTGCACGAGATGATGGAACGATTAGGCTAGGTTGACATCCAGCAAATCTCTCGGTCAGAGAACGCACGAGCTGACACTCTATCGAAATTGGCTAGTTCCGATTTAATTACCTCTAGCCGAACAGTATACATTGAAAGTCTGCCACATCCCAACATTGACAAGCCCTAAGAGGCTTTCCCTATTGATTGGTCCCCTAATTGGAAGGACCCCATAGAAGCATATCTAAGACATGACCATCTGCCGAAGTCACTAAGAGAAGCGATGAAACTTAAGTGAAAAGCTGCTCACTATGCCATAATCGATGGGATTCTTTACCGGAAGTCATTCACTCACCCATATCTGCGGTGCCTAACTCCCAAAGAAGGGGACTACGTCCTCCGAGAGATCCACAAAGGAATCTATGATAATCACCTGGGCACTCAAAATCTAGTTTACAAAGCCCTTCATTAGGGGTACTACTGGCCAACCATGAAGGTCGATTCCGACAACTACGTAAAACGATGCAACAAGTGCTAGCGTTTCTCTTTAGGGCCTCGACTACCTTCCACCGAATCAACCCTATATCTAGCCCCTAGCCTTTCGCTCAATGGGGGATGGATATCTTCGGATCATTTCCCCCAGCCAAAGGACAGCGAAAATTCCTTATAGTAGTTATCGACTACTTCACCAAGTGGATGGAGGGCGAGCCTTTAGCTCAAATTACGGCAACCAAGGTCCAGTCTTTCGTGTGGGCTCATATTGTCACCCGGTTCGGTATACCATGTGTCCTTATTATAGACAATGGGAAGTAATTCGATAATAAGCACTTTGGGGAGTTCTGTGAAAAATTTAACATTTGACATCGATTTTCATCGGTCGCTTACCCATAAACCAACGGGCTGACTGAGATAACCAACCGAACGATCCTAAAAGGATTAAAAACGATGCTAGAAGATGCCAAGGGGCAGTGGACCGAAGAGCTTTACGGTATCCTCTAGTCATATCGCACTACACCTCGGAAAGCAATGGGAGAAATTCCGTTTAGTCTAACTTATGAGAGCGAGAGAGTCATACCCATGGAGATAGGAATTTACTCACTTCGGGTGACCCAATATGATGCTGGGCAAAATGAACATACCCTGCGTGAAAGATTGGACTTACTTTCAGAGTTATGAGAATCCGTATTAACAAAAATAGCAGGTTATCAGCAATAGATAACACGGTACCACAATTGTAGAGTCAGGAACCGAACGTTCAGACCAGGCGAGCTGATACTAAAGAAGGTGAAAGCTACTGGTTAACCCCAACCTGAGGGCAAACTCGCCCCTAACTAGGAAAGTCCATATCGAGTGCGTTCCGTGGTTTGACCGAGAACCTATGGCCTCGACAACCTAGACGGATCGGTAGTGTCTAGGACCTGGAACTCAAAAAACCTACACATATATTATCAGTAAACTCAAGAACTATCTACAGCCAGAGGGGCCAACTCAATAAGAACCGAATGATTTTTGCCCCTCAATCGAAAGATCTTATCGTTCGTACGTGTCGTCAATAAGGGATGAAACTCTCCGAATGAGTGGATATGGCCCCTCTATCTAAAAATTTTCTGTCGCATGGCGGGTCTAAGTCATCCAGATCTTATCGTTCGTGCGTGTCATCAATAAGGAATGGAGCTTCCCGAACAGGTGGACATGACCCCTCTATCTAAAAATTTCCTATCGCATGACGAGCCTGAGTCACCCAGATCTTATTGTTCGTACGTGTAGTCAATAAGAGATGAAACTCTCCGAATGGGTAGACACAACCTCTCTATCTAAAAATTTCCTATCGAATGGCGGGTCTGAATCGCCAAGATCTTATCGTTCGTACGTATCGTCAATAAGTGATGGAACTACCAGAACGGATGAACACGAACCCTCTATCTAAAAATTTCCTATCACATGGTGGGTCTGACTCGTCCAAATCTTATCGTTTGTACGTGTCGTCAATAATAGATGGAACTTCCCGAACGGGACCCCCCAACCTAACTACCGATGTCTGGCAGTTCGAAAGGCCGGTATTACTAAACATCTCAATGTGGAGCTTAAAGTCAAAAGCAGACCTACTTTGACGAGAGTTGAAGAAAAGCACAAGAGAACAAAAGAGAACAAAGACAAAGCTCAAGTAAATAAAGCATAACCTTTTATTTATCCTTATGCAAGAAATACATTCGGTTACATGAGTATGTATACAAGTCCCTAGGACGAACCGACTATACCTAAAAGTACATAATGGGGTTGCTCAAAGATACAAAAACCACAGTCCCTATGCTGGAGAGTACAAAAATAAATATAGTGCTAGAGACAAGAGAAGGCTGAGCTACCCGAACTCAGCCTCCCAACTGAAAATGAAGTGAGAGACATCCCCACCATAATTGGATGATGGAGGGGAACCTGGACAGATCACCAAAGGCAGTACAAGATGCTCCTCTAGTGGCGATGGATGATCTCACCATGCCAACCGAATAATGGCCGACATAATGAGATCTCATTCCGGTGGTCTCCCTCCTTAATGAGATCTCATTCCAGCAGAAGTTATCCGAACCATTGAGCTCTGCCTACCAAAACGTCCCATGAAATAACTTTTGAAAAGGATCTGCTCTCAACAAAACTCCCAGAGGGGAGGAAAAACTTCAATTCTTTACAAAAGAAAACAAGTACCTGTCATAGCTATTTATAGTAGTGGAGAAGCAAGCCCTAATTAACTTAGGGAAGGTGAAATAGATCAACGAAAATAGCCTGTCATAAATGAAGAAATAAATTGTTTTCAATTCCCCATGAAGGGGTAACTTCCGATGAGACACAACCGTGTTCGTGGTAAGAAAGTGGAATGAATTAGGGCGAACCTAACACCCCTATGCTTCTATAACGTATTAAGCATGTCTCACCCTAATAGATCTCTACTCATGGCGCTTCTTTACCAAGAAAACCATGATTCCAGGGCAAATGATGGGATATAATCCTAAACCTAATTAGAATGGCCAACCCTCGAAAGGCCCATACACAAGGCCCATAAAAGACAGTTACCGATCGATGTTTAATATTCTTTATGACTATCTACCGAAGGGACTTAGTCACTCGAATCTCCCAAACGATAGGGTCTCGATCACCCCGCCAACCGAACAAGATTCATGAAGTGAAAGTAATCTCCCTAATCGGGTACTTAACTATTGGTCTATCGAACGAATGAACCCTGAGTACCCTTTATCGGTCGAACGACCGATCAATAGCCAACGACTCTAATGATTCTAAGGAAAGGCCAAAACATCTCTGATCTCCTATTTAAGAGCAGCATCTTCAGGATTTTTCAGTTAAGGATAGAACCCTCCCCAAAAATGAAAGATCTCATATGATAAAGATTACGATCAATTTGGAATATTGAATTCTCGAGATTTTTGGATCTGTTTAATAAAGAAAGTAGGGTTGAAGCACCCCGACGGTGCATGACTCTCGTAGGTATAAGACATTCTAAAACTCTCCAAATCAGGTATGCTCTCTTAGCCTTACACATTGAATACTCTAATCATAGAGAATCTCTCCCTCTTTGTGCTCTCAGTCTGTTTCTTATATTCGAAAACCGTTCTTTCTGACTTGAGCGTCGGAGCCTCACTCGTCAGAGTACCCTCCGATGGTTTTTGCAGGTCTCACATCCTTTCGACGGCTACCGTTTGAGTTAACAAGGAGCTGATATCTATGGAGTTATAACCCACCTCCAACACCTTCCTTAGAGACTTTGGCTTTGAGTGGAATTTGAATTTGGACAGATTTTATGTGCTAACAATATAGTTGTTAGCATGTTGTTGTTAATCTGGAGGATAAGTAGGACATGTTTAGGTAGAAAATATTATAGAATGATGCTAGATAGATTGAACGAGACAATGATTAGTAATTTATCTAAGCATATTTCGGAATTTTTTTTATTTAATTTCAAAAATATTTAGGATATGGATTGTTATTCAAGTTTGAAATATTCTGATATTTTTCAATTGCTATTTAAGATTTAGTTTATTCGATTATTGACTCAATTGATTTTCTCTCTCTCTCTCACACCGTCCTCATAAATACCTAACCCTAGTAAACTAGATTTGATTACGTGTTATTTTGATACAAAATTTTATAAGTTTTAAGCTTTTGATACTAACTCAACTAAATCTTTGAGGTGATTGGATCCCAAGATTATATTCAAATTCATTAAATCTTTACTATACATCTAGATGTAGATGATTTGAGTTGTGTTTGCAAGGTTGTCAACCAAAATCTGAGTTGATATACCTACTAAGATATATCATTTAGTGAAATCCTACTTTATGACAGCTCTCTTTGTTTGGAATTTTAAACGATATGATGTGCTTAATTCTCGTGTACAATGATCTACACATGAGGGAAAAGGATTCCTACTCTAACGCTTGGTAACTAGAGATTTAGCAATGCAAAGTTTAATATGATTGAGATAGCAAATTAGAAATATTTTCACTTTTGGGGTTTTAATGATTATAATTAAAACATAAAATGATCGATAATTATTGGATAACGATCTAAAATCACAAGTCGCATTATGTTAATACTCATGCTATTATAGAAAAGTGTGAATTAGATAATGAAAAACATATTTTTCATATAGTTCTTTGTGACTAGTGTGAACTACCTATCTATATTCTCAAGAGAGTGGCTTAGGCAATATATTAGTATTGGACAAATTTTTCTTCCTATTTTCCCCAAAAAAAAAAGATTATTCCAAAAAAGAATTTACAGCCGTAAAGAGTATATTATTTACTACTTTGTAAAAGGAGAGAGAAAAGAAAATGTTTTAAAGAAACTCCTAGGAAAATTCAGCCGAAAAATTAAAAAGGTGTGCAAATAAAATATATACACATAACCATCATTAAAATTTTATGCAAAAAATATAGTTTAATATCAAGAAAATTATATTTTTCTAATTAAAATTTAAAAAATAAAAAATTGATGGGATGCAATTGCCCACTCTCACTTATATGTGGCTCCACCACTACTTGGAGACCTTAATAAGGACTTTCATTTTCTATAATATATAGAAAAAGATTATTGTTAGGGCTTTTGAAAAGTGGGACTCTTTTGTTGAGGGGCGGGGAAGGGTTGTTTGAAAAGAGAAATATTTCCAATTATATGCTAACACAAAATATATATATCTATGGAAATTGAGAGTTAAAAATGATTTTTGTTTTTTTTTGCTTTTTATAAACCCTAATTTCTCATTAATTGTATCCATGATTATAAACTTGACCCTTATTAGACATAATGAATATGTATAATATTTTCTAAGAGACTTGTATATATAAATATATATAGTATAGATTTTCAGAAAATAAAGGAGTAGATTATGTAATATGGAAAAGAGAATTTTTATTTTTTTTATAACCAAATAGAATCTAGAGACATATTTCAACTAATCCAATTTAAATATTGTTTGGTCAAATTTGAGGGGGTTCTCCTAACGTAATCTTTTTTTTTTTGTATATAGGAATTGAACTATAACTTATTGAGAATGTAATTTTTTTCATTACAAAAGCTATCCGCAGCCTTCTTCTAGGTCACTATGAGAATGTTGAAACAACTGATCACCTTCTCCATTGTAAGTTCACGAGCAAAGTTGTTAATTGGTAGGGTTTTTCTTTTCTTTCAACCTTTTAAAATTCTAATTCTAATAAAATGTCTAATTATTGGGATATAATTTTTACATTTTCAATAGTGAGAAATCATCAAACCATACGTTAAATAAGGAGATTATGGTGATACTTAAACATCATTGATTCAATCAACGTTATGAAGGCAAGTGCGTGTCAAATTTCAAAGGCCACAGGACAAATTCCAATTAATTGCAAAAGAAGTTGCTTGACCCACATCATTTCAACATGTCTTTAGGGACATATCTAGGGCCAAATTACAAGGCATAATTACTACTCCTAAATATGCATATCTAGGGACAAATTTCAAGGCCATGGTTGCTACTCCTAAACAAACATGCATGATTGTTTCCCGCCTTCATCAACACAATCTCTCTCTCTCTCTCTCTCTCTCTGGATCAATATCCTTCTTTTCCCTTAACCAAACCGTATCCGAGTTACCCGATTAATTCGATTCAAATACTGTGAGATCCAATTTAAAAATTGACTTTCATAATATCTATTTTTTTTATTTTCAAATCTCAAATTTAAAATTTTAATTAAGAAATATAGTGCTCCGTCATCATATGAGACGCAGGTCGGGTCTATATCTTCAATTTGTGATAATTATTTCTCTATTATTGAAATTTCCGGATTAAAGTATTTTTTGAAAACTTCCACTATTAAAGAATATTCTGAAATTTAGTTTCTTTTATGAAAATTTCAGAATTTGGAAAAGAAAAAGAAAAAAAAGGAAAATTCTAGATTTTAACTTTTCCTTTTTTTTTAAGGCTTGACTTCAATTTTACAACAAAGTTTTCCAATAAAAAAAATAATAAGGAAACTTTTGTTTTGGGAAAAAAAAGGGGAAATTTTTAGATTTTAATTTCCTTTTTAAAGAATGATATCTCAATTTTAGAAAGCAATTGCAATTAAGAAAATTTCTAATTTTGGAAAATAAAAAGAAGAGGAAATTTATAGATTTCAGTTTCCTTTTTTTTATGGGTTGACTTCTAAATTTCAGAAAATAAAATTTTCCTTTTATTATAAATCCACATCACAAAAGGATCAATATATATATATATATATATATATATATTTTAAAAAAAGAGATATGGATCATTTTAGGCCCAAACAGACCCAACCCTAGGTATAAAGGTATTGGAATTCATTGCACTCAATTAAACTCATTTTTCATCCTTATCATTCGACACTGTCCTCTTTTATATTCAAAATTGGTCATTCTTTTAGTATGCGATGACATGACATGTCTAAAAAAGTTCTATCAATAAGATGGGGCTAAGTTTAAGGCTGGCTGGTTCTTAAATGGTTTTAAATGAATTTACCACCTACCTGGGAACTTTCCTGGTGCCCTATGCTACAGAACGGGAATTGACCAAATTTTGAATCAGTTGTCGACAAAGGGTGGAGATTTTGGTTTTATGCCGACAACGAAAGTATAGAGACAGAAAAGTAAGATGAATGATATAGATTCGGTAAAATTGGGCTTTTTTAAGTCCAATTTGAAGTTAATAAAATTGGACTTTAAATAGTCTAATTTTCAAGAAATTGAGGCCGTCATGATGAAATTGAAATTTTTTAATAATAGATATGATTCAAATATCAGTATGGTTTCATATATATTTCGAGATGAATTAATTAAAGCAATATGTCACTAAAGTGACCTCTATTGTGAAAATTAATTTATTTTAGGATATAAAAAGTTACGCATATAATTAATGTGAGTACTAATCGGCCCAAAGGAAAGTCCGTACTTGACAGAATTACATGTATACCATGTGGTGATAAATGCGTGACAACTATTCAGTTTCACATGTGATCAATTCATCGGCCCAAAGGAAGGTAATTGGTTGACATGCTTTTATTATCAGCGTTTGATTACTACACCTATGGTTTTGTATATATCTTAAGTTAAATTAATTGAAACATGTCGCCAAAGTGACATTTCTTGTAGAAATTAATTTGTTTAAAGATGTAAAAGGGCTGTGTGCATGAAACTCATTTGAATATTGATCGGCCCAAAGGAAGATCAGTATTTGATGGAGTTACATGTATACCTTATGGTAATAAATGCGTGGCAATTCTTCGGTTTTACATATGACCAATTTATCAGCCCAAATGAAGGTAATTGGTTGATATGTTTTTATTATCAGCATTTGATTACTGCACCAAAATACCACTTACGAATTAATTATTTTATCCAAAGATGAAATGTTAATGGAGTAACCGGTATCTTGTGATGGTGATTATACATATTTGAAGCTATTTGGTTTTTTAAACTTCCATGTGAGTATATATAGATTATTATTCTCTGTTTGACAATTAATACTATTCCCACTAATATTAACGTCTAATTCAGATTGATTTTAAAATTGAATAGCTCGAATTTCAAGTTTGAATTTAAATCTTGCATTAAAGAACAATTCTTCTCACAACTTATAGATAAGAGTACTTCTGAAAAGAGGGTAAAAGAAAGATGTGAGATATTGAATCGCATGTGTTTAAAGTGGGTCATCTCAGAAACATTTAGAGACACTACATGTAAATTAGTTATGATGATTAAATCTTTTCTTATGAACATTAAGAAATGATCTGTCAAGACTAAAATGATTACTAGTACACTCTTGACAAATCATATCTCTATACCGTATAATGGTTAAGAACTCTTGACCACTAAGAATAGGAAAAAAGTAAAGAAAAGAAAACAAGATAAAGTGCTACAAGTATAGCATCACAAAAGAAGTAACGAAAGACACCGATTGAATCGGGAAAGAATGATTACTTCTTCTGTGATTCTAAGGGTACAAGAAAAAGAAAATATACCAACTATCACATTTGAAGCGATAAGAAAAGTTTGGTTTGTTTTGAAATTAACTTAATTTCGGTATCAAGACATACTCGATAGTCAGGTTCCACTGCGATTATTCACATTAGTGTGTCTATGCAGGGTTTCCTAAATTGTCGATCGTCAATTGATAGTGAAAGATATATCTAGATGGACGATGACAATAAAGTTTCAATTATAGTGATAAAAAGTTTATGTTATTATTGAAAATCGATTTATATTTGGATCTTACTGAAACTTTTGTTGTTCCATCTTTTGATAGCATTTGATGTCTATTTTTGTGTTGGACAGATCAGATTTTACTTATTCTTTCGGAAATGGAAAAATTGGTTAGTTTCTTGAGTCCAAATAATTTGGTTCCGGTTTTCTATTTAGATTTGATAATTTATATTAGATTGATACTGTTACTTCATTTAATGAATCCCTACATTATAGTACTCGAAGTTCACAGTTTAAATTTACTAACAAGAATTTTTCTCCATTATGACATAAGAGATTGAGTAATATCTCTAAAAGGAGAATAAGGAGACTTGTGTTAGAAGAAATTCTTGATTCCTTTGATTTCACAAATGTTGACATTTATGTAAATTTTATAAAGGGAAAACAAACTAATAAAAGGAGATTGAAGCCAATAGGATTTCAGACGTCTTAGAACTGATATATACAGATATCTATGGGCCATTCTTTTTGGTTCTTGGAATGATCAAAGATATTTTATTATGTTCATAAACAATTATTCATGATATGACTCAATTGAGATTGTAGCATACATCCTGAACAGTGTTTCCCACTAAGGTAATTACTGAACCCCAATAAAAACTTTGGACCAATATACGTCCTAATCTAAAGTATCTACACTGTTGGGGTTGTCCAACTAAGATTAGGTCTATTAGGCCTAATAAAAGAAAATTGGATATCAGGATAGTTAATTGATTAGTAGAGTACTCTGAAAAGTTTAAGAGATATTAATTTTATATCTAGTTCTTTGAGGATGTTGAGTTTGTGGAGGGATATATGGTTAGAGACATTGTCTTTTAAAAGGAATATGTTGATATTCCTAGAGGTATTATTAGACAATGTTGGAGAACCCTCTATTCCGAAAGAACAAACTCAACTACCTCTAGAACCGATACCGTGAAGGAAAAGATAAAATTCAAACGACATCCCGACAGTGATATTATAAATTTCATGAAGTCTTTATCTCATTTGGTTTTGAGATAAAATTTGATTGATAATTATAGATATCACAAATTCTGTGGGAGCAAATACTCAGAAAATACCCATATAGTAAGAGAGACAAGTTTAGTCTCTACTAGTGTCTCAAGAATGACCTTAAATATAGAAAAATGCAGAAGATTCCTTATACATCAATAGTATGGAGTCTGATATATGTTTTAAACTGTTCGCATTTGAAAATTGCGTATATTACGGAAATATTTGACAAAAATTTAAGCAAATCGAAAGTAAAGTATTGGAAAGTAATCAAATGGGTTTTACAATACTTACAGAGAGCAAAAAGACATATGTTCACGTATCGAAAGTCAGATTAGTTTGAGATCATTTGGTATACTGATTCCGATTTTATGGGATGCCAAGTCAACATAAAGGTAACAACAGCTAGTAGGAAGAGCCAGTTTTGGAAGTGTGTTAAACAGTCTTATATAACCTCTTCCATCATGGAGACGGAATTGATAGCATGTTATGAGGCATCCAATTATGGAATATGACTATGAAATTTTGTCACAAATGGTATTAACAGGCCACTTAGATTATTGTGTGACGTAATTCAACAGTCTTATATTCTATTTAAGGAAATGATTTAGAGTGGACAGTTGTCTATAGAGCATATTGGTACAAATCCCAAAATTACGGATACATTTATTGAGGGATTGTCACCCAAAAGATTCATGTGCGCACTACTCGTATGGGTGTCATATAATTTCAAAATATTCAGTTTCAATGGGAGTTTGTGATTTTAGATACTCATCTAATATAGACATTTTCGGTTTAAGATATTTTGAATTTATTTTCTACGAAAATAAAGATTCAATTTTTTGAATCACACTCTGATATTGAGTATAGTTGATCTCATTAAAGGAACCAATTGGAAATAAACATGTTAAAGATCACATTGCATGACATTTCTATGCTACACATCCATATCATGATCCATGCCATTCGGTTATAGCAATTTACGTGACCATTGAGGGTTGAGTTACAAAAAAAATGTAACAAATACCTTATGGATCCTAAATTGATATGATTGATGGACAGGATTGGTTGTAAATATATTTTAGTATTGGCAGAAAAGTTGAGTTCATTCAGTAGTTTCGCATTTACATAATTATAAGGTTTCACATATTGTCCAAGTGAAAAATTGTTGGATCATTAATCCAACGTTGGCCTTATATGTTAAAATAATTATGTATTGCATATTGTCAACCCCATAAGTTAAGATCATATTAAAGTGATCTGGTAAATTTGAAAAATTATATAATTGGGTTTAAGTATTTCAAAGGATATAAAAACAGTAGATACAAATTGACATTTACTATTTATGATGGGTTAAATAGGGAATATTTAAGGGTATTTTAAGGACAGCTACAAAAAACTAAACAGACAGATTTAGAAGATAAAAGTCACCTTACAACTATAAATAAGGTTATGGTCCCTAGGTCAATGAATCACTATTTTTCTTAATACTCCCATCATACAGAGAGAATATGTGATGATACATATGATCTGGAAGGCTGTACTCAAGATTCTGTCCAGACGGAAGTCGAATAAAAAATTCACTCTATTTAATTTTCAGTTATAGAATCTGATACATTTTTTTGTCCGATTTAGATTTCCTTTTCAGTTTATTAATATATTAAGTTTTAATTCTGATAATTTAACACGATATTTTATATATTTTGTATTAAGTTAATTTTCTCAACATATGGTTCGAGGGAAACTTGAGATGGTGTGTGTATTTGATGAACAATGACAAATCGATGACAAGGAGGGAAGTGGACACTTGAAGAGGTCGGGTTATTGGCCAAAGCCACACAAATGCACTCAATATGGTCGGTTGATAAGCCAAAATTTACCAACTTGTCTATGGGCGGCCTCCATAATTTTCAATCCGTATGAAAAAATAATATCAATCCTTTTCTTGGTTTGTTACATTTTATTCAGGTTCATCAATTTTGCATGCATATTATGAGAAATATTCTCTTTCCAATGCAGGGAAATTGAGCTCAAGCATTCTAACCGACTTTGAGGTCTTGGATTCTAGCAGACTTTCTAAATATCTATATACGTGACAATCTGTCTTATCTGTTATCACTTTGATATTTAATTTGATGATATCGTGTTAGGTTATTGTCAATGATATTAGACACCTCTATCAATTTCTAAGGATTTGTCTCGAGGGAGATGGATTGGATGTAATAATATGCCAAAATTTCATTGTCCAATGTCCAACCCATTTGATGATACAATACGATGCAAACATAACATTATACAACACGAGAGAGAGAGAGAGAGAGATTGAGGGGGAGTCTTAGGTCAACCGCCAAAATGGTGCAGTCCACGAGATCCTTTGTTTCGTTTCTTTGTCTAGCAAAAACGACAAACAAGAAAAGAGAAAAGCCTAGTGTTAAAAATTTTCACGAATACTTGTACTAAAATAAAATGTATTAAATGGAGATATGCAGAAAAAGTAAAACAAAAGTGTTAAAAAGAAAAAGTGTACATCATTATCTTAATGATCAGGGCAGAGTCGGAAAATTTTTTTTTGAGGCCATAAAATAATAATTAATTAAAATTATAAAATAAAAATATATTAAAAATTTAAATAATTCTAATTAAAAATACAAAAAAATATTAAATAAATTAAATAATTTATAAAAGTTTTGCTCTATACTTTTGAAAAAATTACTCTTGATTAGGAGAAAAATTATGATTTTTTGATATTATGTTATTATTTGAATCATCGGTAATATTTTTTTTAAAATATCGATTATCTTTTCTTTATAACTGATTCTTTGTTTCTCTTTGTATCTCTAAAAAAGAAAACAAAAAAAAAAAAACCGAAATCCACCCAAAAAAAAAAGTTGAGAGAAAAATTTAAATGAAAGAAAAACTCTATATTTTTATTAAATTAGAATTAAACTTTTATTAAAAAGATGGTCACTATATATAGATTTTGAACCCTAACTCTAACAATAGACTATTTCTTTATTTATTGGGTTTACTAAAAATCAGATATGATTACATTAATCTAATATAATTGATAAAATATTTAATATATCTAAATCATATATAAAAAATATTGTCGGTTCAATATTGTACAAAAAAAATATTAATCATATTTAAATATAATAATAGAATTATTGAAAAAAATATTAATTAAATTATAAGACAACTAATATTATAATATAGGTAAAAATTTTGATAAAAAATTATAGAGATGAGAAAAATATAATATATAATAGGTAAAAACTTTGATAAGAATGTTAGTTGCTCATGATATCAACATGGAAAAGAGGAAAAAAATTATATAAGAGTGTGTTAATTTAGATTTTTAAGAGACATTTCAAAAATATTTGTTTGCTATTATCATCAATTATTAGTTATGTCATTATAGGAACCAACCTTTTTTTCCCTTCATTGAGAACAACTGATGGATAGATACATAAAATAGAAATATCATTTTTAAAAAGATAAAAAAATAATAATATATTATTTAAAATTGTGTATTATATATATTTTAAATTTCAGGGTATCTTATTCAGACCCCACAAAATCTAAATATCAAATATAATATTATTTTAAATTTTTAAAATACAAAAATTTTATTATTTTAGATATGGAGGAATTATAACTTTTTTTTTAGAGCCAAAATATTTAGAAGTCAAAATTTTACTTCTGAAAAAAAATTGTAAAACTCTTGAGGCGCTTAAGAAAAAATTTTCAAAAATCTTGGGCCATGTCCCCTAAGTGTACACGTAGCTCTGCCCCTGTTAATGATCCTCTAAGTGAGTTCAACGGTCCCTGCTCTAGATGGTGGTATAAATTTAAATGTAAGTACGAAAAATTGTTTCTTATTTTTATTGAGTATTGTTGTTCCTAATTAAAATTTCGGATTTGAATAAAGAGCGCATTTCGGATTTGAATAAAGAGCGCGTCCTTTAAAGGATATGAAAGTAAGTTTGAAACAGAATAATGAAAATCTATAAAATTAATTATCGGATATCAATCGATCAAATACATTATCTCTTACCATAAACAATCTCTCTCTCTCTTAATTGATTGAAAAATTCAACTCTCTTTGTTGGGGTGGATATTTTTTTAGCAGATGTCGAGGTCATCCAAAATTCAGTAAAACTTTTCGCTTGCAATTCCGATCTGGAATGCTCCAAAATTTGGTTGAGCAATTAGAGTAGTGTTGTGTATAAATATCATCCACAGAAAGAAAAATATTGACCTCATGACTCAGAGCCTAACACTGTACGACGCCTTCAGTGAAGGGAAACCCTATTAAAGGTGGCTATAAACAAAGAACTTAGGAATACAGTGACCCATTTTATGGTACAACTCACACGACGGCCAGCTTGCACACCTTTAGGGTCATACACACACATACATACATTGAGTTTAATTCTATTGAACCGCCAAATAAATCGTTTAGAACTAAATTTTACGTGTTCTCATTGGTTTTTAAATATGTTCATTCGAAAGCTATAGCGACTTGTAGCTGCTCTGCGGAGGTGGGCCATGCTGTGTCTAAATTTCCAAAACCAAGTTTGTCGTGGTTTTAGCATATAATCCCCACCATAACTTAATATAGAAATCTTTAAGCGAATAATTTAATAATCATAATTCTCTCTCCCAATCTAAAATTTATAGGTTCAAATCTCTGTTGTTAGAGGTGAATTTAGCTCTACAAATAATGACTCTATTATCTCGAATGGGATGACTTGGCCATTGATGGTCTTGACCACTGAAACCTGCAAAAGACCACCAAAAGGTGTTTTGATGGGGAAAACTCCGATACTCAAATTAGAGAGCGGTTTTTGAAAGAGTGAAACAGAATGAAAGAGAGCTCTGTGTGACTTGTGTGTAAAGTGTAGATCTAGAAAGCGCGTGCACATATCTAGCCGATTGGCTAAGTGATATTTATATAGCCTCAATGTGTGAGAATCGTGTACATATGGGGTGTTGAAACTCTAGTTTCCTTACGAGAGTATGTCAAGATTTCAAGAATTAAAGTGTAGGATTCTCAAAAATTTCAAATTCTTACCGATTTAGAAAGTCTGAGTAGTTATAGATATTCTTTCCCTCATCGGTTACAGTTGTAGGTCTCCCTTCCATTCACGTAAACATGCTCCCGTGACTTAGGGGGAGTGAATATTGGCTTAGCAGATCGAGGGACGATCGCCGAATGCCAAAAGGTGGGTACCAAATAGTTGGATACTGGGTGGCTGGTTACCGAATAGAGTCTGGTTGATAGATACCGAGAGAGTATGGGTCATACCTACCTGTCTGGGAGATAAATCCCCTATTGATGACATGCCTCAGTTGATTGAACCTCTTGAGCCACTAACTCAAAGGGTTTCATACCCCATGACAATGAGCTCTTGGACTGGCCAGTCGATTAACTGACTGGATGGGTACCGATCAGGTTGGCAACAAGCTACTGAAAACCATTCCGCAAGTTGAGGGCTAGTCTTTAGCCCATCATGATTTGGGCTGTTTTGGCTATGTGCCATCACTTGCCCCCACTCCTGTTGTTGTTTCGAAGAACAAACTTCAGGAGTATCATCTAGAGAAGACCTTTCGGATTTTGCAAATCAAAGAATTAAATGTGGCACATGCTGCTTCGGTTTTTGCGAACCGTCTCCAATACACCTTTTATGTCACACGTCCACTAATTGGAAACCCACTATTGCTTCCACTTTTCCAATAGTTAACATTCTTGGGGACCCAGCCTTTTTTGCAAAAACCATATGTGGTAAATGGCCAAAGGTTCATCGTCTAGTTCTTTTCCTAGCATCGGTGATATTAGAAGTACCATGTTAGATGAAGAGTTATGTGACATTCAGGGTATTATGTTGTTTGGTGATAATTTTGAAATCGTATCAACGATAGACAAGGATAGAGCCAACTAGGTCTCGGGAAGCCGAGTCCCAATGTACAAACAATCGATGAAGTATGGTTTGAAGGTGTCATACACAAGCCCCATTGTAAGGGGTTTTGTAGCATTGGAATATATTTCCCATGTTGTTGATCCCTAACTTTTAATGCTTGGTAGTTGCAGTAATGTCTCTGCTAAGTTTTTGTCAATTGCGCTTCGATTTCGAAAGTCAAACGTCGATGTTCTCGCTAAAGAATTGTAGGAAAAGGGTTCCAACCGAGGTTGGTTTTGTCTGCAGACCCGGCCATAGTCGAACTGGAGGTTCTTCTACAGTGAAATTATTGACAAAAGCTGGATACACAAGTATTTCTTCATCGAATTCTTGGAGAAGGATTTAATGCCAGAGTTATCGGTGCCTGATGTTGACCCGTTCATGGGGTTAAGACCTCACCAGCTGTCTCACCATTCAGACTTTGTTCAGTCTATGGGTAGCTATTGCCAAACTAGGCAGAGGAGTATCTAGGTTAACCGCCTCCTGAATGATGAAATGTTGTTGCTAGTGGGTTTGCTTCTAGGAGAGAAAAGGAGAGTCGAGAGGCCTCTGTCACTCGAGAAAAGGAGGAAGAAGCTTGTGAACATTTTGTACTCTCCCGCAGAGAAGAGAGGTCACTACCACCCAACAGAAGAGGGCAAAGTCAAGGGGGACCCCAGGGGAAGCCGTGAGCACATCAAGGGCTCAATCACCTGATTCCGTTCTGCTGGCTTCGTTGAGAACTAAAAGGAGAGTGCATATATGGGAGCTATCTGAGGAGGGGACCGGAGAGAGCTCTGAAGAGAGGTCCTCGGTTACTCAAGAGCATTCTCAACCGATTGTTGCTAAGTCAGCGGAGGCCAATGGCAGTGAGTTCGAAGGCAAGTTCCCAACTAGTGGAGCTGACAAGGGCTCTTCAATAAGAGAGGAGGCCCAAGGAAGGGGAACCGAGGATGCTCATGCTACAGAAGCGAAAGTAGCCGAGAAAGAGCACACACCTTTAGTGGTCATAGGTGCAGAGGCGGGGGCGATAGAGCATTGTTCCATTGCTACCCTTGGATAAAGGCAAGCATATGGTGCTGGACAAGGATATGATTCCTCTTGCGATTCCTGTTCGGTCCGTTGACGAGCACCAAGGCTCGAAAGAGTGGGGAACGATGACAATTTGTGTTGGGGACAATTGTCATAGCTATGTGGATGTCATCAAGAGGAGATGAATAGCCGATTTGCTAGATTTCCACCATTCAGAATTGGAGTTGAATAAGTTCTCACTTGAGCAGGGTGACGCGGCCTTGCTGTCACTGCACTAATAGTATTCTCCTTTTTTTACCATTCGCTTTCTTTTCTCCTTTATACTCATTAATAGGGGTCACGCCCTAACTGTCCCATCGAGCACACGACAACAGCCACGTTATCTCGATATACGGACAGTATCTCCCCATATACTGGGATAGCACAAGGCATTCAACCTGTTTGAAAACAATTCAACATTATTTTAAAGACCATCCCAGGTCATTCAGTATCGAAAACATGCATTAGCACACAAATCAATGATCCATCCCTATACATGCACGCATGCAAATTGGCTAACCTGGCCTTCCAACAGATTTCCAACACTTTCTCATCCATTCACAACTCAAAACACCTCAAAATTCAAAATAAAATCCAAATGTCCCAATAAAAGCAAAAAGTTTACAAAAAGAAAGTTTAACAAAAAATTAACAAAGTTCTACATTTTTCAAGTTGGGATTTCACCAATAGTTGCTCAAAAAGAAATAAAACAAGTATCAATCAAATCCCAACCAAATGAAGAGTACAAAAGTTTCATTCCTTGGATCATACTACCTCAGTCATCCCAAATTGAAATCCACATCTCAATACTTATTGAGACTTCAGCAAAATGACTTCTTCAACTGTCCCAAAGTAGTGTCTCCCTCCTAAGCTTCCTCTGAAAAATTGAGAAGAGAGAAGTGAGTATTTAAAATACTCAGTAAGTGGACTGCAGTAGCATACAACATATAAATGAGGGGTGAGGGTGGTGATGCCAAACACATGTATCAAAAATAATCTAATGCAATAAATGAAATCATTTGAATATAACAATTCGTATCAAACCACCATGACTCAAATATGAAACTTAGCAAACTTAGCAAACCGCAGTGTCGGTGTTACAGGAAGTCCATCACACATGCTCTCTACATGTCTTCCAACGTTTAGATTGTACGCTCTAATTGTCCATCAGTTTGAGGATGAAATGTAGTGCTGAATTTCAGTTTGGTTTCCAAGGTCTCTTGTAGCTTAGGCCAAAATCTGGATGTGAATCGGAGATCACGATCTGATACAATCAACACCGGAACCCCGTGAAGTCGGACAATCTTATCAAGATACAATTTGTCTAACCTTTCCAAAGAGTAGGTGTTCTGAATTAGAAGGAAATACACCGATTTAGTGAGCCTATCAACTATCACCCAAATAGCATCATGATGGCTTGGAGTACGTGGCAATCCCACCACAAAATCCATGATGATGTGCTCCTATTTCCATTCGAGTATAGGCAAGGGTTGAAGTGTTCCGGCTGGCTTCTGATTTTCGGCCTTGATTTGTTAACACACAGGATATCTTGTTACAAATTCGGCTATTTCACACTTCAATACCGACCACCAATAAGTTTCTTTGATGGTTCTATATATTTTAGTACTTCCGGAATGCATAGTATAAGCCGAAGAGTGTACCTCTTCTAGGATAGCCTTTTGAAACTCATCATTCTTGGGAGCACATATTCGTTTCCCATACATCACCATGCCATCATCTCGGATATAGAAGTTACCAATTTTACCCTTGTGAACCTTTTCCACTATCCCCTTTAGCTCCTCATCAGTGGCTTCGAGCTCTTTAATACGGTCCACTAGGGTTGGTCATATCTCGAACTTGGCCAAGAGTGTACCATTTTCATCACTGGCCAACTGGACTCCCAATGTACGGAGTCCTAGCAAACATGAGAGGTAAGAATTCTCATAAGAGGAAAAGGAAGAGGATTTGCAGCTTAAAGCATCCGCATCAACTTTGGCTTTGCCCGGGTGATAATCAATCACCAAGTCATAGTTTTTGATTAACTCTAACCACCTTCTTTGTCTCAAATTGAGTTCCTTCTGAGTGAGCAAGTACCTAAGACTCTTATGGTCAGTGAAGATTCTGCATGTGGCTTCATATAAATAATAGCGCCAAATTTTCAATGCGAAGACAATTACGGCTAACTCTATGTCATGGGTAGGGTAATTCAATTCATGCTTCTTCAACTGTCAAGAAGCATAGGCAATAACTCTATCACCTTGTATTAAAACACATCCCAACCCCTGTTAGCTAGCATCACTATAAACCACATAGTCGCCACCACTAATTGAAAGAGTAAGTATTGGAGCCGACGTGAACCCCTTTTTCAGTTCTTGAAAACTCTACTCACACTTATCACTCCATTTTCGTGTCAAACTAGACAGTGGAGCTGCAATTCTGGAAAAACCCTCTACAAATCTTCAATAATACCCTGCCAAACCGAGAAACTACGAACCTCGGTGACACTTTTAGGTTGTACCTATCTCAGAATTGCCTCTACTTTCTTCGGATCAACAAATATCCCTTCTTCGGATACAATGTGCCCCAAGAAGCCAATTTCCCATAGCCAGAATTCACACTTGGAGAACTTGGCATATAGTTGCTTCTCTTAAAGGGTTTGTAGTACAATCTAAAGATGTTCAGAGTGTTCCTCATCGTTCTTACAGTACACAAGGATGTTGTCAATGAATACTATGACGAATTTGTAGAGGTAGGAATGGAAGATTCGGTTCATGAGGTCCATGAATGCCGCAGGAGCATTTATTAAACCAAAAGGCATCACCAAGAATTCATAGTGTCTATATCGTGTACTAAACGCAGTCTTGTGGACATCATCATCCCCTATTCTTAATTGATGATAGCCGGACCTCAAATCAATTTTCAAAAAGACACTAACCCTTTGGAGTTGATCAAATAAGTCATCAATCCTTGGCAAATGATATTTGTTCTTAACGGTCACCTTATTCAACTGCCGGTAGTCGACACACAACCGGAGGGTGTCATCTTTCTTCTTCACAAACAGAACCGGAGCACTCCAAGGTGAGACACTCAATCTGATAAAACCCTTGTCGAACAACTCCTGAAGTTGGACCTTTAATTCTTTCAACTCTCTAAGTGTCATCCAATACGGAGGGAATAAAATAGGTCCCATGCCGGGAGTTAAATTGATAGCGAAATCGAACTCCTGATTTGGAGGCAAACCGGGCAACTCATCCTGAAACTCATTCACCATTGGAACATTCATCAATTCTAAACTCTGCATAGTGGTGTCAATAATGTGGGCTAAGTAAGCCTCACAACCCTTGTGCACTAGTTTCTGTGCCTCTAATGTCGAGATTACACAACTCGATAAAATCTGCCTTTCACCAATGAACTTAAGTGCGGGACATCCTGGTTTATGGAATTTTACCTCCTTAGTGAAGCAATTCACTGATGCTCTATGAGGGTGCAGCCAATCCATGCCCAATATTACGTCAAAGTCCCTCATTTCCAGCGGAATCAAGTTCACTTCGAGAATCTGACCCTCTACAACTACTTCACATGCCTTGAACACAATATTTCTATTCAACTATTGCTCCAAAGGAGTGATAACCAATATCTCCTCTTGAAGTGGGGTCAAAGGCCTATCCGAATGTTTGGCAAATTCCACGTTCACAAAATATTTATTTGACCCCGTATCAATTAGAACACAGGGGCATTAACTCTAAAAATTTTCATCATACATATAAATACACACGAAGGATAAAATTAACACTCTATCAAATCAAACTCAATTGAAATTTAAAGTCCTCTATGCCACAAATCTATCATTAGTCATCAAAATCATTTCAATCACCTCAATATCAAGTAATATCTCTAATTTACCTCAAATTCTAGGTCACACGGTCATGATCTCCAACATTTATATTTAATTTTTAATCCATCAAATTCAGGTTCCAAGAAATTTACCTGTGACTATGTCGGGGTTGTTTTGGATATCTTCGTTTGTCATTGCATAAATTCTGGTCTGAGCCCTTGGTTGTGGATACTGGGGTAGAGCAGCCACTATGTTGCTCCCAGACCTTGTCCGTGGAGTGAAATTTGGAGGTAGAGCAGGAATGTTGGTTTCGCTGCCCCAAGATCCACTAGGACGGTCTTAACTTGCTTGGCTTCCTCGTCCCAACTCCGGACAAACATTACAGAAATGGTATTCCTTTCCGCAGTGGTAACACCTCTTGGGTGCTTGGCAAACTCCAAAATGGAACTTGCCATAATTTTTACATTTCTCCTTTGTATTCTCCGTTGATTTGCTTTCCAAAGATGCACTAGGAGCAAGATTCCCAAATTGAGACATGCGTTAGCCTTAAGGGATGCCAACAGGTCTAGTAACAGAGGCTCCACCTAGGAAGCTGTGCTCCTACTCTATTTTGAACTTTGGCCCTACATAAGCTTAGACTTTCTTTTCTTCTTCTACCCCTCTCTCGTTTTTCCTCTTTCTTCAACTATTTTCTCAGCCTTTAGAGCTAGTTCCAAAACGTCCTTGTAAGTGTGTGCCGAGGTAACTAACATTTTCTCCTGGATAGACAAGTTTAGGCCTTCTTCAAACTTGAAACGTAGGTACTCATTCAAAATCACCAACTCCGGGACAAATGTGGACAATCTTCTCAATTCAGTCTCATATTCTGCCACTGACTTGCTGCCTTGGCGGAGGTGAAGGAATTCTCTCCTCTTTAAGTCTCAGTGGAACCGAGTATAATATCTTTCATCGAATTTCCTAAGTAATTCACTCCATGAAATAGGTGTTGGGGTCCTCTCCTTGAGACTATCCCACCATGATCTAGCATCCTCATCCAATAGCTTTATGGCTACTAAGAGTTTCAACTCATCATCAAATCTCATGTCGGTTACCGTCTCCCGAACCCGATTAATCCAATTTTTAGCCATCATAGCATCACTTGTCCCTGTAAAGGGGGCACACCCAAGTTGTCGGGTTTATTTGATCAACTTTGACAATTCAAAGGTTGGACAGGTGATTGGAGTAATCACTGAAGTGGGAAGAACATTTGGTGCTGTAGGAGGAGTAGGTGAAATGGCTGAACTTGGTAAAGGAGGTATTGGCACTTGTGGAGGGGCTTGGAGATGAGTGCTATAAGTATTTCACCACTCAGTCCATTGTCGGAGTGCATCAAGTGGTAGCGGAGCAATTCCGGTTGAAGGTGCCGAGTGAGTGCTAGTAGTTGCTGGAGGAGGAGTTGGAGCATGTGAGGATGATTCATCCTCATGCTCAGAAGGAGGAATCTCGTTTACATTCCTCAACCTTCGTCTAGGAGGCATGATTACAATAAGAAGAAGCACTATGCTTAGCTCTCTAAATCAGGCAATGGACTAGGTATTTAACCCCCTAAAAAAATGTGAACCTTAATCCTTAATGATTCATGGAAGCTTTTTGCACATCTTTTGAAAAATCTTTTAAAATCTAAAATTTTAAAAGAAAAACACTTTTAGAACCTTTGAAAAACCTTTAGAGACATTTGGAAATATTTCAAACCTTTACATATTTAAAATTGTGAGTCTAAACTCTAATATCAATAGAATTATCACGCCCAAACTCTCCCATCGAGCACGTTATCTCGGTATACGGGCAGTATCTCTCCATATACCAGGATAGCGCAAGGCATTCAACCTGTTTGAAAACAATTCAACATCATTTTAAAGACCATCTTAGATCATTCAGTATCAAAAACATGCATTAGCACACAAATCAAGGATCCATCCCTGTACATGCACGCATGCAAATTGACCAACCCAGCCTTCCAACAGGTTTCCAACACTTTCTCATCCATTCACAACTCAAAATACCTCAAAATTCAAAATAGAATCCAAATGTCCCAATAAAAGCAATAAGTTTTACAAAAGGAAAGTTTAACAAAAAATTAACAAAGTTCCACATTTTTCAAGTTGGGATTTCACCAATACTTGCTCAAAAAGAAATAAAACAAGTATCAATCAAATCCCAACCAAATGAAGAGTACAAAAGTTTTCTTCCTTGGATCATACTACCTCAGTCATCCCAAATTGAAATCCACATCCCAATACCTATTGAAATTTCAGCAAAATGACTTCTTTAACTATCCCAAAGTAGTGTCTCCCTCCTAAACTTCCTCTGAAAAATTGGGAAGAGAGGAGTGGGTATTTAAAATACCCAGTGAGTGGAGTACAGTAGAATGTAACATATAAATGAGGGATGAGGGTGGTGGTGCCAAACACATGTATCAAATATAATCCAATGCAATAAATGAAATCTTTTGAATATAACAATTCGTATCAAACCACCATGACTCAAATATGAAATTCAGCAAACTTAGCTTTTATTTCCACAATTTTGGGATATGCTGAAATCATTATCCTACCAATGGCCGTTGGTATGATCCACCAAGGGGTTTTTCATAATTTTTATAAAATTCCCTTCACCTTGGCATTGGCCCAGAGCTCTGTAGGGGTGCTACCATGTTATCACGGCGGCTTGAGGAGGCTCTCCAACCCACCTACCACCAAGCCCGATTTAAATCAGCCTTAACCACGCTGCCCCGATGGCCCGATCCGTGGCAAGACTTAGACTATAGTCATTTTTCCCAGCACCAGGTTACCAAACTCAATTCATCAATCAATTCATGCTCAAATATAAAGTCGAGCAATATTTCACAGTTTACATGAGTAACCCAAAGTAACATGGTGCAAATGATTCACTAATCAAATTCAAGAGTCATAGATATTTCACAAATTTATTTCAGACACACCACAATCACAAAATATTCTGAAATCATTTCAAATTTCCTCTCAAAATTCAATTTATAAATCATAATTGAAAACAATTTACTCATTCATATGAAACATAACCATCAACTCACCTTTCGGGAGGGTATTCACTCCCTATACAATATCAATTCCAAAAACTCTCTTTTCAAACACTAATTGATTATCCTAAACTAGCAACAATAATCTTCAGGTCATTTCTCCACAAATTTAAGGGTTTACAAATTTTTCTTAATTTTATTTAAACCCTAATTTCAAATATTTTCTTGTTCTTGATCTCATTTTATTAATTTGTCATCATTTGTATCATTATAAAATTCCTATTCACAACTCTCCTGGATTTTCCTATTCTCAGAAAATTTTCCTAAATTTTTCCCGAATTAACATAACTTTAATTTCTCCTAATTTCTCCAATTCATGAATGTACATTTTAATTTCATTAACTACACCTCATTTATAAGCAAATAAAATTTTCATTTCCATTTTTCCCCAAATTTTCACTATTCACAAACTTAGGGTTTTTATTCACCAATGAAATTCCATAATTTTCTCAGTAATAAATGTAAATGTACGATAAGAATCACTAAATTCAAGGTTAAGAATAAGAGATTACCTCGATTCTGGAGTTAGGTCGGATTCTGAACAAACCCTAGATTTTTCTTCTCCCTTCTTTTTCAATCCTTTTTTTTCCAGACAACCGGGACCTAGAGGGGTGATTTAATCAAAGCACAAATTGATTTCTTGAGAGAGAAATCAATAGTGATAGAGAGGGATGAAGATGTAGAGAGAGGAGAAGCGAGAGTTCACAAGAGTTCTCATTTGCAAACGAGAGAAAATGAATCAAACTCACTAAAACAAAAATAAATTTTTGGGGCTAATTGAATTAGTGGAAAAGTGGGATTACCCTTTTGCCCTTACCATGTTTAAGCACTTACTAAGGTTTAGAGGGCAATTTTGGTCATTTGCCATGCAGCGGTTCCACTGCGAGGCCTTGCTCTCTCTCTCTAGGCGGTTCCACTGCGAATGCCATGTGCATACAATTTTTTTTTATTATTATATATATTTTTTTTTTCTTATTATTATTATTATTATTATTATTATTATTATTATTATTATTAGTGGAACCGTGAGCTTGGTAAATCAATATTTCTCTTTCTCTCTAGCCGGTTCCACCGGCGGTTCCACCAATGTGCACATATATATATATATATATTTCACTCATGGTTTTCTCCACCCACCTTCACACACAATTTTTCACAATTCAATTCAAACTTACCTTCATGTTTGCCTCCAATAGGAGTTGATCTCAAGATCTAAACTTTGTCCAAAAAAGTTTTTGACCACTAAACCATTTAATGCTTTCATCCTACATACCTGAATTTAGTTATAAATTCTTTTCTCATCTCATAAAATAACAATAATTGGAAATTTAACTAGCAAATTTCCTCGGTGTTACATTCAAGTCCAAAAATCAATTTCAGTTCGATTTTTTTTTTCTTTATATTTTACCATAAATTTCATAAAAATTTCCTAACACTAAATTTTAAGTGTTACAATAGGTGTTCGTTTGCTAGGACCATGGTCCTAAGAGAGTTCCAAAAGTGGAGGAGGGAACAGACGATGTCCTTTTGTAGAAGGAAAGGATGTCCTTTTGTAGAAGGGTAGATTTGTCTTGGTTAGAGGATGTCCTTTTGTAGAAGGAAAGGGAGCTTTAGAAAAAGAGGGCATCTACAACTGCTATGACTACCCATAACAAAGAGATAGAGCAGCTAAGGGCTGAATGGGATGCAACACTCCTATAATGTGAGATGGTCTCAAAGAGATATAATGAGCTAGAGGCAGAGGCCAAGGTGCACAAAACATGTCTGCAGGCTGCGACGAGACTAGCTGATATACGCAGACAATCACTTCAAGCCACGAGCTGAGGATAGCTAAGTTGGGGGTACTATTGTAAAGACTATTGATCAGCATTCGTGCATTCAACGTAGGCTGTCCAAGAGGTTTCAATATGCTATGGTGATTATCTAGCAAGTGGGATTAGCAAATGCCATGCCCTTAGATACTGTAGGTGTCAGTTCTGATCCCTAGTTTACTCTTGCTCCAATCGGGGGGGTTTCTGTAGGTGTGCTAGACGAGAGCATGATGGTCATTTCCCCTCAGACTTCTATGGAATCTAACATTCCTCTTGCCCTTTATCAGGGTTTCTGTTCTCTTTTTCTTCTTGCTTGTAATTTTCTCTTTTCATTCCCCTCTTGGGAAACATTAATAAAACATTCGATTACTCACCTCAGGTCTCGTGACTCATTGCTGTAATGGTGGTTGTTCGTTGGCAAGTATTACCTATCGTGTATCCCGACCAGTGGTATGCTCTATTGTCGGTAGGTTTACTTAGTCATCAGGCACGGGGGGCTATTACTCTTATACTCACTAGATTGCTTATGACTGGGAGAGTGAGTCACGCTTACCCGAAAAGGGGTTTTCCTTACATTGACCATATATTTGTTTGGGAGAATGGACTATATTTGCTTGTTCAGGGAGATAATTCCGTAATGACAAACTCCGTTCGAAAGGACTAGGCAATATTTGCCTGTTCGGAGAGATAAATCCCTAACGATAGATTCCGTTCGAGAGGACAAGATAATGTTTGCCTGTTTAAGGAGATAAATCCCTAACGACAGACTCCGTTCGTGAGGACTGGGAAATATTTATCCATTCGGAGAGATAAATCCTTAACTATAAACTTCGTTCAGGAGAATTGGGTGATGTTTGCCCGTTTGAGGAGATAAATCTCTAATGTCAGACTCCGTTCGGGAGAACTAGGTGATGTTTACCCTTTCGGGGAGATAAATCCTTAATAACAGACTCCATTCAAGAGGATTGGTTGATGTTGCCCATTCAGGGAGAAAAATCTTTAATGACAAGCACTGTTCATTCAGGAGGAAGGGCCATGTGATGTGTACTCAATGTGGTTAACTCGTAGAGAGAGGTTAGAAAGGCAAATCGTTACGGGTGAGATAATCATGAGGCAATTAATAAAATTAGCGGTAAGGCTAAATGTCATAGGTCATTCGACAGGTAGTACTATGAAACTAAATAGGGAGAGAGAGGTTTAGAGTTTACTTAGGAGGGTATGCTAGGGGTTCAAGATTACATGGTAGTGTCCCAATGCTAGTAAAGATCCTTAACTTAACTTTCATGTGTTTCATGCTTGGCAGTGCCTTCAAAGCATTTAGGCTAAGTCATCCCAAGATAAAATTGTAAAGCGAGGAAAGTTTAACCACATTAAATATAATGAAGGTCATCATGTGATCGAATGGAGCCCCTAGGGTGACGGGCAGTGAGATAACACTTTTAGGTTATATCCATTCACCCGAGAGTCCCTTGATGGGCCCAGTGTGGGGCTACAAGTGTGCCTGAGTAAAACCCATTTGTTGAAAGGTGCTCTAGCAAAGGAGATTACAATCAGCCCCTCGATCCACAAATATCCTTTTGACTTCGCATTGCTTAATCTTTGCTGTAATAATGAGAGAGTCATGTCGATCTAGGTTGACCTCTACCAGATCGTCATCACTAAAGTCGATCATGGGCCTTTTCTTCTCGGTTTATTTCTCGGTGTGAGTAGTAAGGACTTCTTTAGATACGGAACCAGAGAGCTCTATTTTTTGGAAGATTAGGGCTACTAGGTGTCCCCTCTCATTTGATCAAATGCTGGTCGTGCTGATGTACTGCCTGCAAGATATTGGAAGATTAGGGCTCTGAAAGGTCCTATCCACCCTGCACTTGGAGGATCACTCCATCTGGCTGGTTGTGAGCGCCTTTTGGGATCGGTTGGGCAGTTTGTTCATTTTCTCACTTTGTATTGTGCGAGCACTAGGGGGAGACCTTCCCTATCTACACTAATGAACCTTTGGAGTCGACCACTTCAGATGAGAAACTCGAGTTTGTCTTTTAACTTCTTGCATTCATCTATTAAATAGCCATAGTCTCGATGGAATTGATAGTATCGAGTCTTGTCATTCCTAGAATCATCCTCTGTAGAGCGAGGACGCCACCTAATATGCAGCTTATTTCGAATCTGGAGTAGAACTTGTCTGGGTGCCTCGTTTAGAGGCATATAACTAGTAAACCTTTGCGGTTGTGGGCGTCCTTGTCGGGCTCTTTTTGGTGACAATAGTTGAGCTAATCGGCTGTGCTCGTTCAGAGTTGGTCGGTCTCGCCCTTTGTTAAAGGTCTTGGCATCCTTAGCGGCGATGTACTTCTCCACTTGAGCATAAAACTCCTAGATGGTAGATAGGGGATTTTCAGTGATAGACGTTTTCATCCCCAACGGTTGCAATCCTATGAGCAATGTTGCCAGCGTGATAGACTGGTCTAAACTGGAGACTTTCATTGTCTCATACTTGAACTTCTCGAGGAAGTCTCTTAACGGCTCATTATCCTTTTATCGTAGTAAAAGGAGGCATGTAGACTTTCTCTTGGTCCCTCTACTAATGACAAAGTGCGTCTCAAATTATTATCAGAGTTAAGAGAAACTCTTGATGCTTTCAAAAGGGGGGAGAAGCACATAGTGAGGCATTGGCTCCAAGGAGATCTTGGAGCCAAACGGTGAAAGACCAGTGGAGTGTTGAGCAGACTTGTCTCTTCTCTCGTTAGCATGTCTTAGATCGTTTGCTACGAGTTCTTTGACTTGTTTCCTCAAGTCACCAGGGTCATGTCGACAAGTCACCGAGGGCTCCTGGTGTTCTCTAAGTTTGAGCTTTCTTGAAGGCATGTAACCAGATCCGTGAGAGGAGGATTGGGCCCCTGGTCTGAGAGTGTAACTGAGTTCTTCCAACTACTTGCTCATGTCTATATCCTAAACTTCAGCCTTTTTACTTGAGGTTGGGTGACCCTCTCTGGAAAGAGAGGAGCAGCGAGTGGTGCCGGGTGACCTTGGTGGCGGACTAGAGGCAAAATTCTTGTGGACAAGTAATAATAGGGGCCCTCACAGGGCGATTGGTTGTAGATTGTGTGGTATCCATCGGGGTGGTGGCACACCTTTCCATCAAAGACACCGCTTTGGAAGTAGCTTTGGTCATTCTCCAAGGGGCATGTTCTCTTCAAAAAGCAAAGTGACACAACAGATGCTTCTTTCTAATTTGTTCTTTTAGACGGTGACAATTTATTGGAGGTGGGTTTGGCTCCACAGAAAATGTCTCTACTAACTCGAACGGGATGATTTTGCCATCTAATGGTCTTAACCGATGAGACTTGCAAAAGATTGTCGAAAGATGCTTCAGCGAGAGAGACTCACGCTCAAGTTGGAGAGCGGTTTTAAAAAAAAAATGAAACAGACTAAAAGAGAGTTCTGTGTGCCTTGTGTATAATGTGTAGATCTAGAGAGCACATATGTACTTGGCCGATTGGCTAAATAATGTTTATATAGTCTCAGTGTGTGAGAGTCATATGCACGAGGGGTGTTGAAACCCTAGCATCCTTATGAGAGTACCCTGAGATTTTAGAAATGTGTAGGATTCTTAAAGATTTCAAATTTTTACCGGTTTGGAAAGTTTGGATTATCATGAAGATTCTTTGTCTTATCGGCTACAGTTGTAAGTCTACCTTCCATTTGCGTAAACTTATCCCCTAACATAGGGGGATTGAATATTGTCTTAGCGGATCAAATGATGATCGTCGAGTGCCAAAAGGTGGATACCAAATAGTTGACTACCAAGCCGCTGGCTACAGAGCAGAATCTGGTTGATGGATATCGAGTGAGTGTGGATCGTGCCTACCCGTCTGGGAGATGAATTCCCTATTGACGGCATGCTTAGGTTGATTGTGCCTCTTGGGCCACTGACTTGGAGGGTTTCACACCCCATGATGAGAAGCTCTTGGGCTGGTGAATCGGTTGACCGATCGAATAGATACCGATCAGGTTGGCAACAAGGCTATTGAAAACCATTCGGCAAGTTGAGGGCTAGTCTTTATCCCCTCATGATTTGAGCCGTTTTGGCCATGTGCCATCATCTGTGCAACCAAATAAAATAGAAGAAAATTTAAAGGAGGTGATTTTTGAGTTTTGAATATTGAATTTACACGGAGCTAGAGGTTAAGAAGCAATTTTCCATGTTTGGTGAAGAAGAAAACACATTAAAGAAGACATTGTAATGCTTAGAAAAATGGGTAGAAAGAATAGAGCAAAATATTGATGTTTTGAGAGTATGATACTGTGAAGGCATGGAAAGAAATGAATTCTAGAGAGAGAGAGAGAGAGGATTTAAATGGGGGAAGTATGAGAAGCATAGATATTTAGTATTGATATTTAAGGATACTTCAAGCATTTCTTCTTACCAGTGTACTAACAAGGTACAACTGAACTATATAAATACACACAGAGTAACAATACAAGAAAATGAGAACGACTTATATTTTGTGAAGTCAAATGTAATGTTTCTCATCCTAAAAATTAATGATTATTTTGCACTACAACCTATTATAATTTCTCAACATCGAATATATATTCTGAAAAACAAATTTTCAACTTTATAATTTGAACTTTTTTTTCCCCAAAACTTTTCTTATTTCAAAATGAATTATAAAATAAAGAAGACCATATATTGACGAATATGAAGATTGAAGATACCCTCTCTTCAATACAAATGAAGCATTGAAGATACCCTCTCTTCAATAGAAATGAAGGGTAAAATATGGGGAAAAAAAAAAGATAAATAACAAAGGAAGAATTTATCAGGAGAAGTATAACTTCTATTGATGAAGCTAAAAATCATGTGGAGTTTAGTATCCTTATTGTACCATTGAACAAAAAACTCATACGTCGAAGAAATGAAGCTTAAAGGCACCCTACCTTGAATATAGAGGCAGGGTAACATAAGTTCCTTAGGGAAAATATAAAATAAATTTTTGGATAGTTAGACTTGGCCACATTTCAGGTTTGTCCTTGAACCAAACCGTCCTACATGTTCAAGCCCTGAAACACTTAACTTGAACCATTTGTATGGTTTAGGTTATGGATTCGTAAATTGTAGTTCAAGTTTCAATACAAGAAAATGGTTTGAAATAATTTCAGTCTGAGATGGTTGAGATCGGTTTTGAGTTGAAACATTTTTTGAGGTTTTAAAAGAAGTGCATACAGGCCTTCTTGAGATACCCCGAACTGGCTATTATCTTTCTATTTGCAGGAGTTTAAAGGTTGAAATTGGCCGATTGTCCTTACTCAGGGCGGATCTAGGCTGAACCATTCCCAGCCAAGTCCATAGACGGTGGATCAAACTCAAGGCACTCACATCACATGAGAAATGGGATTCACATGACAAATGGGATTGTCATTACATTCCAATTGACTCATTCAACATTTTGTTTTTAATATAACTAATCAGTATTTGAAATCATATTCAGATTTAATTTAGTTTAAATGTTATCAGTTTCAATTTAGGAGGGAGATCTCTTAATGTAATTTGTTTTTCTTGATTTTAAATTCAAAAGTTAATTAAGATACTTATAGACCCGCCATGCATGTACTTGGCATAGTGAGAGAAACACCAACAATCATTCAGCGTATCTCACTCATCACTCGCATAGCATTTACAGATATATTAAACGTGGAAAAGAAAAAAGAAAAGGTCTTTTATGTAGGAGATCAGAAGATGGTCCCTACCCAACTTATAGCATGGACACAGAATTCATCTTTTTCCCCATTTTTTTTTTTTTTGGGGGGAAGAAGCCAAATTTTAAATGTGTGCTAGCAAAGCAAAATCATGCACTCATTCTCAAGCTATATAGCTCTTTTAGAGTATAGGGCTCAAAGGCAGTCTTCTTGTCTTGTTGTTTCAATTTCAACAATAATACTTGGTCATTACACCACCCAAAACGTCAAGCCATCGTTCTAGCTTCCACTCACCATCACCACCCGTGCATCAAGCAATCCCAAATTCCTAATTTGACACCCCATTCTCAACACTTAAACTCTTCTCTCTCTCTCTCTCTCTCCGGATTTGGAATTTTTTGTGGTTTTGATAAATTAATTGTTCAGTCATTTGACGTGTAATAATAGTAGTAGTTGACCTTCTACATCCCACAAATTGGTTCAAAATTAAAAGCGCCTACAACAAATATGATAAATCTTGATTGGCCATTTTAGAGAACGGGAAAAAAGAACCGCCGGCCTCTTGTCCCAGTGGTGCAAGAGTGTCCACCCCTCACCTTGTGATGTCAGAGTTCAAGTCCACACAACCCTCTCCCCTCTTATGAAGAGTATGCGCCTGATGGATAAAAAAGATAAAAGGGGGAGAGAGAGAGAGAGAGAGAGAGAGAGGAGGGACAAGGGTGTAAAAAGGACTTATACACGAGACTTAAATTAAATCCCAAATAGTTTTATTTGGACATAATCAATTAAGTGCCGTCCCATAACTCAATTTTATTTCTTTTTCTTCATCTTCAGAAGCTCTTAAAATTTTCTCATAATTCTTTCATGACCGGAGAACACTAAGACCACTTTCATCACTATTTAATCATAACAAAATAAAGTTAATCGAACCTCAAGTTCAAATGATGTTGATTAGATTTATTTTTCCTTTTCCTTTTTTTTTTTCATTTATGATCTTGTATAGGAATAATTTAGAGTTGAAATCAAGAAAATTTCTAAAGTGGGTGAAGATCCTTCCATCTGTGGCCTAAAGAGGGAGAAAGAAAAAGATAAAAATGCAGAAAACGTATTGATTATGCTTGTAACTCTTATGAGCTATTGCACTAATTTTATATCTATGATATCTGCTTGCATGGTGTGCATCACTGAGAAATTCTATTTATCACGAAAATTTTTGTCATGAAGCTTTTGCTATTATATAAATCACCCTTTTATAATTTGATGCGGGAAAATATGATTTTTCATTTGAAATTTTCACATGTTTATGAGCTTGGTTTATATATGTTAGAGGTGAGTTGTGACTCCACAGATATTGGTTCCTTGTTGACTCGAACGGTTGCCATCAAAAGAATGTGAGACCTGTAAAAATCGTCGGAGGGTATTCCGGCGGGTGAGACTCCAACGCTTAAGTCAGAAAAAGTGGTTTTGAATGTAAAGAAACATACTGAGAACTCAAAGAGAGAGAAGTTCCATGTGATTAGAGTGCTCAATGTATAAGACCAAGGGAGTGTACCTGGTTTGGAGGGTTTTATGATGTCTTATACCTGCGAGAGTCATGCGCCATCAGGTGCTTCAACCCTACTTTCCTTATCAAACAGATGCGAAAATCTCGAGAATTCAATATTCCGAATTGATCGTAATCTTTATCGTATGAGATCTTTCATTTTTTGGGAGGATTCTTTCCTTAATTGAAAGATCCTAAAAATGCTGCTCTTAAGTAGGAGATCGGAGATGTTTTGACCTTTTCTAGAATCGTTAGAGCTGTTAGCTATTGATCGGTCGTTCGACCGATAAAGAGTTCTCAAGGTTCAATCCTTCAATAGACCAATAGGTTTCCAATCGGGGAGATTACTTTCACTTGATGAATCTTATTTGGTTGGCGGGGCGATCGAGACCCTATCGTTCGAAATATCCAGGCGACTAAGACCCTTCGGTAGATAGTTATAGAGAATATTGAATATTGATCGGTAGCTGTCCTTTGTAGGCCTTGTGTATAGACCTTTCAAGGGCTGTCCTTTCTAATTAGGTTTAGGACTATATCCTATCATTTTCCCCCGACTCATAGTCTTCTTGGTAAAGAAGTGCCATGAATAGAGACCAATTAGAGTGAGGCGTGCTTAATACATTATAGAAGTATAAGGGTGCTAGATTCGTCCTAATCCATTGCACTTTCTTACCACGGACACGGGTGTGTCTCATCAGAAGTAACCCCTTCATGGGGAATTGAACACAATTTATTTCACCATTTATGACAGGCTATTCTCGTTCATCCATTTCACCTTCCTTGAGTTAATTAGGGCTTGCTTCTCCACTGCTATAAATTGCTATGACCGGTATTTGTTTTCTTTTGTAAAGAATTGAGGTTTTTCTTCCTCTCTGGGAATTTTGCTGAGAGTAGATCCTTTTCAAAAGTTATTTCGTGGGAAGTTTTGGTATGTAGAGCTCGATGGCTTGGATAACTTATGCTGGAATGAGATCTCATTAAGAAGGGGGATCACTGGAATGAGATCTCATTATGTCGGCCATTATTTGGTTGGCATGGTGAGATCATCCATCACCGACGGAGGTGCGTCTTGTACCGCCTTAGTTGATCTATCCAGGTTCCCCTCCATCACTAATTCCGGTGAGGATGTCTCTCACACCGTTTTTGATTGGTAGGCTGAGTTTGGGTTGTTTGGGGGCGGCAAAACCCGAGCTCAGCCTTCTCTTGTTCCTAACACTACATTTATTTTTGTACTCTCCAGCGTAGGGATTGTGATTTTTGTATCTTAGAGTGACCCCATTATGTACTTTTAGGTGTAGTCGGTCTGACCTAGGGACTCGTATACATACTCATGTAACCGAATGTACTTCTTGCATAAGGATAAATAAAAGGTTATGCTTTGCTTACTTCAGTTTTGTCTTTGTTCTTTTTTGTTCTCTTGTGCTTCTCTTCAACTCTTGTCAGAGTAGAATTGCTTCTGCCTTTAAGCTCCATACTGAGATATTGAGTAATACCGACCTTTCGAACCGCCAAACGTTTGGTAGTTAGGTTGGGTGGTCACGCTCATTCGTTCAGGGAGCTCTAACTCTTATTGATAATACATTCGATCGATAGAAACTAGGTGACCTGGGCCCGCCATGCTATAATAAACTTTTAGATTAAGGGGCCGTGTCTACTCGTTCGGAGAGTTCTATGACACATACGAATAATAGGATTTGAATGATTTAGACCAACTATGCGATAAGAAATTTTTAGATAGAGAGGCCGTGTCCATCCGTTCAAGGAGTTCCATCCCTTATTGACGACACGTACGAACGATAGGATCTGAACGATTTAGACTCGCCATGCGATAGAAAATTTTTAGATAGAGGGGTCGTGTTCACTCATTCGGGGAGTTCCATCCCTTATTGACGACACTTATGAATGATAGGATCTAGACGACTTAGACTCATCATGCGATAAGAAATTTTTAGATAGAGGGACTATGTCAACCCGTTCGAGGAGTTCTATCCCTTATTGACGACACGTACGAAAGATAGAATCTAGGTGACTTAAATCCGCCATGCGATAGGAAATTTTTAGATAAAGGGGTCGTGTCCACCTATTCGGGGAGTTTCATCCCTTATTGATGTATATACGAACGATAGGATCTTTCAATTAAGGGGCAAAAATCGTTTGGTTCTTACTGGGTTGGCTCCTCTGGCTACAGATAGTTCCTAAGTTTACTGATAGTATATGCGTAAATTCTCTGAGTTTCAGGTCCTAGACACCACCGATCTGTCTAGGTTGTTGAGACGATAGGTTCCCGGTCGAACCACAGAACACACTCGATATGGGCCTTCCCAGTTAAAAATGAGTTTTTCCCCGGGTTGGAGTTGACCAGTAGCTTCCACCTTCCTTAGTACCAGTTCGCCCGGTCTAAATGTTCGGTTCTTAACTCTACGATTGTGATATCGTGTCATCTGTTGCTGATAAGCCGCCATTTGTGCTGATGCGGATTCTCGTAATTCTGGAAGTAAGTCCAATCTTTTACGCAGGGTACGTTCGTTTTGCCCAGCGTCATATTGGGCCACCTGAAGTGAGTGAATTCCTATCTCCATGGGTATGACTGCCTCGCCCCCATAAGTTAGACTGAACGGAGTTTCTCCCATTGCTCTTTGGGGTGTAGTGCAATATGACTAGAGGATACCGTAAAACTCTTCGGTTCAATGCCCCTTGGCATCATCTAGCATCACTTTTAATCCTTATAGGATCATTCGGTTGGTTATCTCAGCCAGCCCGTTGGTTTGCGGGTGAGCGATCGATGAAAATCGATATTGAATCTCGAGTTTTTCACAGAACTCCCGGAAGTACTTATTATTGAATTGCTTCCCGTTGTCTGTAATAATGACACGTGGTATACCGAACCGGGTGACAATATGAGCCCACATGAAGGACTGGACCTTGGCTGTTGTAATCTGAGCTAATGGCTTGGCCTCTACCCACTTGGTAAAGTAGTCAATCGCTACTATAAGGAATCTTCATTGTCTTGTGGCTGGGGGAAACGATCCGAGGATATCCATCCCCCATTGAGCGAAGGGCCAGGGGCTAGATATAGGGTTGAGCTCGGTGGAAGGTAGTAGAGGCACTGAGGAGAAGCACTGGCATTTGTCACATCATTTTACGTAGTTTTCGGAATCGACCTTCATAGTTAGCCAGTAGTACCCTTGACGAAGGGCTTTGTAAACTAGATTTTGAGTGCCCAGGTGATTACCACAGATTCCTTCGTGGATCTCTCGAAGGACATAGTCCCCCTCTTCGAGAGTTAGGCACCATAGATATGGGTGAGTAAATGACTTTCGGTAAAGAATCTCATCGATTATGGCATAGTGAGAGGATTTTGGCTTCAGCTTCATCGCTTCCCTCGGGAACTTCGGCAGACGGTCATGTCTTAGTATTCTTCTATGGGTCCTTCCAACTAGAGGACCGATCAATAGGGAGAGCCTCTTGGGCTTGTCAATGCTGGGATGCAGCAAGCTTTCAATGTATACTGTTCAGCTAGAAGTAATTAAATCGGAACTAGCCAATTTCGATAGAGTGTCAGCTTGTGCATTCTCCAACCGAGAGATTTGCTGGATGTCAACCTTGCCTAATATTCCATCGTCTCATATAGTTTACTCAAATATTTAGCCATGATTAGGTCTTTCGTTTCATAGACCCCCTCAATTTGTTTAATGACTAACTGGCTATCCGTAAATGTCCTGACATTCTATGCCCCCATATCAATAGCGATTTGAAGGCCTGTTAGTAATCTGCTGGGTTGTTGGTGGCCTGAAAATCGAACTGGAGGGCGTATTCTACCTTAAAATTGTTCGATCCTACTAGTATAAGACCGATGCCACTTCCTGAGGAATTTGATGATCCGTCAAAACGAATGGTCCACTCTGGGGTCAGCCACTCTTCTTGATGGTTGTAGGGTTGGTTTTCGGACGTTGTAGGCAAAGTACATTTGAGGATGAAATCGACCAATGTTTGGCCCTTTATTGCTGGTCGCGGTCGATATTGGATATCGAATTCGCCTAGTTCCACACTCCACTTGATAAGCCAACTAGAAGTGTCTCTCTTTTGGAGGATTTGTTTCAACGGTTGGTCGGTGAGCACCATAATAGTATAGGCCTGGAAGTAAGGTCGAAGGTATCTTGCTAAGATGACTAAGGCGTAGGCTACCTTCTCGATGGGTCGGTAGTTGATCTCAGACTCCTTTAATATCCTCCTAATGTAATAGACTGCTTTTTGGACAGTGGATTCCTGTCTTACCATCACAAAGCAAAGTGCTCATTCGGAGACAACAAGATATAGGTAAAGTTCTTCCCCGAGGATGGGCCGTGAAAGTAGTGGTAGACTCATCAAGTATTTTTTTAATCGTTCGAAAGCTACCTGACAATAGGATGTCCATTCGAACTGTCGAGACCTCTTCAATGTATCAAATATAGGCTTGTATTTCTCGCCGACCCTAGACATGAACCGACTCAGAGCCACTGTCCGACTAGTAAGACGCTATACTTCTTTTAACGTCTGGGGAGGCAACATATCCAATATCAGCATAAAAAGTTATGGTCAAAATACTGAATACTGTCTGTTCAGTCCGAAAATAGCAAGTTTGCTCCATTTTTCCTAAATCAATAACCACGAAAATAAATTAATATAAAATCATGAAATATGGTTCAAATCAATTCTAAAACATATCAATAAATACTAAAAAAGATATAATTCAAGTATATAAAAATATTACTATCAATTACCCCTCACACTCGAATGTTTGCTTGTCCTCAAGCAAAAATAATTTTCTTCCAAAACCACTTCAATTTTTGTCAAGTCCCTAACTATGCGTACGACATGCTCAAACCGGAATTATAATCAAGACAATCAATATTTCGTAGCATTTAATACTAGAAAAGCTATTACACCTCCTATAGTCTCCGCGAAATCAAGAATAATGCAAGATTCAAACACCCTCACAGTCGGTTCGCTCAATAGAATGAAAAGAGATACTATTTAACTATTCAAAACACTCAATGTACGTAAGGGTATGTGTATCACTCAAATCAACACGATGAGATGACATTACCATAAGTTTGCTTATATATCAAATCTCCACCACTTAAATATGAAATCCAAACACCAATTAAAAGATCTTTTATTTGGTTGTAACGGGGTTAGGGTAAAGGGTAGGATAATGGATAAAATATAGAGTTAAAATGATTCACTAAAAATACTTAAGTATCAGAACATGACATCCTTTACATCAAGTCAAGAGAATACTAACTCTAACTATGAATATATAATGTGAAATATCACTTATTCAAAATAAAGAACAATGCAATGAACTTTCACTGTAAGAGTGAATAATATCAAGAAAGAAAAATGTCCATTTTTTTCTCCTTTTTTTCTTTTTTTTTTTTTATTTTTTTTTCAACCAGCAAATTTTTTTTCTTTTTTTTTTGGGCTGGTTTTTTTTTTTTTTTTTGAGTATATCGACTTTATAACATAAAAAATCATAATGCCATAAAAAACTAGAATGTCATGCTATCAACTGTAAGTACCTTAGTCAATTGGGGTTCAAACTCTGGGGTTAGAAAGAATGAGGGTCATGGGGTAAATTATGCAAGTCATTAAAGAAAGAAAAATGTTTATGCTCAAATGGGTTATCTAAGGGATAATATGATAGGGATAGTATTTTTCAAAAACTAAATTTGTGTAAAGCTAGGTGCCTTAATCATTTTGGTGTATGAATATCAAGAATATGGTTTCAAAATGCATAATAGAGCAAGTTCTAGAATGATCAACTCATGTGTGATATACGCTCAACAAGAAAAATAATGAGAGCAAGAAATTACTCTTTAAGGCTCAAATCCTCACTAAGGTAAGTTTGTGTCAAATCTTGTATTGTTTGTCTTTCAAATCAACCATAAGAAGATGAATAGCTAATCACATACCAAATAACTACTAATATCAATCATCCTTCATGTAACCCAATTCAATACAAGTAACACGCAAGGACTAGAAAACCCAAGAAAAATTTTCGTTGGCACGAAAGAATTCAGCAAAAATTTTTGAGAACGTAACAAAAATTCAACACTCAAATTCCTATATAAAAAAATTAGCAGCCTATGTATGTATATTCCCCCATACTTAAGTTAAGCATTGTCTTCAATATGAAAAATAAATAAAAGAAAAAGTAAAAAGAACAAAGGACTCCCCTGAAATATAGCATTCTTTTCGATTTCTTCCTTCTCGTGCGTAGGGTTTCTTATTCACTTAAAAAATGCCATAAAAAACTCAAATTTAAAGTAAATCAACAAAAACAAATACTAAAGAAAATCATAAAAATTATTGGGTTGCCTCCCAATAAGCGCCTTTTTTTTATTGTCTTTGACCAGACATAATCTCATTGTTTCAACCCAGATCATAGATTTTCACATTGTGACCATTCATGGCATCTTGCCATGCTTGTGTCCTTTTCTTATCAATTTGCACGTTCTCATATATCTCTTGTTCTTCCTCCAACTTATTGAATTGAAACTTCTTTTTCTTACCTGCATGAGACCCACTTTTTGAATTAAATTCATCTAAATTTACACCCAAAGTAGCACATGCATCAATATATTCATTGTCTAGAAAATCATGTTTGACTTGCAATGAACTGACAATGTAAATTTCAATAGGATCACTTGAATAAAAGATATTAATATCATGTTTAACAATTTTTTTAGTATGATCAATCATAAAAACCTCTTGCTTATCAAAATTTTTTCTGTGATGGAAAACATTAAACTCAATTTTTTCATTATCCGTTTTCAAAGTTAGTTTTCTAGAAGGAATATCAATCAATGCTCGTGCAGTGGCAAGGAAAGGTAAAATGCTTCCCTGTTTTATCTCTGATTCCTTGGACTTCTTTATTACAGGTTGCTCAATCTCTTGTTTATTTTCTTTCTCCTTGGATGGATCTGATACCTCATGTAATTCTTTACCACTCTTCAATATGATTGCATTAACCTGCTCTCTTGGGTTCTTTTTAGTGTCACTTGGTAATCTATCTGGCACACAAGAATGAAATGTGTTAGATAATTGGTCAATTTTATTTTCAAGCCTTTCAAACCTTTCATTTGTTGTTGTTGCCAAACACTTGATTGCTAACTCCCATGATGCTTTGCTCTCATTTAGTTCGGGTTGTGGATTCCTAGAGATAAAGCCTGATTGGTTGTTTGGTCGTGGTGTCCCTTGACTCCATGAAAGATTAGGATGATTCCTCCACCCAGGATTATATATGTTAGAGTAAAAGTTATTCAGAGGACTGCCAAAGTTAGAAAAATAGCTTGCTTGTTATACCTGAGGATACTCAGAAACCACATGAGTAGGATCTCCACATGATTCACAAAAATAAACTTGATTGGGCATAGGATTGGTCTGATTGGTTTTCACAGCATTAAACAATGAATCAAATTTTACATTAAGCATGTTAAAATTATAGTCCTCATGCATAACAACCATTTGTTTAGGAATTTCACATTCATTAGACCAATCATATTGATTAGAGGTCATATCATCTAATAGTGCATATACTTCATTATATGACTTACTCATGAATGCACCCCCAGCCGCTATATCAATGGTAATTTTAATAGATTGTAAAAGATCTCCATAAAATGTTTGCAAGACTAACCAATCAGGTATACCATGATGTGGACACTTCATAATCAAATTCTTAAAACGTTTCCAAGCAGAATATAAAGATTCACCATCAAATTGCCCAAAACTAGTGATATCATTGCGTAACTTAGCAGTTTTACTTGGTGGAAAATATTTGCTTAAAAATGCTTGAGACAAATTTTTTCAATTCATGAAATGATTAGGAGGGAATGAGTTAAGCCATACCTTTGCCTTTCCCCTGAGAGAGAAAGGAAATAAGTGCAACCTTATGGCGTCGGAACTCACCCCATTTAGTTTGATGGTATCGCAGATTTTTAGAAAATTCTTCAGGTGGCTGTTTGGGTCTTCAAAGGTTTCTTCACCACTGAATTGATCTGCCTGCACTATGCCAATAAGACAATGTTTAAGCTCAAAATTATTTGTTTCTATGGGAAGCTTCACAATACTAGATTGAACATTTTGAAGTCTAGGCATAGAATACTCCCTCATAGTTCGGTTATCATGATCCATTGCAACCTCACACTTCATTTCTTCCTTAACTTATCTACAAATGGTTTTGAGAGTTTTCTCTATGTACAAATGAAAATCACCAAAATACAGTAAAAAAATGCACAAAAAATACCTAAACAGTAAATTAAAAATTTAAAAAGTCATTAAAAAAAAGAAAATTAGAAAAACCTATGAAAATGATGGAATTTGGCCAAGATAGCATGGTGCCCATGGTATAGCCATGGGTTTTGCTCTGCAGCCTGAAATCTTTTGAAATAAGTAGTTATATACACCTAATTCAGAAAACTTTTTTTGATCTCGAAAATTCTCAAAAATTTCACCAAAATTTCAAAACCAAAATCTAAAATAGCAACTCTACACTCTAAACCCTAATATAAACAAGAAATAGCAAAGTCCAATCTCAAACAAGGTTATTCTGATTGATATATAAAGAAATCCCCGACAACAGCGCCAAAAACTTGTTACGCGATTTAGGTATATCACGATTTCGGGCAAGTATACCTTAGTCGAATGTTATATATAGTGTAGACAAGTGTCAATCCCACAAGAATATTTTATACTACCAAGTATAAATAACCCTAATCTAAGTTGAACAAATCAAATCAAGTTGTGAAAATTTTAGAAACTACTAAAAAAAAAATCTAAAATATGAAAGTCTAATATGATAAAAACCCTAAGACATCGATTTCATTTATTTTTATCTTTCTACACGGTCAAATCTCTTCAATCCCTAAGTTTATTGGTTAATGATTTACTATTGATGATGACAGAATTTTCTAAATTAGATTCACCCAATGGTCATGCAATGAATCCCTAATTTGTCTAACCGAAACCCAATGGTTATGCAATTTTGATTAAATCAAACCGCATTAAGTTTTGTGAAAATCTGTAAATTAAGGTTTCCCCTGATCCCCACACATGAAATTAATCCAATGGTCATGCTCATAATTTCATATGGATTTTATTATTTGGACTAATCTTGTGCAATTATATTGGTCATGCATGCACTTAATCTCAAATTATCAAAACGTCGGGCCCAAAAACATTTGAAGCATTAAGAACACTAATAAAATCTCATCAAAATAATAATCATGCTAATAAAACTTAAGAGAAAGAATCAAATCAAGCCATGTATTAATCAAAAAATAAAATCCATCAAGTCCTAGGAAAAATAAAATTAACTAGACATTGAAAAGAAAATTAAGAAAGTAAAAGAGAACATTATAACCCTTATTTGCACGAACATGGAAGTCGAAGTCTCTTGGGATGGAGGAGGCTATAAGGGTTTGTAAAGTGGTGGAAGAATGAGAAAAATAAAATAGAAATTCGTTCCTCAGGAGCTGCCCTATTGCCACATATATATAGGAGTGAAAACCCTAAGAAAAATTTAGTAACTTGGACTATTTTGGAAGTTTGGACTTTGAATTTGATTTGGAAACTTTCTTTGCTGGTTGATGATGACTTTAACTTTCCAAATACTTGAAAATTCTCTTTTCTTCAATTTGAATAATTTCTGAAATTATCAGCAATGCAAATTTGAAATTTTAGCACCAAGTTTTCATTTTAATTCCCAGTTTCCGTTGTCCAGCACTGTAGTAATTTTATTTGGGCATCTTCTGCTCTGACCCAGCCTCTAAGGTCTTCATAAGAATTGTAGGGCTCGAAGTCTTCTTTCTAACGGCATAAAAATCGCCTCAATCGGACATCAACATAAAAAGTTATGATCAAAATACTGAATACTGTCTGTTCAGTCCGAAAATAGTAAGTTTGCTCCATTTTTCCTAAATCAATGACCACAAAAATAAATCAATATAAAATCATGAAATATAGTTCAAATCAATTCTAAAACACATCAATAAATGCTAAAAAAGATATAATTCAAGTGTATAAAAATATTATTATCAAGGGTGTTCCTGCAGAGGAGGCTCCGAGAAAGAGCGGTTTTCGAGTGTTAAGAAACAGATTGAGAGGGAGAGGTTTCCTATGACTTGTGTGCCAAATGTGTAAGGTCAAGAGAGCGTACCTGACTTAAAAGGTTTGAAGGTTTCTTATACCTGATAAAGTCGTATGCTTTCAGGGTGGTGTAACCCTACTTTCTTTGTGGAAATGATCCGAAATCTCGGAAGTTAAATATTCTGAATTGTTCACGATCTTTATCGTATGAGAAGTTTCATTACTCAAGGGGATCATTTCCTTATCTGAAGGATCTTGGAGATATTGCTCTTAAGTAGGGAATCAGAGTCATTGGGATACTTTGACCCTTCCGTAGGATCAATAAGGTCGTTGGCCTTCAAATGGTCATTTAGCCAATGCGAAGCCTTCAGGCTTGTTCGCTCGGTGAACCAAGGGCTAAGTATCTGATCAGAGAGATAAATCCTACTTGACAAATCTCGTTTGATAGGTGGGGCAACCAAGGCCCTATCGTTTGGGAGGTGGGGCGACTAAGCCTTTTTGGTAGATCAATTGAATAGCTATAGAGAGTAATCGTTCGATAATACTGGGTTGTACTTGCCCATCGGTCGGTAGCTATCCTTTGTGAGCCTCATGTGTGGGTCTTCCAAGCACTAACCTTTCGGAATGGCCATTGGTCTATGTCTCATAATTTGCCCCCTACTCATGGTGTCGTTTCATAAGAAATATACCATGAGTACCTATTTTTTGCTTATGGCTTGATGCCACATGTTGCTGTTGGAGTATACGGATCGTCTTTTGGCACTTAGGCAAGGCCAATTGTTCGAATACGCTAAGTATTTTTGTTCCTTTTTCTTCTTTAAGGGCCATCAAAGAAATTTTTTTCGACAGTAATGGCGAAAACATACACTATCCATGCTTACCTGGACATTGGTGATATTATGAGTACCATATCCTGAAGAAGCTCCAAGAAATCCAGACTGATATGCCGATGGGAGATGATTACACTTTAGTGTTCGCCACGAACGTCGATAGGGCTAACATAGAATCGGAGGTATGCGTGCCGATGTACCAGCAATCGGTTAAGTACGGATTGAAGGTTCCGTATACAGGTCCCTTTGTGGAGGTATTACATTGTTGGAACACATTTCCAACCCTCCTGATCCCAAGTGTCTGGCGTCTATAGTTGTCATAGCCTCTCTGTTAGGGTTTTGTCATCTTTATTTTGATTTCGACATCTTGTCATCTATTTTTATCTTGGTGAGATGTGGAAACAATGGTTCGACCAAGGGCTGGTACAAGCTGTAGACTCGGCCCGAGTCCAACTGGAGATTTTGCTATAAAGAGTCTATCAACAAGAATTGGATGCACAAGTTCTTTTTTGTAGAATTCACAGATAAGAATCATGTTCCTATGCTTCCCGATGTCAATGAGGAGCCGTCTTTAGGACTGAAGCCTCCAGCTGTATCTAAGTATGGCCATTTCGTTCGGTCAATCGGTGGCTATTGTAAGTCCACCAGTTGAAGTATATGGGTTGATTCTCTGCTGGATGATCAGATGTTATTTTTTAGCTGACCTACTGGTCAGAGAGAAGAGGAAGGTCGATAGGCCCCTTTTATTAGAAAGAGAGAAGATCGAGCTGGTTGACTCTTTAGATTCTTTCGATGATGCCATGCTATAAGAGGTTACCACTGATAGGGAGGCTCAGTTGGGAACAAAGTGATCTCCTCAGGAGTCCGTCAAGATGTCTATGGCCCTTCTAGAGTCTTCGCTTCCCTTGTCGAAAAAGAGGAAGATCTTACCGCCTATATCTCCATCAAGCTGGGCGCTTATTGCTTTGCCTGTGTGTTCAGATCCGACGATGGTTATACCGATAGAGACCATCGTCTCGGAAGGAAGTAGATCGATGAGTGAAGGAAGTGCCGATAAGGGCGAACCAGGAGAATCATAAGGTGGTTCCTCATCTGGTGCCACGATAGGACCAAATATTTCCAAAGCTGGGACAGAGAAGATAGCAAGGCCTTCGTCTGCTATTCCGTTTTGGTCTTCGTGCAAAGAAAAACGCAAGGTTTTTGATGGGGCTGCTTTATCGTCTATTATTCTCGTCCGGTCTTTTGATGGGAAGAATTCGAAAGAGCGAGACTATTATTGTTTGTGCTGTGGACATGCGATATAGCTATATAAATGTGGCTAAGGCCGATTGCATTACCTGCTGGTTAGACTTTCATCGGTGTGAATTTGACTTACATAGGATGTCCCCGAAGCAAGTTACAGAGCTCTTAAGTCTCTTGGTTTGATGGTATCGCTTTCATCATGTTCATTCGGTTTCTTCTTCTTCTTGCTCTCTTTGATCCAGCCTTCTTTTCAAACCATGACCGTTGCAGAATTTCAAGAACAGCAGAAGAGGCAAGTGATAGATCATTTGGAAGGATGTGTCACTGAATTAAGTAGGCGATGCAAGAACCTAGAGTCAGAGGCCAAGATATGTGAGGCGCATCTCTAATCAGTCGAGAGGTTGGCTCAGCTTTGTGAAGAGTTTCTTCGGGCAGCGGAATGAAAGATTGTTGACCTCGAGGAATCACGCACAAGGGACACCGTGGCCTTTAAAGACTCCCAACGTAAATTGACCGAAGCATTGAAGTACGCAGAAGAGATAATTCACCGAATGGGTCTGGACGATGCTCTGCCCCCAATTGAGGAGATTGCAACAGCTCGGGTTTTGGTTGGCGTTCCTGATGCCCCTACATAGTCCCTGGGATCTGCATCTCACAAAGTCTCATTATTTCCTTCTGATCCTATGTAGCCTCTGTTTAAAACTATGTACCCCAGTACCTTTTGGGTAATTTATTGATAATAGAGATTGCCTTGCTATCCACTATTGTAGCTGTTATTACGATTGTTTGATAGGATCAAGACAACTTAGGCTTGATGTACAGAGTGTGGAGATGCTATCTCATTAGGAAACTTTAGATAGGGGGCCGTGTCCACCCATTCGGGGAGTTTCATCCCTTTTTGATAATACGTTTGAACGGATTGGGCGACTTAGGCCTGACGCTCGATAGAATCAGGGTGACTCAGGCCCTCCATACGATAAGAGAGAATTGATATTAGGGCCATCTCCACACGTTCAAAGAGTTTCATTCTATTTTGATGATACGTTCATTCGGTAAGATCATGGCGATTTAGGCCTGACATAAGATAGGAGAGAATTGAAATTAAGGCCGTGTCCACCCGTTCGGGGAATTTCATCGCATTTTGATGACACGTTCGTTTGATAGGAAACTTTAGATAGGAGAGCCGTGTCCACTCATTCGGTAAGTTTCATCCCATTTTGATGACACGTTCGTTCGATAGGATCAGGGCGATTTAGGCCCGACGTACGATAGGAGAGAATTGATAAAGGGCCGTGTCTACCCGTTCAGAGAGTTTCATCCCATTTTGATAACACGTTCATTCGATAGGAAACTTTAGATAGGAAGGCCGTGTCCACCTGTTTGGAGAGTTCCATCCCATTTTGATGACACGTTCATTCGGTAGAATCAGGGAGACTTAGATCTGACGTACAACAAGAGGAAATTGATATTAGGGCCGTGTCCATCGGTTTGGGGAGTTTCATCCCATTTTGATGAAACGTTCATTCTATAGGAAATTTTAGATAGGAGGGTCGTGTCTCCCGTTCGGAGAGTTCCACCCTATTTTGATGACACGTTCGTTCGGTAGGATCAGGGTGACTTAGGCCCGACATACGATAGGAGAGAATTGACATTAGGGTTGTGTCCACCTGTTTGGGGAGTTTTATCCCATTTTGATAACATGTTCACTCGATATGAAACTTTAGATAGAAGGGCCATGTCCACCCATTCGGGAAATTTCATCCTATTTTGATAACAGGTTCATTTAGTAAGATCAGGGCAACTTAAACACAACGTACAATAGGAGAAAATTGATATTAGGGCCGTGTCCACCCGTTCGGAGAGTTTCATCCCATTTTGATAACACGTTCGTTCGATAGGAAACTTTAAATAGGAAGGCCGTGTCCATCTGTTTGGGGAGTTCCATCCCATTTTGATGACACGTTCATTCGGTAGAATCAGGGCGACTTAGATCTGACGTACAACAAGAGGAAATTGATATTAGGGCCGTGTCCATCGGTTTGGGGAGTTTCATCCCATTTTGATGAAATATTCATTCTATAGGAAATTTTAGATAGGAGGGCCGTGTCTACCCGTTCGGAGAGTTTCACCCCATTTTGATGACACGTTCGTTCAGTAGGATCAGGGTGACTTAGGCCCAACATACGATAGGAGTGAATTGACATCAAGGCTGTGTCCACCTGTTTGGGGAGTTTTATCCTATTTTGATGACACGTTCGCTCGATATGAAACTTTAGATAGGAGGGTCGTGTCCACCCATTCGGGGAATTTCATCCTATTTTGATAACAGGTTCGTTTGGTAGGATCAGGGCAACTTAAACACGGCATACGATAGGAGAAAATTGATATTAGGGTCGTGTCCACCCATTCGGAGAGTTTCATCCATTTTGATGACACGTTCGTTCGATAGGAAATTTTAGATAGGAGGGTCGTGTCGACCCATTCGGGGAGTTCCATCCCATTTTGATGACACGTTCATTCGGTAGGATCAAGGAGACTTAGGCCGACGTACGATAGGAGAGAATTGATATTAGGGTTGTGTTCGCCCATTTGAGGAGTTTCATCCCATTTTGATGACACGTTCGTTCGATAGGAAATTTTAGATAGGAGGGTCGTATCCACCCGTTTAGGGAATTTTATTCTATTTTGATAACAACTTCATTCTGTAGGATCAGGGTGTCTTAGACCCGACATACGATAGGAGAAAATTGATATTAGGGCCGTGTCCACCGTTTGGGGAGTTTCATCTCATTTTGATGACACGTTCATTTGATAGGAAACTTTAGATAAGAGGGCCGTGTAACACCGATTTTTGATGACTGTATCTCATATACTACTCCTCATGATTTTAAATATATAAGCATCCTTTTTAAACATCTATTTAATTATCTATTTATTTATTTTGAGATTTTGCCTCAAAATCTCCAAAACAAAATTTTTTCGATAAGACGAAAAACTTCTCGGAAAGCGCCGGCAAGGCCTAAAGAAGTAAAAAATAGCTAAGAGAATGCCTACACACTTAAATAAAGATATTTAAATGAAATTGCACATATTTAAGAAATTTTGAACAAAATTTCATAGGAACCAAAAATACAAATTGTTAAAAGTTAGGGGTTTAAATGCAATTAAGGAAAGTTAAGGGACTAAGTTACAAACCACTCATGGATGGACAATTGGAGCCAAATTATTGGTCAAGAGGGGAGCAAGGTTGGTTAGTGACCACATAAGATTTTTCCACATTCAAGAAAGTTTATTAGATAGAAATTTATACATGAAAGTTTATTGGATAGAAATTTTTGCATAAAAACTAATTAGAATAGCTTGTGACACTTCTCCCCCTTGACATGGATGTCCAAAGACACCTAATGGAGTGCATGGAGATTGCTTGAATCAACAATTGCATGGTTTAAGTACTAGGACAAGTGAAAGGTTAAGATGATGCATGGAATGATCCAATGGTTAAGGATATTTGGCTAGGTTTATAAAAGAACTTGTTTAAGAAGAATTTGGCTCATTTCATCATTCAAGCCACCCCTTGCATGAAATTTATAGAGTCCATTCCCATTTTTGAGTTCAACTATGGAGCCAAAGAGATAAGAACATTTTTGAGAATTCTTGAATTTCAATTGGAAGTATAGAGGTATTGTATAAGAAATTTATGTTCATTGTGATTTGATTTTTCCAAGGTGATAAAATTCAAAGATTCAAAAAGAGTGGTCATATATATTATTAGCAAGAGATCTTACAAAGGAGGTAACATATTCTAATTTATGCTAAGATTAAATTATTTGATGAGTAGTTATTTTGGTATCCATACTAGCATGCTAGATGTTAATTTCTAGATTGAGTCTTTATAGTTTTCTTAGAATATCTCATTTTATAGAAATCAAAAATCTAAGAAATTTATTTTTCTATAAACTAGACTTCCTAAACTTTAAAATAGTATATCATGTGAAGCATTTCATAAAGGAATCGATTTTTGGTGATTTTTGGAAGTTTAGCATGTTTCACCAATTTTGTTTTATGTCCTGTGTACGACCAGTAAATTATGTGAATTTTAGAGGTATGTTATGAATGGAATTCTGAGAAACTTTAAACATTAAATTTTAGATGTCTGTCTTATCTTTAATTTGAGATAAAGATCACCTAAATCGGAGTTCTATGCAAAACGTTATGATATTTTTACTAAAACTGTGAAGAAGTAGTTCTAAAACTGAAACTGAAATAAAAATTAAATTTTATAAAATTATTCATTTAAACTCTGAGGATGGTCAAAACTATAAAGTTTTAGATCTATACCTTATCTTCAAAGTGAGATAAAAATCACTTAAATTGGAGAATTATATTGGGAGATATAAAATCTCTCCCAAAACTGTGCAGAATTGGTTTTAGAAACTTAGGATGAAAAAGTTATAAAATTTTATAAATTTGTGTATTCAGAATTTGAAGATGGTCTAAACATAAAAGTTGGAGATATAAATCTTAGCTTTAAGTGAAAATTTGAATCATTTGAATCCGATCAAGATTTTAGAAGATATCATGATTTTACTAAACATGTGCGTGATAGATTTTGTAGAAATTTCTCTAAATATGAAATTTGAGATTTAACCTTATGAAAGAGAATATTTATATATGCATCTTGTAATCTGATGATATAATATTGAATTGATAAATAATGCATGTTGTTTAACTTAGGCTTAGGGTTCGAGGGGTGACTCGTTCGAGAAATGAGGATAATTAGGGGGAGTGATGTACCCTCCTCAGTCGAGGTGAGTGGGACGATCTATATTTGACTTTAAATGAAAAATATCTTTGATCATGATTTTTATAAATAAATTTTGAAATGTGATTTAGAAATGTCTTAGTGTTTGTGGCAACTCTTAAAATGATGTTATATGAAAATTGCATCTCGATATTATGATAACTTGATAGTGTCGTATTTTTATTATAAGTAAAGATTTATGAATAATGATACATGGCACATGTGTATGATTATGAGATAGTACATAGTGGCTATAGCGCACTCCCTACCGAGATATTAAGCGTTTACCCAATGCGGTGATGTGGTGGGGTAACATGGGAGTAGGGGTTTGAGTCCCCTGTCTCTGGGCAACGGATCCAATAGACGAGCACCCGTGAGGACCGTGTCAACACCAAGGGAATGGGGGAAGATATTTGTGTTTTATTCTTATGATATTGTGGTGACCCCTTGGTGGATTTTAACTTAGTTAGGCCAAACTATGGATAAAATACGTTTTTGACACCCTATTGATGTATGATTTAATGATAAGAATGCATATTATTTTGAATTACACGATATATTTGCAAATGAATGAAATATGAATTTAAAATGATGTTTTGACTTACCACTCTCACAAATTCATTTATTGTCATTATGTAGTCATTGCACCTCACTCACTGAGTATGTAGATTATACTCACCCCTCATATTAATATTTTCAGCTTATACTATACTTGACATACATTAACGTACTATCCCATGAGTTTTATTGAGAGACACTTTCGAGTAAGTAATCATACACATTTTTGTTTACGATTGGACCATGTATATAAATATTATATGTAAATTGGAGGCAAATGTTTTAAAGAAAATTTTTATTGAAAACTATATTTTTCTTAAAATCTTCCGCTGTATGATTTTAACTTAATGATATCGAGTAGGGTCATAATATTAGTCTTGCATCACCTCGATGTGCGAGTAGAGCATACCCGTGCCTCGAGGAGTCGTGGCAGTCTGTTCGCATGCTTGACCTACGGGTCGGGGCATGACAGGCCTTGTCTACCCGTTCGGAGAGTTCCATCCCATTTTGATGACACGTTTGTCCGGTAGGATCAGGGTGACTTAGACCCGACGTACGATAGGAGAAAAGTGATATTAGTGTCGTGGCCACCCGTTTGGAGAGTTTCATCCCATTTTGATAACTCGTTCATTCGATAGGAAACTTTAGATAGGAGGGTCATGTCCATCGGTATGGGGAGTTTCATCCCATTTTTATGACATATTCATTTGATAGGAAACTTTAGACAAGAGGTGATTCTTTTGTAAATCACTAAGGATCATGTGGTACGAGTCATCATAAGAATGATCACTAAACAATAAGAAGGCGCAGGGCCCTTTCTCAAGGGAAGAGCATTGGAAAATCCAGATCGTAGCTGGACAAACACTAGGGGGAACATGAGGTTCATACCAGATGCTTTTCCCATGGATCTAAAGGATCACCCCTTTTGGTCTGTCGTGCGGCGGCCTTAGGTCCGGTCGGTTAGACACCTCATTCTCCTGTGGTGGATTACGCCTGTCTGGGGAAGGTAAATTCCTCCCTTCCATACTGATAAATCTCTGTAGTCTGCTACTGTGAATCCGGAATTTTAACTTGTCCTTGAGCCTTTTGTACTCGTCGATCTTGTGATCGTAATCCCGATGGAAGTGGCAATACTTGGATTTATCTTTCTTGGGTTCATCCTCTGCTGAACGAAGGGGTCATCTAACATAGGATTTGTTCTTGATTTGATATAAGACTCGTTTCGGGGTCTCGTTCAACGGCATGTAGATGTTGAACCTTTGTGGGGGTAGAGGCCCTAGTCTGCTCCTCTTTGGTGAAGGTTGGCAAGGTGATCGATTGAGTTCTTTTCTGTTCGAGCAGGCCTTTTGTCGATCGAATGCCTCCGCTTCTTCTACCGTAAGGAACTTCTTGGCTCGGAAGCAAAACTCTTGAATGGTTGAAGGGAGGTTTTTCGTAATGGAGGTCTTCATGCCGGAAGAGCGCAGACCCATTAGGAGAGCAGCTAATGCGATGGAATGGTCCAAAGCTGGGATCTTTAACATCTCTGCTTTAAATTTTTCTAGAAAATCCCTCATGGGCTTATCTTCAAGTTATTGAAATGACAGTAAAGAGGTAGACTTTCGCTTGGCTCCTCGACTGATTATAAAATGAGCCTCGAATTACTATCAAAAGTTGGTGAAACTCTTGATACAGAATCGCAGGAGAGAGTTGAACCACGCCAGGGCGTTGCCTTTAAGTGTAGTGGGGAAGTGCTTACATATAACCACATCAAATAGGTCCCTGGAGACCATGACCGTTATGAAATGGGCAGCATGATCACGGGGATCGGTTGTTCCATCATCCCTCTCCATGGGAGGCAGAAGGATGTCTCTTGGTATTGGTTCCCGGGAGATCTTCGGGTCGAAAGGTAATACTCCCAAAGAGTGGAGGGGACTGTCGTCCTTTCTTGTACCTGCTTTTTTAAGCTCGGTGGTTAGAAATTGTTCGATTTACTTTCTCAGATCTTCTGAGTCGTGATGATAGGTCACCGACAGTTCATAGTTCACGGGAGGTGCTTATCACGGGGGACGTTCATGTCTAGAATCCGCTGCGGATGATTGGTCGTCTGGTCTAAAGGCTCGACTAAATCCTTCCAGTTGTTTGCTTATATTTTGGAGTTTTGACTCCAACCATTCCATCTGGGGATGGCTAACTCATTCTGGTATAGGGGCCATGTTTGGCTGTTCTTGAATCGCAGGTTGTAGGACCTGCTCTGGATGAGATGGCTAGGGGGAGACCACACGATCACGAATGGAGTGATCGGGTGCCATAGGAAGGGCGACTTTAGAGGGTGTCATGGTGCACCCGTCTACAGTGGGTGTGGCTTTCAAAGTTGTCCCGATTCTTCTCTTTGGAGGCATGATTGCGTAATCGATTTGTTAGTTTTACAAAGGTGGTTTCTCTAGTCTATTTCTCACAGACAGCACCAATCTATTGGAGATGAGTTGTAACTCTACAGATATCGGCTCCTTGATGACTCAAGCGGTTGCCATTGACGGGATGTGAGATCTACAAAAATCGTTGGAGGGTGCTCCGACGAAAGAGGCTCTGACGTTTAAGTAAGAAAGAGTGGTTTCGAGTGTAAAGAAACAGATTGAGAGTTTTTGAGAGGGAGAGCTTCCCTGTAACTAGTGTGCCCAATGTGTAAGGCCGAGAGAGCATACCTGACTTAGAACGTCTGAGGGTTTCTTATACCTGATAGAATCGTATGCTTTCGAGGTGTTGCAACCCTACTTTCCTTGTGGGGATGATCCGAAAATCTCGGAAGTTAAATATTTCAAATTATTCGTGATTTTTATCGTATGGGAAGTTTTGTTACTTGGGGAGATCCTTTCCTTATCTGAAGGATCTTGGAGATATTGCTCTTTAATAGGGAATCAGAGTCGTTGGGGTGCTTTGACCATTCCGTAGGATCAATAAGGTCGTTGGCTTCCGGACGGTCATTTAGCCAATGCGGAGCCTTCAGGCTTGCTCGCTTGGTGAACCAGGGACTAAGCATCCGATTGGAGAGGTAAATCCTACTTGATAAATCTTGTTCGATAGGCAGGGTGACCAAGGCCCTATTATTCGGGAGGTGGGGCAACTAAAACCCTTCGGTAAATCAGTTGAATAGCCATAGAGAGTAGTCGTTCGATAATACTGGGTTACACTCGCCCATCGGTCGGTAGCTGTCCTTTGTGGGTCTCATGTGTGGGCCTTTCAAACGCTGACCCTTTGGAATGGTCATTGGGCTATATCCTATCATCTTCTATTCGAAGTGTTGTTTCTTGGGATTAAGTTGTGGATTTTTGTTCTTGTTATATATTTTTTGAGTTTGATTATATTGTTTTTTGTTATATAATTTTGCTCTGTTGTTCTGATAATTTAATTGTCTATGATGTTGTTCTTCTATGATATTAATGTAAAGTATATTAACTTGTATTTAGAGTTGCTAAAATTAAAATTTTTAAAATCAGAGTGGTATTGATTTTAACATAAAATTTGTTATATATATATATATTTTTAAGAACTCCGTCATGGCCGGTCTCAAACCCGGATAAATAAGTAGAGTTATGGTAAGCTGACAGTCAGCATAAAAATTTTTGTCAAAGTAAAATAGAGACAAATAAAAATTATTTTACTTTTACAATTAATTTTGTCATTATTTTCAATATTATTGTCTTTTGATATTTTGTATTTTTCTTGAATTAAAAATTTTTGTATTATTATTTTCGACATCACTATTTTTGATAATCTTTAATTTTCTTTAATTAAAAATTTTGGTGGAATTTAGTTTATTACACTTGTCAGTCAATATAAGAATCACTTGTCAAAATACAAAAATGAGAGACAATGAAGATAGAATTCGTCTAGATATTTGGAATATAAGATCATTAACTGGCAAATTAGGGGAGATAGGGAGAGTAATGAATAAAAAAAAATTAAAATTATGTGTCTACAAGAAACTAAGCTGATAGAGGAGCATGCTAGAATAATTAAATCTTACAGGTATAAATTTTGGTACATAGTTAGGGATAGAACTAAAAATAGTGTAGGAATAATTTTTTATAAAGACTTACATGAGAATATAGTGAAGATAAAAAGAAAGGGAGATAGAATGTTATTTGTCAATATGGTTAATAAAAAAAACATAATTAACATAATTAGCGTATATGCAACCTAAATAGGTATAGATGCAATTAGTAAAGAATAATTTTGGAAAGATTTGGATGAATTTATACAAACTATATCTAGTACAGAGAAAATATTTATTGGTGGAGATCTTAATTAACATGTAGGGGAGAATACCGAAGGATTTGAAACTGTATATGAAAACTTTGGTTTTGGTAGTAGGAATGAAGCGGGAGAAATCATTCTGAGTTTGTTACAGCAATTGATTTGATACTCAAAACATTTTTTTCAAGAAAAAAGAGTCACACGTAATTACATATAGGAGTTAAATGCTAATCAAATAGATTTTTTTCTCACCAGGAGGAGCGACAAAATAACCTATAAGGATTGTAAGGTTATAACGGGAGAAAGTGTAACAACTCAGTATAAACTTTTAGTTGTACATGTGCATGTGTCTAAAATGCAAAATGAATATCGTCCGTTAGTAGAGTCAAGAATTAAGTGGTGAAAATTGAAATAAAAAAAGTAACAATATTTAGAGAAAAATTAATGCAAGAATCAATTTGGTCGGCTAATGATGATTTAGAAACTATATGGGTAAAAATATCTAATAACATTAAAAATATAGGCAGAGAAGTTCTTGGTGTATCTAGAGAGCGGGCTCCAATAGGCAAGGAGTCACGGTGGTGCAATGAGGAAGTTCAAACTGTAATAAAAACAAAACATGGGTATTATAGAAATCTTAAAAATATGAAAAATAATGAAATATTTGAATTATACAAAATGCGAAAAAAAAGTGAAAAATTATCTAAAAATCAAAAAATAAGATGTATAATGAATTATATAAGAAGTTAGAAACCAAGGATGGAGAGAACGAAATTTACAAAATCGCCAAATTAAGGGAGAGAAAGGGAAAAGATTTAAATAGTGTTAGGTGTATCAAGAGTGAGACTAATAATATACTTGTGAGGGATGAGAATATAAGAAAGCGTTAGAGCAATTATTTTGATAATCTGTTCAATGTGGAGGGTACAAAAAACATTGGCAATATCACAATATCTATAGAAGAGATTAATAGTGATTTCAAATATAAATTTGTTATCATGAAGTAGAGGAAGGTTTAAAGATAATGAAAAATAATAAATCTTTAGGACCCGATGGCATCCTCATTAAAGTGTGAAAATGCTTGGGGGAGATTAAGATAGCAATATTAACAGATTTTTTTAACAAAATTTGACAAATCAAGAAAATGCCCAAAATATAGAGGGAGAGTACACTTATACCATTATATAAAAATAAATGGGATATACAAGACTACTCTAATTATAGGAGAATTAAACTTATGAGTCATACTAAAAAATTATGGGAAAGAATGATTGAGCATAGAATGAGATTGAAGATAAACGTGTCTCAGAATTAATTTGGATTTATGTCAGAAAGATCCACTATCGAAACAATCCACTTACTAAGAAATTTGATGGAGATATTTAGGGTACAGAAGAGAAACTTACATATGGTATTCATTAATTTAGAAAAAACGTATGATAGAGTACCAAGAAATATATTGTGGTCGACGTTAATGAAAAAGGGAATTTTCATAGATATATCAATCTTATTAAAGATATTATGATAAAGTCGTCACCTATGTAAGAATTTATGGGGGGTAAGTGATGGATTTTCAATAAATATTAGACTCTACTAGGGATTAGCATTAAGTCAAATTCTATTTACAAAAATGATAGATGAAATCACAAAGAGTATCCAAAATAAAATACCATAGTGTATACTCTTTACAGACGATATAGTGTTGATAGATAAAATTAAGAGAATATTAATATTAAATTGGAGTTATGGAGGGATACACTAGACTCCAGAGGATTCAGAGTGAATAGATTTAAAACGGAGTACATGAAATACACATTCAGTGATAATCATCAGAATGATGAAGAAACAATTAGGTTAGAAGGATATGATGTACCAAAAAGTGAGCGTTTTAGATATTTCGGGTCCATTATCCAAAATGACAGTAATATAGATGATAATGTAAATTATAAAATTTAAGCTGATTGGATAAGATTGAGAAAAATATCTAGGATTCTTTGCGATCGCATGATACCACTCTATCTGAAGGGAAAGTTTTATAGAACGACAGTAAAACTTGCATTACTATATGACACCAAATGTTGGGCCATTAAATAAAAATAAGAGCAGAAAATAGCTGTAACTGAGATGAGAATGTTGAAGTGGATGTGTGGTAAAAGTAGGAATGATAAAATTAGAAATGAAGAGATACGTATTAAATTAGGAGAGAACTCAATTATGGATAAAATGCAAAAGTATTGCTTAAAATGGTCTGAGCATGTACAATGAAAATCTAAAAATACACAAATTAGAAAAATCAAGATGCTAAATATAGGAGGTTTAATAAAATGACAAGATAGACCATTAAAAATCTGAATGTAATGTTTTCCTAAAAATGACAGTTAAAGAGTTAATTGAAAAGATAATTTTGGATAAGAACGAATAGCGTAGAATAATTAAAATAAGTTAAATCATCACTTTTCGTATTATAACTATATTTGAATAGTATATGTATGGTTTTTTTATTTATTTATATTTGTCTCTCAAACGTCGACATCAAATTTTGATATTAAAGTTCAACTTCTTGTTGTTGTTGTATATTTTCATATTTATAATTATAATAATAAGTTTCTTTATTATAATAATTCAATCATAGATTTATATAATTTTATATTACTTGCATGGTCAATTCTTCTTACATACGGGTTTTCAAATACATTAAATAATTTTTTCGGTTAATATAATATTTGATATATGTACCGTGATGGGATGTCAAAAAATATTGAATATCAAATCAATTATACTAATTTGATTTAAAAAATATGTGAATTTCTTTATATATATAAATATAATTTAATTGAAATAATGACCTGTAATCTTTGACATGACCCAATAAACTAATAGATCGTTGCTAGTTGGAGAGACACCACTGGTGCTGCAACAGTATCTATCTAGCATCCTCTCTCTCTCTCTCTCTCTCTCACTTGCCTGTGCATGTCTGTTGTGTATGAATAATATAATGATAATGGTGGCATTTGGGGAGGAAGGTAAGATGTACGAAACTTGAGAGAGGAAGTCATTGTCATTGAAAATTCTTGTGTCTACAGTCGTCCTTAAGGAGGAGAGGTGTAAGCAGGAGTCTCATATATTATCTACGTAAATAATACTAACATAAGAGTCAAGATTAATGACGCAACGATCCTTCTGGAACATCTCATATAATATATATTCTTGTTTTCTTTTTTTTCCACCCCATTTGGAAAGAAAAATAATGCTTAAACCGACCAAAAAATCAAAGTCTTTTCATTACATGCTTCCCCACCAATAATACATTTTATAATAGATATCTCTCTCTCTCTCCCCGCCCCCCATTTTTTATTCTTTTTTTACCGCTATTCTTGTTTCGTCGGATCAACAAGGCACTTGCTTTTTTACAGAGAGAGAGAGAATAGGGTACTATATAGCCTTCATTTTCGAGGAATCATTCCTTAAGGACCCATGTACGTACGGCCAGAGCATACTCAAACGAGGACACGGTTTGGCTTTTTCGAAACAAAATCCCAAAAACCATCATGCAAGACACATTTGTTTTATATAATACACACACACACACACACAAATGAATAATTATCTTCCTCTCTCTCTCTCTCTCTACTGGGATGGATGACTGTTTGAGAGAGAGAGAGAGAGAGAGAGGGAGAAAGGGGATTTGTAGATGAGAGGGTCACTCAAAAACCAAGTTGAAGATTTGATATGATCCGTGTAATTCTAATAAATGCAGAAAGCACAAGAGCGAAAGATTGTGCGGTGCTGAGGTACGTTTCGTCAATTTACTCTATACTGAAAAATTATAGAATTGATGGACGAAACCAACTACTTATTTTTTTTAAGGAAAAAAAAAAGTGTTTGTGAAAATCTCGAAAAGATTTCAGTGAATCAATTGCAAAAAAATACAAACAAAAAGGGAAAAAGGAAAAGGAAGAAAGGCCACGATGTTTGTTGTCAATGTCATGGAGCCAAAGAGTGGTCACGGGCTTCTCTTGACTCTCTGCTCCTCCCCCACACGCATATACCCAAAAACGCGCAAATACAAATGAGTTTTTCACAACTCACACCCCACACTCACTACTCCCAACCTAGGGTTTGTGAGGAATTCTTGCAATCCCCCCCTAACCCTAAGCCCTTTCTCTCTTTTCCAAAGTCAGTATTATGACTTAAATATACTGCTATGATATATAAATTTGAAAATTCTTTATTTTAATAGCGAATTTTTAAAATAAGAATCAAATTCTTTCTGGATTCAACTTTTAACTATTTTAGCTTATTCTAACTTGACCCGCATTACATGTATTACACTTGACCTCAATCTCCAACTTATTTAGTAAATAATAGAAGATTGACAACTAAACTATTTGTCTCGTACTTGAATTTTATTCACAAACCAAATAAATCATGTTCACACTCACCTTGTACTCAACTATAAAAGGAGAGAAGAAGAAGAAGAAGAAGAAGAAGAAGAAGAAGAAGAAGAGGAGGAGGAGGAAGAATCTCATTTGACATACATTCAACAAATAAGAGGACTTAATTAGAAGTGGATCATCTGTCATTATGTTGTCTCCATGCCCCAGGGATGGCAATGGAGTGGGTTAAAGAGGGTTTCAAAACCCATTCCAACCCCATTTCTGCGAATTTGTATATATATATATATATATGTATGAGTTTGGAGCTCTATTTAAACTCAAGTATGTTTGGGGAGAGTTTAATAATTAATCAAAAATATCTCAAACCCTGTTTATTTCTAAAATATTTATAATATCGGCTGTAACTTTATAAATTTTCTTATAGTCTTATGTAATTTTTTTTTTTAATACACAAATTCTAGTTTTTAGAATTTTTCTTAAGATTCTAGTGCAATATTTATGAAATTAATATATTTCATTTTAATATTAGTAAAATAAAGGTTGATAAGTTTTGCTTTTGGGACTGCGGAGGGAAGATTTGGTATTAGTTTTGGGCTATGATGGATTTGAAACATAAATAAATAATCCAAGATGAACATGCTCGATTCATCTCACTCATGCCTACTAAAAATGGAGACTACAAATTAAATTGGTTTAGCCCAGCTAAGATCATACATAATAAAACAAAATAATGTGGAGTGCTCTAGTAAATTAAAGTTTTGGGTATTAATCTCAATAATAGAAACCCTTTAACTAAGTTGTGAAAAATAATGAGAGCGTCAAATATCCTTTTTTTCTCCAAACATCAAATGGTGAATTTTGGATTTAAATGTGTTCAATTATTCTGATACACGGGTAAAAGAGGATATGCACACGTAGAATTATAGTAATATTTTGATACATACCATGTTGCCCGAATAGGGTATGTCTACGTGAGTGTCGCTGTCCTAAGGTTTGCATGATCGTAAGTGAGAGAAAGAGAGAATAAAGCACATTTGTATATGAAAAACATCTTGTTGGTGCCAACAAATTTTTGGATCATTTTTTAGTTTTAGATGTCATTTTAAAAAAAAAAATGTCTTAAAATTCCAAATCTCTCTAAACCCTAACAAAAAGAAACTTTACTATACAAGTCTTACCTTATTAAGCCTCATTGATCAATTCACCCTACAAAATCAATTGCGTGATAACATATTCTATGATTTTGTTAAAAATTGTTACTATTAATGTGTAGGGAATCATTCGATCTGACTTGTAAATTTTTGCACAATTGAGTGGCATGAGTTCTTCTTAAATAAAATTCTTATCTTTTGTCCATACATTAGCTAGGTATTTTTCCTGAGTTGAGCTCATGACTTCCATGTCTCATGAAGCAAGTTTATCATTGTGACAGAGCTACTCTCATATTATTTTCAACAATGACATAATATTTTTATGAATTAGATATCTTACCCAAAAAGAAAAAAAAAAGATCAATTTTTCATGATGTGAGTATGAAAAAACCCCATCGCAAAAGAAACGATGAAAGTCACCGATTAAAAATTTATATTAAAGAGACAAAATATAACATGCAGCCATGGAGACAAAGGTAAACACATGACGGATATCATAATTTTTAAAAGATGAACATTATTTAAAAATTCTTTAATAATATTTCTAAAATTTTAATGTAATACCAAAAATTCGGTATTATAAATTTTTTATTGAATTTTCAATTTTTCTTTGTAAAATACCAGAAAAAATTGGTTATAATTAATTTTAACTTATTAATGAAAGTCTTATAAAGTTTTGTTGAGAAAAAAAATGTTTTGGTGATGATTTGGGATAATTAAAACGTATTTAGGGTCAATTAAATAATGACAAGTTGATTTACCCTATGATAAGTTGACTTAGAGCTCAGAAATTGGATTTTGGTTAAGCATGAAACTCATTAAGTCTGCTGAGTAAATGCCAAGCCGATTTGAGGAGATCGGGTCTCAAAATTCTTAACTCTGCATATAATCAAGTCTACTTGCCCACTAACAAATCAACTTGAGCTTCTAGACTATGACCCTATAAGTCTACTTGAATCTAGAACAAGTCAACTTGTCAGATATAAGCCTCAAAAAATATGTTTGTAACTTAAGTGAGTCAATTTACTAAGAAGTTGAGTAAACTTGAGGATTATACAAAAAGGAAATTGGGTCGACTTGATCTATATTCAAGTCAACTTAAACTCACAATAAACAAAGACCAAGTTGACTTACAAGATAACAAGTCGACTTGACCTCGAAAGAGATTAGACATATAAGTTGACTTGAATTGTTTGTGAGTCGACTCATGAACATTGAAAGCAGCGAAATGATAAAAAGGGACAACCAAATTTAAACAAAACTTTAAAAAAATAATGGGGAACAAAATTGAGATTTCACTTCATAGTATTAAAAAGGCTTAAACAAAGCCTTCACCCTCATTCTATCAACTTCTCTCTTCTCTTACTCATACTTCTCTCTTGACACTCGTCTCTCTTTCTTGCTCATCTCTCACTTGAAATCACTCTCATTCTTACTAAAGCCACGTTATCTAGTTTCAAAACCCATAATCAAACCCTTAGGGTGAAGGTAGATTTGGGAAAATTTAGGATTTGCTCCAAATAGGAAAAATCTAGGTTTTTTTGTGAGTCAACGTTCGAGATTCAATCCAATCATGAATAGTGATAATTTCCTCCTCCTAAACTTAGATTTACTTTCCTCATTTATAGATTGTAAATTGTTGTTGAGATTTGAGTAGTTTAATATGGAGATTGTGGAGTTAGGGTTTGTAAATGAGGAAATTTAGAAAAATTGTGAAAGGAGATTGTATATAGATATAAATAATATATAGATAATGGAATTAGAACATACAATGTAATACCGGAAAACTCGATGTTGCGTATTTTGTAAATATTTCTATAATAAAGTAGAAAAATGTTGACTTTGTATATATATATATATATAATTGTTTAGTTATTTACATATATGATGGTAAAAAAAAAAAAAAAAAAAAAAAAAAACGTGAAGAGAGAGAGAGAGGAGAAGGTGCTGCGTTTCGGAGAGAAACGCAGCATCTCCCCCAAATTAAGAGATTAGGGTTAAACCTAATCTCTTCATCTCTCTCTACTCTCCCGCGTCTCTCTCTTCGACGCTCTCCCTCTCCTTCGCGATTCATCTCCGCCATCACCACCACACCATCACCGCCATCACGGTGGTCGTCTCTCTCTCTTCTGCCCTCTGCTTTCTTCGTCTTTCTCTCTCTGTTCGCTCTCTCCCTCTTTCTCACGAACTCTCTACCTCTCGCTCACGGACTCTCGCCTGTCGCCTCTGTTTCGCCTTCCACCACCACCATTATCGCTCTCGGTCGCTCTCTTCCATGCACGAGCGGGCGATTCTCCCTCTTTCCTCTCTTCCCGCGCGCGAACAAAGTTCTCCCTCTCTCCCGTGCGCGCGATGGCAGAACTTCCATTGACCTTCCTCTTTTGCTCGCTCGCAGTGCTCACTGTGAGCACTTCCCACTTCGACAACCCAAACCAGCGGCCATTGCATCCTTTCAAAACCCTAGGCCGCAGGACAGCAAAAACCCTAGGTTACAGACCTGCAGAGGTAAGCCTAGGTTTTTCAATTTTAATTCTAGGGTTGAATATTTTTAGTCATTAGGTTTAATTCTAACGATTGTTGTAAATTGAAATTGTTACAGGCTTGAATTCACCGGCGACTGGAAGCTAGGTTTGCAAACTGAGAAACCCTAGGTGAGGGATTTTCAATCCCTTCAATACTCAGATTATTTGTCTAATTTAGGTTGAGAATAAGTGTAGATATATTCTAAAAATATGTTAGAATCGTAGAAAATGCGTTATTCTTGGAAGTCTGTATGAAATGATGAAAGTTAGGTCTAGAATTTGATATAAATTTGACTGCGAAGCATGATAGAATGTCGTAGATAGTATTAGAGTTTTGTTTGATTGATTTGCGTAGTTGTTCTTGAGATTTGAATTGAAATTGGAATGAATTAAATTAAGATTATGTAATTCGGGAGAAAATTGGTAAATTTAAACTCGTCGGTGATTTGAAATGATCCTAAATTGATGAAATGAAAGCGTAAGAATGTGGTTGTGCAAATTTAAGCTATTTTAAATAAAAGGGAAATTTGAAAACCCTTTTATAGAGCCTTAATTGATGATTATTCGTGTTGATTGGTCTAGGTTGACCTTTGGAGACTCGAGAAGAGTCGTTATGAGTTGATTTCGGAAATAGAGAGTGAATACCCTCTCTAGAGGTGAGTGGACGGATCGTTGTGTAGTAAATAAGCAAAATGTCTTAAAATTCTTTGATAAATGATTTTGAATGATTTTCACATGATTTATATGAAATGATTTGTGATTGTGGGATGTCTGAAACGAGAATTTGAATTATGAATGCATCCTATGTGATTTTACATGAATTTGTGCCATTTGTCTTGGTTACTTGAATGGTAAATGCTTGTAGCATGAATTTCAGATTGAATTGATAAAATGTGGCACATGGATGGAAATTTGAATGATTGAGAAATTATGGTATTGTGAATTGATGATTGTGAAATGATGGTGCACGAGAGAAATGGCTATAGTCATTACCCGACGGGGTGACGTGGATTGGGGTATTATATGCGAGAGAGGTATGCGGCCTCTGCTCTGCCACGTCGGACTATCCGGATTGCACCCCGGTGAGGTTCGAGCCAACGCCAAGGAATGGGGTTTGTTTTGAGACATTGGATAGAAAAACCCTTGGCGGGCTTTCGTCTGGGTTTGGCCGCCCTGAGACGGAAGTGTTTTCGATGGGACCCTTATGATTTTCTGAGAAAATGTTTGATATGGATGCATATTTTATAAATGATGTTGAATTACTGAAATGTTTGGATATGAAAATGATGTTTGAAGTATGCTTTGACATTCCCCACTTTCACCCCTTATTTATTACACAATCATGCCATTGCACTCCACTCACTGGGTATTTATAATACTCACCCCACTCTTTAACATTTTTCAGAGGAAGATTAGATTTGTGACAGAGATTGGAGCTTGGGGAGGGCCTACCAGCTGGCTTTTGTAGGTATACATAGAGATGTATAGTCATTTTGGTTTGAACTGAATTCCATGGAAAGGAAGACTTGTACAATTATTTTGGTACGGATTTAATTGATACTTGTTTCTTGTATAGGAACAAGTATTGATAGAATCCTTACGTGGTTTGTTGTTTATTTTCCCTTCTTCCATTTTTGGTAAAAACTTATTGTATAAATGGGACATTTGGACTTTATTCAAATTTTGAAATGGCTTGGATGGCCATATTGTGTGTCGTGCATGCACAGGTTCCCTCTCCCCGATTGTGTGTTGATGTGTAAATGCGCATGTACAGGTTCCCTCTCCCCGATGTGTGCTCGTGTGTACAGGGATGGACCGGATGTGTCCTTGCATGTGTTTTGTTATGTGATGTTTTCTATTTTTGATGATTGATGTATGGAAAGAACTGTGGTGCTGTTTTTGTAGCCTTGCGGAGTCCCGGTATATGGGGAGGTTCTGCTCGTATACCGAGATTTCGCGGCGGCTGTCGCGTGGTCGATCCGAGGATCGGGGCGTGACATACAATGTTAGATTTTAGAAATTAGGGTTTGTATTATATTGGAAAAAACTCGTAAACTCTAAAAATGAACTTAATTTAACATCAAATTCATATTTATTGTTTTAGGATAAATCAATTGGAGCCCATGAAAACATTATCCTTGGATTTGGTTGTGAATTGGGAGTGTTCACCCTTCTAAAATATGAGTGGATGATTATGTTGAGTATGAAATACAAATGATTTCAATATAATTTGTAAAATATATTTTGAAATCAATTTTGAATTGGATTTGAAATATTTTGTGATTGTGGTGTATCCGCCCTAAATAGATTGATAAATCCATGACTCTATCATTGATTTTGAATGATTCCATCATGTTATAAGTGAACTTGATTGTGAATTATAAAATCGTATTTCCTCGTAAACTAATTGTCATACTAAATTATGAAATGGATTTTATAATATAGTGTACAGAAAATGACTATAGTCCAAGTTTTCCACGAATCAGGTCATCGAGGTGGCATGGTAAAGGTTGAGTTAAAATATCAGCTTGGAGTGGATGGGATGGAGAGCCTCTCTAGCTGGCCATGTTGGCATAATGACACCCCATGAAAACTTCGAAGTAACACTAAGTTTAGGGGATTATTTTATGAAAATTGTGGAAAACTTCTTGATGGATTCTAAGCCATTGGTAAAATAGTGGTTTTGACAATTCTAAAGAAAATTTGGATAGAAACAATGAAAATTTGTTATTGATAATCAACTTATGAATTATGGGAAATTTGTTCCAAATTTATTTTATACAAATGATTTTTAGAATTGCATTGGAATATATTGTGACATATTTATTTGGTACAACCACCCTAACCCTTCATTTATATTCAACATGTCATTACACTCCACTCACTAAATATTTTATACTCACACAAATCTTTCTAAATTTTTCAGAGAAAGTTTAGACCGAAAACATAGACTTGAACTAGTGCCGGCTTGAAGGAAATTTTTGGTGATCTTCAATAGGTATTAGTTTCGAGAATATTTTGGGAATTATGTCATTTGAAACCATGGAAGAAATTTTTTTGTAAACACTTTTAAGTTGGATTTGTTAAATACTTGACAGGTATTGAAAAAATCTTACTTTCGTGATATAGAACTTTCTTTATTTGTTTTAAAATTTCTTTTATAAGACTTATTGGTTTATTGAAACATTTAGATTATGTGATGGATTTTGAACATATGTTGAGTTTACAAATTTATTTTAACTACTTGAAATTTGTTTAAATGGTCGGGTTGGTTTATAAATTGTCACGTCCCGATCCTCGGATCTAGCATGTGACAACCACCGCGTCGTCTCGGTACATGGGCAGAAACTCCCCATATATCGGGACTCCGCAAGGTTATCAAATTTACAATAAATTATCAAAAGTATAAGATTCTTCAAAACAAGAAATCATATAAACAATACACATGCAAGGAGCTCATCCGACTCATCCCTGAACGTAAAAACACACACATCGGCACACATCGGGGAGTGGGATCCTGAACATGCAATCATACATCAGCACACATCGGGGAGTGAGAACCTGTACATGCACGAGTACACATTAGCACACAACGGGGAGTGAGAACCTGTACATGCACGCATGCGGTGTGGCCATCCTAGCCACCCAAAATCTTCAACACAATAAAGCATTTAACAAATAAGAAGTCCGCAAAACATAACCGTCAGATTTTACCAACACTTACCCAAAAAAAACAAGTCAGTATCGATAAAATTCTAACGGTATGAGATGTACAGAATTTTACAAAATCAAAGTAAAATAGCAAAAGTCAACAATTATAATTCAAATGTCCCAGTACAGAATAAAACAGTTTTTCAAAAATAGAGCAATCAAAATAATAAGGTACAAATAAAAAATCGTCGGATTTTATCAATACTTGCCAAGAACCCAGCTAGTATCAATAAAATCCGCATGGTATGGAGTGTACAGACTTCCCTTTTCCCATAGTACTGAGAACTATGATTCTTTAAAAATCCTACATATGCCAAATACCTATATAATCAGCAAAAGTACTTTGCAAGCTCTGACGTCCATTCCTCGAACTAAGAATCCTCTGAAAAATATGGAGAGAGGGGTGAGTATTGAGGAATACTCAGTGAGTGGAGTGCAATGGTGCGATTATGTTCATAAACAAGGGGTGAATGTGGGATAGTCAAAACATATCTCATAAGTAGTAGTTCATAAGCATAAAATATTTCAATAAATCACAATTTACAAAATATGCATCCATATCAATCATCTTTTCAAAAAATCTTGGTGTCTCATTGAAATCACTTCCATCTTAGGATAGCCAAATCCAGACGAAAGCCCACCAAGGGGTTTTTCCATCCAATGTTTCAAAACATACCCCATTCCTTGGCGTTGGCTCGTACCTTACCGGGGTGCACCAAATATAGCACGACTTCGGTAAAGGGAGGGACGTCTAACTCCCCCGCACATCCAAACCCCAAATCACGCTACCCCGTCGGGTCGCTCCGTGGTGGGAATGACTATAGCCATTTACAATCCAGCACCATTTCATTTCTCAATCCATTTCACAACAATGTGCCAAAATTTTCCATCAAATAATCAACAATCTCATGCCAAATCAATTCATAGAGCAATATCAAATAACATATGGCACAGAAGCATTCTTAAACATAATGGATGCATTTATATTTCACAATCCAGTTTAGACAGCCCACAGTCACAAAACAATTTACATAAAGCATGTAAAATCTTTAAAAAATCATTTATAAAGCGATTTTAAAACATGTTACTCGTTCATGAATACAATGAACCATCCACTCGCCTATAGGGAGGGTATTCGGTCCCTATTTTCACAATTAATCCAAATCGACTCCTTTCGAGTCTCCAAACGTCAACCTAGATCAATCAACACAATTAATCATCAATTAAGGATCCATTAAAGGGTTTTCAAATTTTCCCCTTATTTAAATTAGCCTTAATTTACGTAATCACATTTCTAAACTCTCGTTTCATCAATCTAGGATTTTTCCTTTATTAATGACTTTAATTTCCAACATTCCTCAATTTTTTCCATTTTCTTCCAAATTTACATAATCTTAATTTAATTCATGTCAATTTCAATTCAAACTCCAAAGAAAGCTATACGAACAATCAAACAAAGTTCTACTACTATCTAGGACACTCTATCATGCCACGCAGCCTAATTTATATCAAATTCTAGATTTAACCTAAATAATTTCATACGAAATTTCAGGAAAATACATTTTCTTCGAATCTAACCCATTTTCAGAATATATATATATATAGACAAAATCTCTACCTAAATTCAACAAAATAATTCAAATATTGAAGGGATTGAAAATCCCCCACCTAGGGTTTTTCACAGTTCGCAATCCTCGTTTAAATGTCTTCTCAGTCCATTTTAAGACCTGCAAAGCTCTCAATTTAAAGTAAATTTCAGTAATCGAAAGCTATTTTCTAAGAAAATTCGAAACCCTAGAGTTAGGGTTAGGGACCAAACCTTACCTATGTAGAGACAGAACCACAGTCATAGCTAGGGTTTCCAATGCTCAGTGGTTAGGCCGACTTGGGGCTTCCGCAAGGTGGCAGAAGGGAGTTGCTCGTTGGAAACACCGTGCAAGCAGGGAGGAGAGTGAAGGCTCTTCGCGCGCGGGAGAGGGAGAACGTTCTGTTCATGCACAGAAGTGAGAAACAGAGAGGTGGTGTGAGAGAGAGATAGAGATTCAAGCGAGAGACTGAGAGTGTGATAGAGAGAGACAGAGTGTGAGAGTGAGAGCGACTGTGAGAGAGAGATCGTGAGATAGAGAGAGAACAGAGAGATGGTGAGATGAGAGAGAGAAAGTGAAACAGAGAGGGAGACGTGCGGTGGTGGATTGCAACGGAGAGGGAGACGAAGCAAATCGAGAGAGAAAGAGAGTCGCGGGAGAGAGAGCGAGCTCACGAGAGGGATAGAGAGAAACAAAGAGTGAAATAGAGAGAGACAGAAAGGCAGAGAGTGTGAGATAGAGAGAGACAGAGAGGGGGAGATGATGGCAGTGGCTAGGCGGTGATGGAACCACCAATGGGTGGCGGAGAGGGGCAGAAGAGAGCGACGGAGAGTGAGAGAGAATGAGAGAGTCGAAGAGAGCGAGAGAGACGAAGGGGAAAGGGAATGAAATTAGGGTTTCTAACCCTAATTTCATTAAAGGGGGAATGTTGCATTTCACTCCAAAACACAACGTCTCCCTTGTTTGCTTTTTTTTTTTTAATAAATACAAATATATATATTTTTATACTCTCAATTTTATTGAATTTCTAAATTTATTAAGAGTAGAATGCACTACAAATTTACAACACGAGCATTTTAATTATACCCAAAATTTCAATTTAATACCCCAAAATCGAAAATCAATAAAATTTAAGATTTTCTTTTATAATTACTAAGATATTTTACAGAATATTTCAAATACCGAATTTTCTGTATTACATAGATGATTTAAATTTATTTTTAAAATGATAGGAATATCGAATGTCTTACGGTACCATGGGACATAGAGCGGGGTTTACACGTATTTTGGAGTAACGTAATGATTGTCGCATGCTCGACACGAGAGTCAAAGCGTGACATTTAATGATATTTAATAAAATACCATTAGAAATAGCATAGAATAAGTCATGTATTATTATAAGAAAAGAATATCTTCGTAATTATTTGATTATAAGGTGAGATTCATAGAAATGCACCGGTACTTTGTTGGCCAAAATAAATAATTAATAACCAAAAAAGAAGAAAATAAGAAAGAAGAAAAAACTGAGTGGAAGGGTCCAAAGCCACCGGAAAGGGGGCTATGGCCACCCTGACCATCTTTTCTCTATTTTTTTTGGTATATGATATTTGAATTCATACTTTAATTAATTTATATTGGGACTTATAATAGTTCATTACAGGAATTTATTCTTTTAACGTAATCTAATTCCTTCTTAATATTCTAACCACAGAGCTTAATTAAGATATTTAATATTACATTTCAATAGATCGACCATCGATTGATACCTTGACCGTCTTTTTAAATGTCACTAGTCCCATCTTAAAACACCTTAACGTATACTTTCTTACCAGGTAGGGCCAGAAAGCTATGTAGATCTTTCTATTATCTCTCTCTCTCTCTCTCTCTGTGGAATATGGAAGACTAGAAGAGATAGAGAGGGTTTTATATTTGGGGGTCGTACTACAAATTAACCATCTCTTATCTTCCCCACCACTTGCATCACACTTAAAAATTGTTATATTAAAAAATATATATGGAGATACTAAAATAAAAAAGGGAAGAAGAAGAAGAAGAAGAAGGATGGCTCTAAATTAAAAGAGTAGTTTATGACTCTCTCTCTCTCTCTCTCTCTCTCAATATATCTCTCTCACTCTAAGCTCTTTTTCCTGTTTTGGGTTAATAGTTTTATGGCAATTGCAACCAACATCATGAGTACTCAAGAAGAAAACAACACCACTTGCAGCCAGAACAATAATAGCAACAACAAAGATGATCAACACGAACACGACATGGTGATGCCGGGTTTTAGGTTCCATCCTACGGAGGAAGAACTCATGGAATTCTACCTTCGCCGTAAGGTTGAGGGCAAGCGTTTCAATGTTGAGCTCATCACTTTTCTCGATCTCTATCACTATGACCCTTGGGAACTTCCTGGTATCTTTTATATCTTTCTTTCTTTATATTATATACACAATACATATATAGTTGTCCCCTTTCCTCCTTCTCTAACAAGCTTTTTCTCTTTCTTTCTCTTTCTCATATCCTAACTTTTTGTCTATTTATATGTATATAGCTTTGGCTGCAATAGGAGAGAAAGAATGGTTCTTCTATGTGCCAAGAGACAGAAAGTACAGGAATGGAGATCGACCCAACCGGGTGACTACATCAGGGTATTGGAAGGCAACCGGAGCTGATAGGATGATCCGAACTGAGAATTTTAGGTCAATTGGACTGAAGAAAACCCTAGTTTTCTACTTGGGAAAAGCTCCCAAGGGTATTCGAACCAGTTGGATCATGAACGAATACCGTCTGCCTCACCATGAAACTGAGAAAAGCCAAAAGGTACTTCTATTTATAAAAATATACTCTTTCTAAGACATAAAGGGGTCATCTTAATATGGGTTAATTCACTTTATTGTGAATCCCCTCTTTTTCTTTTCGGAGAGATTTCTTCTTCTTTTCCATTTCTCCACCTTCCTTGCTCTCTTTTTACAAGTTTTCCACCAGGTTCAACAACCATTTTTTGTTTGGCCATCCACCTCGGGTTTGGTGCTATGGATTTGGAGCAAAGAATTCCCATTCCAAATGATCAGAACTTGTTGGAATTTGAGTGTTTTATAAATTCATAACCCTCGTTCAATTTCTTCTCCCTCTTTACAAAGCTGAACTCCAAGACAAAGTGGGGTTTGCAAAATTTTTGTTTTTATGTATGTGATTTGGGGTCCATATAAATCATAATATCAAAATAGGATGTATGTATGTATGTTATGAAGAGGGAGATGGGAAGGGGATGCCTTAAATCAGTGACGCCAGAAACCGCCTCTATTTTTAAATGCTTATTCTGAGACCATCATGACCATACTCTCTCATCATGACTCCCTAGCATTCATATGTAAATATGAATGAATATCCTTATAATTGATTCTATGGAGTTGCCAAAGAAATCTGACACATCTTTTTTTTTTTTTTTTCCGAATTAGTGAATTTAATTCAAGATTGTTGAAATCTTTCTACGTACGTTACTCAACATCTCTTTCCTCATATGCTTTTAGGCTGAAATTTCGCTTTGCCGGGTCTACAAGAGAGCCGGAGTTGAAGACCACTCCTCCCATCACCTCCCGCACTTGCTTCCTTCTTCAAGCAAGCCATCATCGTCCTGGGAAGGCACTGACAAAAGATCTAGTCAATCAGCAACAAATCGAGCTCAACCCATGGAACAACAAATGATGGATATGGAGAAGATAGCCAAAGCCGCAGGTGTTGGAGGAGGAATGCCAAGTAGTAGTGACATTAACCGAGTAGGGATGGGTCTAGGAATATCTTCAAAGCCTAATAATTCTTCTTCTTCTTCTTCTTCATATGGTGCAATGACTCCACTACTTGAAGATCATAATCCTCAAAATCATAGGATGATGATGAATCTTCATCATCATCACCACCATCCAAAGCAGCATTTCCCCACTTCTTCATCCCTCTCACACATGAACTTCATGGTGTCTCCTCCTGCCCCTAACAATGCTTCTACTACTAGCCATCATGTGCCGATGAACGCAGTAGTTGCAGTTGATGACCTACATAGATTAGTCAACTTCCAACAACATGCAGCTTCTTTCCAACAAAATTCATTACAAGCACTGATGCGACCTCCCACCCCCAATGCATTCTCCACTGACAAGCTCTGGGATTGGAATCCTTTGAATGAAGCAACAAGCAGCAGCAGAGACTACAACCCAAGCACCACTCCCTTCAAGTAATAATTAAAATTTCCCCAAAGCTACGCATCCAAAGTGTATACTCTTTCTTTGCGTTATTTATATATTTTTACTGATCAAAAAACTGATTATAATGTGTGAGAGACTCAACAAGCTGCTAAGGAGTTTATTGTTCGCTCCTCTTTAATAATGCATAATGTTATATAATGAATTGAGCATCTGATGCATAATTCATCAACTTTGGTTATAGGACTTTTTGTCTTTCTTGTTACCGAGTCATTCAATCAATAATATGATACGTGAAATATATTGCTGTAACAGGTGAACTTGCTGCATATTGTCATTTTCCATATGGTGGGTCCCACATTAGCTCATACGTTCCTGTTTATTTTCCTTTTTGGTAATATTATACATCATGTATTTTTCTGGAAGCAGGTTGTAGCATTAAAGCAGGATGGATGCCCAAGAGTTTGGGTTGTGACATCTGATGTTTGTCAGCAGCAAGCAGCACACGGAGCGGTAAGCATCTATACATCTAATTATGATACTGTTTTCTGCATCATTTCTGTTTTTGTTATTAATTTTCAGTTCTGTACCTCAGATTAAACATATTCTCATCTCCAATAGCCTGCAAAATAGTTGTTTTATAATAAAATGGAGGTCTTTGTTGTGGATGGCACATTTCTCTATTTGAATATTCCTACACTAGGAGTCTAGGTGGTGCCTGCTTTAGCTCCCATTGTATCTTAAGATGCATTCCTTCTCATCAGTTACTTGCAACTTCTCATACAAATCAGCTCATGAAAGTTTGTTTACGAAGAAACAAAGGAAAGGATAATTAGCACCTACCTTTAATATGGTGGGTTGATGAATATGGGAAGTCCCTTGGGAACTTGGTTAAGTTATTTGGAGTCAAAACTGTTCATGTCAATGTACTATGATACATTTCTTTTATTAGTTGACCACTCGCATTTCGAAACGGGATTAATCCGGTTCAAACATAGATAGACCCAATTTAGGGGTTAATTCTCTGTTTTTCTATTCGCATGACTCCAATTGAGAGTTTGATTAAGCGAGTCTAATACCCTATCACTATACTCATAGGTTGGTACTGTACTATGATACTGTTTGGCAGTGTATTATGCTACTGTAGCAATAGCTAAATATGTTTCTAGAATTTTCTTGATTAGGTAACTTTTCTTACTTAATTTCTAAATATTTAGAAAGTTGTGAGTCATAAAGAGTTATTTGTTTTATTTCTAAGACGCGTTTGTTTTAGGTTTATTGAGAAATATTCTAGTTTGAGTCCAAGTGGTAATTTTTTTCCTGTTTGGGGTTAATGGCCTATATTAAGGCTAATAAGCCCATTTAGAAACCTTAGTTGCCTTAGTTTGGTTTACATGTCTTTATTTACTTGTTCTACTTACAAAATTTCCAACTACAGTTTTTTGCCCTTCATATTTTTAGGACAATAGAATGTTTTGCAACTACAAGTCAAATTTCTCTATAAAAAGGCATAAAATTATATATATATATATATATATATATATATAATTTTATATAATTGTATAAAAGATCCAGATCTCCAGCAATTGTGCACTAGATGTCATGCCTAAGCACCATTAGTATGATGGTAATTGACTTCTCATCGATCTATTTTTCTTCAAATTTAAGTGCTGTAAACCTTTTAGGGAGAAACTTTATTCATTAGTTCTTGACCCAAAGATCGTATATCCTTTGTATTAGAATCCTCTAAAAGTTGTCTTATGTCAACTTCCATGTCCATTATTGAACCCCAGTGTTCAGCACCCCTTCAGCTCCATAGTTGCAGAATTAGCATCATTTTTTTTAACATTCTATAGTAGAATATTTGGTTTTTCCATTTGATGGAGGTGGGTTTGTTCCACAGATACCTGCTCTGCTGACTTAAGTATAGAATCGATGTGATAAAAAATCTTCAGGGTTTTCATTAGTAAAGAAAGTTACAAATACCGCTGAAGGATGCTCTGGTGAAGGAGAATTTGACACTTAAGTCAGAAAAAGCGATTATAAAAGAATGAGAAATAGATTGAGAAGAGTTATGAAATAGCTCTGTATTGTCCCTGTGTGAAAAGTGTAGAATTCATGAGCATATATGGCTATCTGTCTGTATTGAGTATATGTAGCATGTATGCATGGTAAGTCTTGTGTGTGCTAGGGGTGTATAAACTCTAATTTCCTTATAGAGAGATTGTTATGAATCCTTTTGAGATTACCGAGATTGTAGTCAATGATCCCAAGATATTTAGAATCCTTTCAATTGAGGAAAGTTCAAGTTGTCATGAACATTCCTTGCTTACCATGAATGACTACTGGGGTCTACTTCCCTTTTGAGAAAGGTTCTTCCAAGACTAGGGAAGGTTCATATCTGATTAAGAAATATTTAAATTCGTTGGAGATTTACTTCCTTAATGGGTGATCTCAAGTTATACTTGTCGCATAATGGAATGAATTACTCGTGTAGTAATGAAACTTATGCACTGAGAAATGGGAAGCCCGAGAGCCGAGAGTTGGGATGATTGAGTAGTCAAGGAGTGGCTGGTTTCTCGAAAGAGTAAGACTGAGAGGGTCGAGAGACATAAGTTAGAGTGATCGATCAAGAGAGCACACAACCAAGAGACCCAGAGGATATTCACTCGTCTATGGGCTTTTTGACTTAATGAGCTCAGATAGTTACGGTTTTGTGGTAATGGGCCGTTAGATCATGTACTATCATTTGCTCTCCACTTCTAATACTAGTTCAGAGAGGTAGCGTTAAGAGTAAAATTATGATAAGATCTAAGTCATCTGAAAGGACACCAGAGAAATTAGTTTTGGTAAGTGGAATAAATGCAAAAGTGGAGCATTAAATGCAATATGTGCTGCCTCGATATTCGCGAATCTTCTGGGACACCCCTCTTTTTAGGTAGTCTAGGATTGGTTATAACCATCATGATTGCTCCACTCTTGTCACTTCGCTTTCACCAATTAAGAAATTAGGGTTGTGAGGTTGTAGAGAGGGGTTTGTAAAAAACTACAATGGCAAAGGGTTCCAAATCTCATGTTCACCCTGACATCGACGACATCATTTGGGTGAAATAGTTAATGTCATGGGATTGGGGGATGCTTATATTTTCACATCACCGATAAATGAGGATAGGGTGAATAGACCACCTGTAGGAAGTGTGCCAATGTATAAACAGTATGTAAAGTATAATCTTCATCCACCATACACAGATCCTTCTGCTCGGGTTTTGACACATTGGAATATTTTTCCAACTATGTTAATTCCAAGTGCTCGGTGATTGATTGTGACGGTAGCAAGTCTATTAAGTTTCTACCGGTTGATGTTTGATTTTGGGATTTTATCATCTATTTTTATTTTAAAAAGGTGCCCTACAGTGATTTGTACAAACAACTGGTTTTGCCTGCAAATCAAGCCAAAGTCAGGATGGAAATTTTTCTATAAAGAGAAAAATTGACAAAAATTAGATGCGAAAGCTCTTCTTTATTGAATTTTAAAAATGGGACTCGATGTTGGTGTTAAACTAACATTAGGGAGGAACCTTTCCTTTGGCTAAAGTCCCTTGCACCTCCCCACCACTCTAGATTTGTGTGTTCAATTGTACGTTTTTTGCTCTGCAAAGGATAAGTTCATTTGCATAGAATCTCTTTAAGATGAGCAAATGTTGTCTTTAGCCTGTTCATTGTTAGGAGAGAAAAGGAAGATAGAGAGGCCTCTATTGGTTAAGAAGAGGGGTATGAGGCTTGTCGGTGTTCTCCCCCATGTTGAGGCTAAGATCTCGTCAAAGTGACCACTGATAGAGGCATGAGGCTAAAGGCTAAAAGAGACACAGAAGAGGCAGGGAGCATGTTAGTGCAAAGTGCTCCATCAAGTGATGCCCTCCCCATTTCGATCTTAGGGAGGAAGAAGAGAAAAGTTATGATGCTACTGAGTCCAAGCGAGGGGGCTGATGAAACCGAGGGATGAGGTTCACCAAATATGGTTGGGGCTCCACTTTAAGGTGGAGCTAATAGGAGGTAACCTTTCCATCGTCTCCGATGTTAGCTCTTAAGGAGACTAGGGAAGGAGAAGCCGATGAGGGCTTTGTTAGAGATAGTGTTGAGGTTTCGAGAGTGGATACCGAGAGGGACTCTTGATGGGGCCGAGGAGGCACCCCTAAGTGCGTGGATCGGGAGGTTAGAGTTGAGCCATTTTGTGCTTTTCCCGAGACCTTGTATGTACGGAAGGGTAAGAAAAAGGTACCGAAGATGACTGTTTGTCTTCCATCTATTTTTGTTAGGTCCTATGATGGTAGGAAGGACCTTCAAGAGAGAGGCAATGTGACAATCAGCGTCGGTAACCATCTTTACTTTTATCTAGATGTCACAAAAGTGAAGAGGGTGGCTGAGTAGATGGACTACCATCACTCTAAGCTAGAACTTAACAGTCTGTTGTTGGAGTAGGGCAATGATGCCCTCATGTCCTTTGGATTCAAGGCACAGACAATTTTTCTGAGATGTGCTTTCTTATTTTTTCAGTTCTATCTGACAAAGTGCTTTGTGTAGATTATTGCTTTAATTGAGTTCCAGAAGCTAAAGAGGAAGCTGTTAATCAAGCATTTAGGACACTGTGTGGAATAGCTTAGTGGGGAGGTCTCCTAGTTACATGGTGTTCTGGCATAAAGAGAGAAGGAAATGGAAGAGGAGAGAGTAGCCAAAGTTGCTCTAGACAACAGAAACAAGCCGATTAAGCACCTTAGCATTGACCTAGGATTAGCACCCCAGTAGTTTGAGGCTGCTCTCACAAAGTGTGAGAAACAGGAGATAAAAGCGAAGGCACATAAGGCAAAGTTGCAAGCTACTAAGAATCTAGCTTAAGCACAAGAGTAGATGATTGTTGCTATAAAGTAGAAAATTGTCGAGTGGGGGGACACCATTACAAAGATGACTGAAAGCAACAAATGTGCCAAGCATAGACTATCTAAAAAACTACAATATGCCAAGGAGGTTATCGTCCCGCAGGGTTAGTAGGGGTTGAGACTATGAGTGTTGACAGTGCTAACCCTGAAATGCCGAGTTCGAACCTTGTCGATACTCACTTGGGTGGTGCCTTTCGAGAGGTAGCTGATGAGGGTATTGACATGGTAACCCTTTGGGCTAGTTTTGAGTCTTTACATTAAAGCACTCTTCCTCCTACCCCTCCTCCATTTTAGAATGTGAATTTTGTTATTTTCTCTTTTCTTGGATCTATCTTTGTTTATCTTTTCTCAATTAGTGTTGAACTCTGAGTAGCGTTGTATATTTCATGACTGAATGGATGAATAGGATTTCTTGATGTGTAATCATTTCGATTGTGTTTGTGTCACCTAGTTGACTATATGCAAGGAGTGTTAAAACTCCCTTAAGATGTCTGAATTGCAAGAGTAGAGATCAGACATAGCTTGTATTACATGACCTTCAATGGTGTTGCCTTACTGAGGCCTCTGCTAGATAGTAGGCATAATGAGTTAGTGTGGAATCTTTATGAGGCATAAGGTTGAGAGAGCGAGACCGCCAAATCTTTTTGAGGTATTAAATCGAGAGTATAATATCAAGACAAAACAAAAAAAAAAAGAGGGGACACCCAAGAAAAGTCAAAACCCATTTCCCTCGCCCCATTATTTTTATTCTCTCCCTCTTTTCTCCCCATTTTATTTTTTTATCTCCAACCCCCACCCCTTACTTTCTCCTCTCCCATTCTCTCCCTCTCGGCTCACCTGCTCTCTCCCTCTTTCTTCGCTCTCTTCAAAAGAATCATGTTCAAGGAAAAACCCACATATTAAGACTTCTAAAACTCCCAACAAAACCCATTGGAGTTTAGATCTAGTGAGAGGAGTGGGTTTTCTATAGAGAGAAAAACGTGGGGCTTGGAGTGGTTCAACAAGAGGCAAAATTTGTTAAAGAAATAGAAACAATACTCCTTCTTAAACTTGGCTTTTAATTATTTTTGCATAAATTTAGGATTTATATTAAGTTTTGGGGTTTTGTTGAAAGAGAAAAATCTAGGGGTTTGAAGGTGACGTGAATAAGAGACAAAATTGCTGACTCAAGTAAGGTAATTTTCCATTCTACATCTTAAATTTGTGTACATCTTACTTGTATATAAACTTTATGTTGAGATTAGAAGAATAAAGTTTATGGGGTTTAGACCAAAAATATATATAATGTGGTTTGATGAAATTAGATGATAGATTGGTGAATTTTGGAAAATTAGAGTTTGGGTTGTATGGAAAATATTGATTTTTCTTTGTGTTAGTTTATAATTAAGTGATAAATTTGAATCTATTACCTTAGTTTAAGACAACTAGAAATTTAGGAGGGATCAACTTAGTTTTGGATTGTGGATTAGAAGTGTTGACCCTCCCACCAGATGAGTAGATTATATGTTATGTTTTAAATAAATAAAATATTTTACTTGATTTTTAAAATGATTGTAAAATGAGATTAAAATGTTTGTGCGTGGAATGTCTCTATTCATAAATTTGATATAGATATGCATTTAAATTGTTGAAAATGAATTATGTGCTATGTTTATATGTGTTATATTACAAGTTTTGTCATTAATGACCTGAATTGAAATTTGAATGGTTATATTGACATATAAAATTGTTTGAAATGGAATGATACATATATTGGCTTGGAGTGGAAGGCTAAACCTGTCACGCCCCGAACCGGGGTCGTAAGCAGCCACCCGTTGCCCTGGTTGCCGGCTACATTTTTACAGAAAATCAGACAGAATCTCCCCATATTTCGGAGGTCTCCCATGTACAATTTAACCTGTATATTGAACCACCATCCTGCCACTTAAATAAATGGGTCATCCCGGCCTCACAACAACCAACCACATTCAAATGATACCAAACAAACCACTGTGGATAACCATGACAACACAAAACTATCATAAACACTAGCAGTCTTAGTCATAGAGCTCTACTGTCATGCCCAACTAGCGCATGAGTAGCCGTCACACCGAGCGGCTCTAAATTTTATACAAATGTACAACAAATTTCCAAGTTGAAATTTTAAATATTTACAAGTGGCTCAATACAAATGTAATGAACCAACATGAGAGTTTCACAAATAAATGTCTATAATTTATACAATCATCCAATAAAATGTATACGGCCAACTACGAACCTCAAAATCAAGATCTCGTAGGTTCAACATAAAGCACGGAAATCATATTTCAACTTAAATTTAGATCTCACCGTCGTGAATTTCTGACTCCACCAACACACAACCAAAGACCTCGAGAATCCGATACAACTCTATCATGAGAATCCCTGTCTGAGAGAGGAAAGGAGAGGCGTGAGTATCAAGAAAGATACCCAGTGAATGGGGGGATTAATATCAAGCATAAATAGTGCGGGTGAAACATTAGAATGTCAAACAATATTATTCGTAAGCAATAATTCACGATTTACAGTAAAGCATGGAATGTTCAGTAAAATGAAATCATTTAGTCAATCACAGGATATCATATATATATATATGCATCCATTTAAAATCAAGTATTATTTTAGAGCAAGCCGAAAATGATCCTGACAAAGGTCAACCATGACCAAGGACAGGCGCATCGGGGGTTTTATTATGCAAGAATGTTCAAAAGTTGTTCTCTACCCCGACGTTAGCCATGAGTTCGCTGGGGCTAGCTCATAATCGTGTATAAAACCCTGTCCGGTGCTAGACAGTGGCGTCACATATGTCCTCCCCCTATGAGGGTTCAACCGGCCACGCCTATAGCCCTTAGATGACGTTTGCGGCTATCTCCTATAGAAGCGTATCCGGACATCCCGGTGCCTCTACAAACGCCCTTCATAGCTACGGATCCATCAAGTAATATCGTATCATCATATCATCTCATAACTAGTACGCATCCAACCCACATAGTTCATCAAAACATCTCAAATCCTCGTGCCGAAACATTTCATCAATCATTTCAAATCAACATGACAATGCAACGGTAGGATAGAAAACTTTATAATTCTCAAATAATGGTACAATATTATTTCATTTCAAACCATGGATGCATAATGATAGGAAACATAAATTTACGACACTCCAAAATTCACAAAATAATTTGAAATTTAGTTTCACACATCGAGTCAATGCATATCAAAAGCATGTTTTGTTGAAAACACGGCAAAAATCAAGTTTCACTATTTAATGCAAGAGATTAGGGTCACACTCACATTCTAGAGAGGGTGATCACTCCTTATTTTCACAATTAATCCAAATTGACTCATCGAGTCTCCAAAAAGGTTGACCTAATCAAATCATCACAATTGTCATCAAATTTTCAAATATCTTTAGGGTTTATCCATTTTCCCTAAGTTTGTACAAACCTTAACTCTTCAATTTATGAATACACTCTAATGTCATCAATTGTATTTCATTTATAAATAAATAACATAATCAAAGCCAAGTCTAATTCAACCCTAAAACCACTCAAAGTAGGAAATAAGTCTAAAATAAATAAAATTCCTACAAAATAGAAAATCTTTGAAAAATTATACACTTTTTTATTCTCATCCAAACGTTTCAAACCATATGTCATTTTCAAAGTATGGAAGTCTATTTTCATAATACGGAGATCGTATTTAGATTGCCTATATGCAAAACAAGCTATAATGAAAAAGGCTACATCAATTCTTAAGCTCTAACCCTAATTTTCAAACTATACTTCATAGACATACCGTTATGTAATTTACAGGTAGAAAACAACGTAAGAAAGATATTTGATGTAACAGTATCCTTCATTCTATAGAATATTTCATTCCAACCCCAAAATTCTAATATTTTCATGCATATTTCAAATTAACTCTAAAGGAAGCTGTTCTAATCAACCAAACATAAATCTTTCATCCTCTTACACGTTCTTTTCACATCAGACAACCTAGTTCATGCAAAATTCTAGACTTAACCTTAATAATCACATATAAAATTTCAGAAAACGCATTCTATTCGAATCTAACATACATCCTAAACATATACAATACTTCTTATCCTAAATTTATCCTAATTTCATTCAAATAAATCAAATGAGTCAGAAATCCCTCACCTAGGGTTTTCTTAGCTCACAACCCTACGTTCGTGCGCCTACAATCCTGCAATGTCTCCAAATTGAAACCAATTTTAGCAATAAAACCTAATTGCAAGGAAATTCAAAGCCCTAGAATCAATTAATCAAAATTCAGCTGAGCCTTACCTATGCAGGGGATGATTACAGGTCGCGACCTAGGATTTACGAGCGTCCAAAGAGCATTGGCTTAGGTCATCAGCAGAGGTGGAATCAGTGCCCACTGCGAGCACTATGCGAGCAAGCAAAGGAGGGAGAGAGCGAGAGCTCTGCTGTCGCACGCGGGAGAGAAACAAAGAAGCTCTATTCGCGCGTGGGAGTGAGAGAAAATGAAGCAGAGATAGAAACAGAGGGAGGAAAGAGGCAGAACAGTCGCTTGTGATGTTGCTTATCGGTGAATGGGAGGAAATAGAGAGAGACATAGTGAGAGTCGAGCGAAAGGGAGAGGGAGATGTTCGATACAGAGAGAGGGAGAGAGCGATTCAGGCAAGAGAGAGAGATGAAAGAGAGAGAGATAAGTCAGCTAGGCAGTGATGACGGTGGTCGGAGGAGAGGGAGTGTGTGACTGTGCGCGGCGGAGGAGGGAGGCAAAGAGAGAGGGTTCGATCGAGAGTTCAATCGAGAGAGAGATGGGAGGAAGAGAAAAATGAAATTAGGGTTTCAAACCCTTATGGAATTGGGGGAGGGAAAGTGCGGCGTTTTGAGTCAAAACGCTATGCTTCCTCCTCTTCTCTTTTTTTTTTTAATAAATAATTATATATATATATATATAATTTCACATTCATATTTCGCTAGAATGTGAATTTCATAAAAATTGGGTTTATTATGATTCGCAAACATGACAACTTAAAATATACCAAAAATTCAAATTAAATACCCCAAAATCAAAAATCAATATAAATAAATATTATATATATATAAACTGAGAAATATTATATATATTTTAAAAATAAGAGTACACTAGTACGGATACCACAGTGTCGGCGTTACAAAACCCCTATTAAATTACTAATCATTTTCCTCTATGGCGTGACTTGATAAAGTGACGTAGTGGGGTTAGCAGACTATAGAAGGTAGTAGAGCACATGTGGTGCCTTTATGGCCTCTATGGCCAAATATTATAAATAAATTTGTAGGATGGTTGATTACACCACCAATAAAACACCACATCTAATGCCAAGGATGAGATGTATTTGTGAACTTAAATTACTAAAACCCTTTGACAGTTCCACCCTACGTCGTGGTAGACTTTTGTCGAAAATAATATATTTGGCTACCTCTTATTTAATAAATCTGAAATATGTTGCATGCATAAATTTTTTTCTTATCATGGTAATTGGATTTAGATGAAAACCTTAACTTTTATAATGATAATTGACATATTTGATTACGATAAAAAAGATACTAGAAAAATTATTTAATATATTGACACCCACCCCTCATCCATTACATAACATGTTATTCCACTCAATGAGTATTGTTTTATTTATTTCTCTCATTTCATTTTTCTCAAAGGATGTTTAGCTTATAGATTAGCCCCTGACTTGAGCCCGACTGAAGATATTTTGAGAATCTCTTCAGGTATCAACTTCTTTTGATTATATTTTGAGGTATTAGTGGACCCTTATAAAGATATTGGTTGTAACCATTTTTGGAATACTAATTTGAATTCTATCTTTGTTGATTTTGGACATTGAATTTCATTTGATTTTGTATACGTATATTGAGAATCTATTCGATTTCCAAAAGTTTACTTAAAAAAATTGTTTTTAACTGAGTTGATTTGGATCCCTTGAGCATAGTCCTATTTTATATTTTATGGAATTGCTTGGAATGATTAGGCTGGTAATATAACACCAGACAGTCCGGACTGTGATGTTAACTCTAAATCGATTTTTTAAAAATTTTTATATTTTGTGAAAATGTGAGAGAATAGTTAATTTAGATAAAAATGTGAATTTCTACCTTTTGAATTGTTCAAGAATTCAAATGTTAGGTCAATAAACTTTCAATTTTTAAGTTCCCAATCACCTGGTCATTGATTACTTGGGTGCTCAGTGTTGGATACTCAGTAGAATTTAACTGTTTGGTACTTGGTAAAATTTGACTTTTCATGAGAATTTAACTATTCAATGAAGGTTTAGCTATCAATAAATAGTTTCATCAAATTTTGATTTTTTTTAGTCGGTAGTCGATGGTGACTATCTTCTAATAACTTACTACCTCCTCAGTGTATTGTGAAGTTATAGTCTGTCAGTATATTATCGGGTCTATAAATGATTGGTTATATGGTGAAACTAGCTGGCTGTTGATACACTTTTATATGCATTTATTTTCCTATCGGTACCTTACTCTATCTTGCCTACTTAGTTTGAGAGATTCCATTTTTTGTCGGTGCCATTCAGGAACTTCACAGTACACTTGTACTTTGAAAATTTAACTTCTTTCGCCTCCTTCTCGATACCATTTACATTTTTTTTCCATTTGACTCTCAGTACCTCCATTTCTATATACCTGTTCGATATTGAAACAATTGCACCATCTATCGGTATATCATGGAACTCATGATCTGTCGGTGCACTTGTAATTTTGGATATTGTTTCCTTCCATTTGTCTATCGGTTCTTCCTTCTATATGCTTCTCGATTGTTGCCTTACCTATATCTCCATATGTCTGTCGGTGCCTGGTTTGCAAATGGAGTCATTTGCCTTTGGCTATAGGCACTTACCTTGCCCATGAAAAAATCCTCTCATCATTGCTTGCATAGAAAAAAATCCTCTCATCGTTGCTTGCATGGAGACTTAAACCTTGGACAAGCCACTCGCTTAAAAGCTTGTCACCACCGTGCCACTTGAACCCTTCATTTGTATAAAACTCAATTTATATTATACTTCATACTCTCAAATATTCCAAATTTTAATATGTCTAGTTTATATTTCATAAATTATATTTTTCATCTCAACCTTCCTCACTCTTCAGTAAACACATTTTCCTAAATAAAACATAGCTTTAAGCACTTAAACTCTTTGGGTGACCTTTCCAATTACACAAGAGGACATGTTGGATATTTGTACAATTTAGAAATGTGAGAGGGTCACTAAGAAAATGTTAAAAATGGGTTAAGAGATAAAAGTGGGAAGGAGACTTCAGAACTCACAAGACCCAAGTGTTTTATCTTACTCTCTAGACTATTCTCCTCTCCTTCCTTCTCTTTTCTCTCTCTTCCGAAACCCAATCGATCTGCTACCAGAACTCAAGATCAAGGATTCTAAACTACTTATCTATCTCTCTAAAATTAGATTTTAGCCTTAATTTTGGAAAGGAGTTTGAGGATCTAGAACTATCTCAAAAGGGGGGAAATCAAGGGGTTGGTGTAACCCAAACTGGATGAAATCTTTGGAGACTAAATCAAGGGGTTTGGAAAAATTGAACGAGATAGGACATTCACTGCAAAGACATATGGGAGTGACTACCCTCCGTTACACTATGAGTGGTTGCATCTTGCACTTAAATTAAAAAAAAAATGTTTTTATTGAATTTTCTAAATGATTTTGAAACTTGATTTCATATGTTTTAGTGTGTGTGGAATATCCCAAAATTTGAGTTTGAAATTCTGATGCATCCAAATGTTTTGAATGAATATATGTGTTATGTTGATTTATTGATGTTGAACACATTATGATACTGGTTATTAACGAGCAATTATTAAATTGATAGCACATGGACTGATTATTAATTTTTGTGAAATGGTGCATGGTGTGGTTACTGGGGAAGAAGCCTAAACTCCAAAAAATGACTAGTCATTTGCCTCCACAGAGTGACTCGACAAGCTGACGTGGTGAGTATGATAGACATGGTATATAGCTAAATGTGATGGCATATTCATGATCGAATAACACAGTGCCTAAAGGGCATAGGACAGTTGTTTGCACTAGTACATCCAATGCCGAGGAAGGGGACATTTTGCAAAGTTAAATATCGGCAACCCTTGGTAGTGCCTCCCTAGATCATGGTAGGCCTTTGTTGATAATAATGATCTTGGTCTCCCTGTGTTTGAAAATGTGAACTAGATGGATGCATATGGTATTGAATCATGATGATTGAAAATTTTATTTTTTGAATGATTTTAAAGATGACATGATTTGAAATATATATATATTTGATATATTCATTACATAAATCTTATTTAGCTACAATATGTATATCACTCACTGAGTATTCAATACTCACTCCTCCCTTTCCTATTTTCTGCAGAGGAAGCCTAGTTTGGAGATTTGGTCATCATCTAGTTGCGGGTCAGAGGAAATTATTTTTGTTTATCTTCAATAGGTACTAACTTTGAGAACAAAGTTTGGGAATTATATTGATAGGACCCATGGAGGGAGCTTTTTTGAATTTTCAAAAGTTTGGTTTCTGTTAAATACTTTATTGCTTATTCTGGACCAATATTGGAAAACCTTTAATTGCTTACTTTGAAACTCTTTTTATTTTGTATAAAATTGTTTTGCAAGGTTTATTGGTGTTATTAGGACATTTGGATTGTCTGAGTAATTTATTGTAATTATTTGAGATTTGTTTGGATGGTCGGGTTGGCCAATGGATGATTTAAATTTATTTTTAAGTGTTTGAAATTTTGGAATGCCATATGGTATCTCGAGACATAGAGTGAGGTTCACACGTATATCAAGATAACGTGGCGGTTGTCATGTGTTTGACTCAAGGGTCGAGGCGCGACTGACATTGTGCATATATTTGGATTGAACGGCTGGGATGATCTTATGCATGCATGTTTTAAACAGGGACAAACCAAGCTGGTTGTTTGATTGTGTGATGAATGCATGATGTTTTATTTAGATTTGTTGAATTATTTTAGAAAAAAGATGGATATCAGTGAATGTCTTGTGATACTTTAGTATATGAGATAACTCTACCCATATCCTGAGATAATACGATAGTTGCATGTGCTCGATCTGAGGGTCGGGATGTGATTATTTTATTTGTATTAGAGTTTAGGTTCTTGTTTTTGTAAAAGTTTGAAAAGTTTTCAAATATTTCCAAATATTTTCGAAGGTATTCAATTATTTTTCAAATATTTTAAAGTTTTGCTATTCAAAGTGTTTTTAAAGGATTTTAAAATGCCTCCTATAGGTCCTAAAAAGTTAGAAATGTTATTTTTAGGGGGTTAATCATGTGGTTTAATTCCTACTACATTTGTTACATCTAGATTTTCTTTTGCAGAGTTATACCTCCTAGACAAAGAATGTGAAATCTGAATGAGATTCCTCCTTCTCCACCTCATCTCAAGACCGCATCGTCTTCACGTGCATCTCCTTTGACAACGACACACTTGATCTCTCCAACTAGAATCCCTACTCCTCCTTTAGCTACCCTTCAGTAGGTGATGGAGGGGTGGAATGCTTACGAAGCTTAGTTACAAACTCCACATCAAATGTCAGTTCTCCCACCTGCTCCTTCTTCTAGGTCTTTTTCCCTTCTAACTTGGGATGAATCCCTCAGGGAATTCAATGAGAAATTTTTATTTTTTCTCTTTTCTTAACCAAGCTATTTTTATACAGTTAGTTTCAGCACGATTAGAGTAATGCCTTTACTTTACCACAACTATGATGACTCATTAAGAGATCTCTTAAATCTTGTGGGTAAGACCTTTAAAGTTCTATTGTTATCTAGATGCCTATTTTTGTGGCATTCCTATGCTTCCTTCAGTATTGGTTGACATGTCAGAAGTGAGTACTAATAAGATCCCTCTATGGCTGGTGAGATGGTCGAGGTTGGGCCAGTGCCTTTTGTACTAATCATCTCTTCAAATTGGTTTTGAGTTGGATAGAACTATTAAGAATGCCAGGTCATATTGTTCATCATGAAAAGGAAAGTACTAGAGATGTGGGAAAGTTGATTTATGTGATGCACACCATCTAGTTTGTAACACCAGACACGTCCGGATTGTGATGTTTATTTTAAATGGACTAATTAAAAATTTATATATATATGAAAATATGAGAGAATAATTTATTTGAAATAAAAATATAAATTTTTGTCGTTCAGAATGGTTAGGACTTTTTAAAACACTTAGTTGATGGATTTTAAAATTTTTAAATTACCAATTATTGGAGTCCTGATCACTAGAGCCGTCAGTTATTTGGGTGTTCGGCAATCGGTACTTGGTGGATTTTAATCGTTCGGTACTCAGAAGAATTTTAGTGTTTAGTAGAGATCTAACTTCAGTGAACAGTCTCTCAATTTTTTTGTTTCCTAGTCAGTAGTCGATGGTAATCATTTAACGATCGATAATTATGAGACACCCATCAGTATTGTGAGAATCGGTCGGTATTGAAACTCCCGTCGGTATTGTGAGAACCGGTCGGTATTGAAACTTTCGTCGGTATTGTGAGAACCGACCGGTATTGAAATTGTGAGATTTTTAGGTATACAGTAAAAGATAGAATTTGTAATCCCTCATTTCATACACCTGTTAGTACATTTTTGCGTCCAAATATTTTTCCATCAGTACCTTTATCATTTATCTTGCCCGTTCAATATTGAAATAATTTCATCATCGATACATTGTGAAACAGATGGGTTGACTGTCGATGATATCCAATTTTGAATTTCTATTTTATTTTGAGATACTCATGAAATTCCTATTTATTATTTTACCACCGACTGATAACATGAAACCATGATCGACAATGTATACTGTCGGTAATCTAAGATTTTGGAATACAATGTATTTTTATTTATCGTTCGACATCATTCTTGAATTCATTTTTCTTGTTCGTTCATTGTCGTCGGTCCTCACATTTGCTTTTGGTCTACCAAACACCTATGCTCCCATGCTCCTTGGAGACTTGACCGATCAGTGTTGCATGTGACTTGACCGACCAATGTGAGTTCCTGAAATTGCTTGGGATTTGGACGTGACTTACCTTGGTTGAGAATGGAACCCATGACCTCCCAAGTGTGCAAAAAGATATAATCAACCACCAAGCCACTTACGCCTTCATTTATATTACACTAAATTTATATTATTTACCATATTTTAAAATATCCAAAAATTTTCATCTCTCTTGGTTTACTTTCCTATAAAAATTTTAGTGTCTATCTTTTCCCGTTCGGCGTTGAACAATGAACAAATCTCTTAAGCAGAATACAAGTTTGAGTATTTTAAAGCTATTTGATGGCTTTCCCAATAACCTAGGATATTTATGCAATTTAGGAATATAAGAGGACCACTAAATAATTATTGAAAATGGTTTGGTAATAAATACAGAAGTGGACTTCCAGAACCTACGAAAATCTATATCTCACTTTTTCTCTCTAGACCATTTTTCTCTCTTTCTAAACATCAATCGATTTACACCAAATCTTTAGAGAAAAGACTCTAAACTATTCGCCCAACTCTCTAAAAGTTAGATTTTAGTCTTGATCGTGAAGAAAAGTTCAAGGATCTGGTGCTGTAAATCAAGGGTTTTGTGGTGACCCAAACCATATGGTTCTCTTTGGAGACACAATCAAGGATCTAGACAATCTGGTCAGGACAGGATCGTTGCCGTGGACAGATCTGGGAGTGACTATCCTCCTTGTCACAGTGAGTGGATAGTTTGTTGTGTTGGTGAATGAGAAATGTTTTTCATGATTTTTATAAAAATGATTTTTCTTAACTTGATTTTATAAAATGTTTTGTGATTGTGGAGTGTCTCTAAAATTGTGTTTTGTTTGAGCCATGAGATTTATGCACTTGATAATATATTTTGAGACTTGTTGAATTTTTCTGGAAATAACATTACTGGATTTATGAGATGATTTTTATGACAAATATTGTGATATTTGTTAAATGGTTTATGTATTGGCTTTAGGGCATGAGCCTGAGCCCCCATGGTGTATGTATGGGGTGTGAGCACCCAGTTATGAGATGACCGATCGAGTTTAAGCTTCCATGGACTGATTCGCGGGGGCAACGTAGAGAGCTTGATAGACTTGAGGGGGTAGGCGGCGGTAGAGAGATACCCCCGAAGTCCATTTCGAGGCCATTCGGTTACACCTCCAAAGAGGCCGCGAGCCAACGCCAAGGTCGAGATTGATGCTTTATGACCGATGGAAATAAAAACCTCTTGGAAGTTCCATCGGATGGTCCGGGCCAAGCCATCGGTGGAGAGATTTTGAGGCAAACCCATGATATTGGAAAAGTGTATTTTGTGTTGTGGAAAAATCATGGCTCTTGATATGAATATTTGATTAATCACTTGATATTTTGTTGGAATGAAAATATATTTTGAAGATATTGTTTGACACTTCCACACTCACCACTCACTCATTTACATAGTTATACCATTGCACTCCACTCACTGGGTATTTATATACTCACCCCTCCTCTCATCCATTTTCAGAAGAAGTGTAGAGACAGATCACTTGATCGGTAGCCAGATCCAGCCGAAGAGAAGAGCTAATCGGGACCAACCGTCAGTATTGGTCCCTACTAATGAGGATTTTGTGGCATGTAGTCGGACCCATTGGAGGACATTTTTGAAACTCTTTGTGTGATGTATATTCCTCATTTTTTCTTCTAAAGTAAAATTTTATATTTTGAAAGATGTATTTTGAAACACTTAACAACTTTTATTTATTATATCTTTGGTTTTAAAACATTGTGCAAGCTAGTATTTCTTTGTTGGAAATGTATTATCATAGCCTTGTGGGATTTTGGGGTGCGTGTTGGCGATAGCACGTACTTCTAGATCACGCGACGGTTGTCGCGTGCTCAGACCCGCGGGTCAGGGCATGACATAGTTACTTTGGAAGTCTATAGGATATTAGATATTTGAAATCATGTCTTGGAAAATGGTTGTTCTTCCTCTTTTTGTAACCATGGCAACATAAAAATTGAGGTCTTTATTGTTGATTGGTTAGGAACAGCAGATGCAAAGAGATTTATATCTTGTTATTATTATAATTTATTGGTGAGAACTTGGTGACTTAACGAAGCAGCACATCTGATGGTCGCACTATTTAGGTATAAAGCCATGACTATGCATTACTTTGGTAGAAGCGTTGATAAAGGAGTTGTGAGTGATGGAGACGTAATTCTTTTGTCGTAGTTTGTTAACATAGCTATTGTTAATGTCTCCGAAAACTAGTATAATAGAAGAGAACTGACCATGTTGATGTTGATCCGCACTTCATCATACACAAGCTTAATAATGTATGAATTTGTATACCTCTTACAAAGTCTAAAAACCATGGGTTGAGGTATGCAACAAATGCTTTTGCAGTTATATTTTTATTCTATTGTTTTCCACTACCGATAAGAGATATGCACCATCTTGAAGGGGAGTTATTAAGGATCAACCATTGTTATCTCTTGGTATTTATATATTTTGGTTGTACCCTAGTTCATATATATAATCATGGAAGTAGGGAAAGTGTGATTCTCTACTACCTTTTCTCCCACATCCTTCATCATAGTGTTTTATCAATTGTGTCTCTCTACTATTGGATTTGCGGTTGATATGGAAAGGGCCTGGTAGTGGCCATTTATGCTCCATTTTGGTTTGTTCTATCCCTTGAGACACAATTGTTAAGTGTTGTTCATTCAAGAAGCAATAACTATACTGTTAGATCTGAATTGGTTAAAAGGGTGCATGGCTTGGCTAGTTTACATATGTTTAAGTGTAAAAAAAACTAGATTATAAACAAATAATGTGCATCAAGATTCTGGTTCTGAGATTGATATTTATACTTGTGAACCCATCAAAATATTGCCTTGTGTAACTAAATTGAGTATAAAAAAATTTAACTAGTGAGAGTTTTAAAATTTAACCTTAAACTTGCTAGAGTATGAGGTTAGTCATAGATGATTGGGGTATCATCTCCACATCTCCATAGGTAATAGTTTTATTACCTCTAGTTATTGAGTCTTTAATTCGATTTCTTTTAAAAATGGGAGTTAAGGATAAAATGGGAGGAACACAAGGAAAACATAAACTACCTAAGAACATAAAAGCGCAATCGAATCATGATTTTAATATGGTTTATGCAAAGTTATGGGCTACAATCATTAAATACACCTTATGTGTCTCACAGACGTAGTAAAAAACATAAACCACCTAAGTTAGCATGAACTATTGATCTTGTGACAATATTTATCTTACATAAATATGATTGTAGTTATTTATTGTGGGAATCCATTGACTTCAATATTATTCTTGTGATGTATGGGTAGGATATGGTGGTGCTAATAATGGAAAATCTAAGTGGGTTGGTGTGGCTTTGAAAGTGAAGATATAGAGGCTATCTCTATAGTACATGGAGATAAGGTTCTAGTTTAGCATACATTGTTAGAGAGTTTTAAAGGAGAATGTCATGGGAGTTTTCACTTTTGGGAAATTTATAGAAACAAATCACTTGGACAAATCCATATTGCCTTTTCTAATCACCATTATTTTGAAGAAGAAGGATGCTAGCAATATGAGAAATTATATGACCTTTCGATCAGTAGGCAGTGTAAATTTTCTATCAAATTATGTTAAAAGTTGTACTATTGTTAATGTCTGCAAGTATTCTAGGAATTAGTGTTAAATACCTAGGACGTTTTTGTGGTGGGTGGCCAAATCCTAGATATAACGTCTATTGGTGATTAATGTTGTCATAAGACAAATGACCTGGAAGGTAAATTTTGCCTTTTATTTTGTGGAAAGTTGAGGATGGCATATTTTTTTTATCAAAAGAGAAAATTCCTTAAAAGTAAAAGAAAATACATGGGACACAAGCTAAGTTATCGCCAAGAAAGACATGAGGAAGATTTTAAGTTAATATCGATTGTGGATCCCTTAGAAATCTAAAAAAGGTAACCCCAAATAGCACCTGCTATAAGGCTCAGGGAACAACCAAGAAAACAACCTTATCCCATAATAAAAGTAATAAGAAGACTTTGAACATGTGAGCATTTTTCATTAATCATTTGCAACACCATAGAGTCTTCATTTTAGTGCGTTCCCAAAGGATGCTTGCATCCTTACCGTCATTCAAAATCTTCGGAATCTATAAACAAAAAGCACTCAAACATAGTGGAATAAAGCCTTGATTATGTTATTTTGTAAGTATAGACCCTCTAATTTCATAATAGCCAAGTTAGTTGGGTTAAACGAGTTAAAGGAATTGAATCCACCAAGTTGTTATGGGAGAGATCCAAAGCAACTAGTCTTTTCATTTCTCCAATTTCTATTGGAATAGAGCCATTAAGTTGATTAAAGACAAGTGACGTATAGATGAGGTTGATTAAATGAGCCAAAATTGAAGAGATTGAACTCGCCAAATTGTTACAAGATAGGTCCAGGATAGCAAGACTTATTATTCCTTCAAGTTATGTCGGAAGAGAAACATTGAGATCATTACTAGAAAGGTCAAGGGAGGGTACGTTCAGAACTTTCCTATTTCTGCTACGATTTAGCAATCAAGATGATTGTAAGAAAGGTTAAGGGAGGACATACTTATCAAGTTCCCTATTTCTAGAGGAATGGAGTCTAAAATTATTCCATATCTCCATGTTAAATAAATACTTGTCGGATCCCTCACATGTATTGGAAGCTCCTCTGATAGAATTGAATCAAGACTTGAGTTTCAAAATATAACCAGTGAAGATCCTTGATCGACAACTTAAGCAATTGAGGAGCAAACAAATCCCCATATTCAAGGTGTTGTGGAGAAAAAACCAAGTGGAAGAGGAAACTTAGGAGACCGAAGAGTCCATGTAAAAACAGTACCCTATCTTTTTGATGTATAATTTTTTTTTAAAAATTTTGAGGATGAAATTTCTTTTTAGATGACAAAGTATTGTAATACCGAGACAAAAAAAAAAGAAAAAAAAAAAAAGAAAGAGAGAAACAAGAGGACACCTAAGAAAAGTCAAAATCCAGTCCCCTCTCGCCTTTATTTTTATTCTCTCTCTTTCTCTCTCACTCTCTCTCACTCTCTCTTTCTCTCTCTTCTCCCTTACTTTCTCTTTTTTTTTCCTTGTCCGAGAACCCACCCCCTCCCCCTTACTTTCTCTTCTCCCATTCTCTCTATCTCTCGGCTCACCCTCTCTCTCCCTCTTTCTTTGCTTTCTTTAAGAGCAACCACGTTCAAGGAAAAACCAACATATTAAGGCTTCTAAAATGCCCCACAAAACCCATTCAGGTTTGGATCTAATGAAAGAAGTGGGTTTTCTATAAAGAGAAAAACTTAGGGTTTGGAGTGGCTCAACAAGAGATGAAATTTGTTAAAAAATAGAGGTAATACTCCTTCTTAAACTTGGGTTTTAATTATTCTTGCATAAATTTGGGATTTATGTTAAGATTTGGGGTTTTATAAAGAGAAGAAAATCTAGAGTTTGAAGGTGATGTGACTAAGAGGCAAAATTGGTGGTTCAAGTAAGGTAATTTTCCTTTTTTCATCCTAAATTTGAGTACATCTTACTTATATATAGACTTTATGTTGAGAATGGAAAAATAAAGTTAAGGGCTTTAGACCTAAGGTATAAATAATGTTAAAATTTGGGGAAATCTTGAAAGGGGAACTATTTCCCTAGGTTGATAATGTGGTTTGTTGAAGTTAGATGATGGATTGGTTAATTTTGGAAAATTAGAGTTTGAGTTGTGTGGAGAATATTGATTTTTCCTAGTGTTAGTTTATAATTAAATGATAAATTTATGTCTATTGCCTTAGTTTAAGACAATTCAAAATTTAGAAGAGATTAACTTAGTTTTGGATTCTGGATTGGGAGTGTTGACTCTTTCACGAGCTAAGTGGATTATATGTTATGTTTTAAATGAGAAAAATATTTTACTTGATTTTTAAAATGATTTTAAAATGAGTTTGAAATGTTTATGTGTGTGAAATGTCCCTATTCATAAATTCAATATAGATATACATCCAAATTGTTGAAAATGAATTATGTACTATGTTTATATCTGTTATATTACAAGTTTTGTAATTAATAACTTGAATTGAAGTTTGTATGGTTATATTGACACATAAAATTGTTTGAAATGGAATAGTTCATATATTGGCTTAGGGTGTGAGCCTAAACCCCTATTAAATAACTAGTCATTTTCCTCTACGGTATGACCCGATAGGGTGACATAGTGGGGTTAGCAGACTATGGAAGATAACCGAGCACATGCAGTGCCTCTATGGATAAATGTTAGAAATAAGATCATAGGATAATTGGTTGTACCACCAATGAAACACCACATCCAATGCCAATGATGAGGGGCATTTGTGAACTTAAATTACTAAAATCTCTTGACAGTTCCACCCTATGTTATGGTAGAGTTTTGTCAGAAATAATGATTTTAGTTACCCCTTGTTTGGAAAATGTGATGAACTCAAGGCTCTGATGATAATTCTCA